>VWZP01002677.1:0-14691 GCA_013396995.1 Dicaeum eximium
AAACACAGCATCTCTGGGGAGGGGGCTGGCAGTGACCCGGGCTCTGCATTCCTTCGCCATGACTCCGTCCCTCGGAACGCCGGTGTCCAGGAGGACGAGGATGGCATCACGCCACACAAATGCAGCGTGTTTGCTTCCCGTGGCTGCAGGCTGAGCTAATGGCTCTGCTGTGCAGGGCTGGAGTCATCTTCTGGGAGGAAGGAGGGCCGAGGGAGCGCGACCTGCCGAGGAAACGGCCGCGTAAACTTCCTCCCCTGAATTCCTGTCCGTGCTCGGAGCGCGGATCCCGAGGGACGGGCCCTGGCTGTGCTGACCTGTCCCAGGGCTTCCCACAGCCTCACACCCTGTCCCTGCTGCGAGGTGCAGAAAGGTGTCTGCTCTCGGTGGGATCGCTGGGTCGGGGGGAGATCATTCCCGTGGGACAGAGCTTGGCTTAGAGCTCAGAGCACAGCTTTGTGGTGCTGAGCCTGCCCTTGCTCAGAGCACAGCCTTGCAGTGCTGAGCCTGCCCTCACTCAGAGCACAGCCTTGCAGTGCTGAGCCTGCCCTCACTCAGAGCACAGCCTTGCAGTGCTGAGCCTGCCCTCACTCAGAGCACAGCCTTGCAGTGCTGAGCCTGCCCTCGCTCCAGGATCTCTGCATGCTGTGGGGATTGGTGGCTCCACTGCCTGGATTGGATCCCTGAGTCCTTGCAGCCCTCACTCCCATTCCTTCGGTTGCCTTGGTGGTCCCTTCAGCACACGCCGCCTGCTCTTCCATGGCATAAGCATCTCCATGGAATTAAGCCAAATCATGGCCCTCTTTATTCTGGTCTTCAGTTGGGGAGGGGGTAGGTGAGGAGGAGGGAGCTGGGTGAGGGCGGTCAGGGACAGCCCAGCCTGTCTCCGATTGCCACGTGTGCCCGTACCCGCTGCTCCGGGAGCTCCCAGCTGAACTCCAAATGTGCAACAATCAAAGGGGTTTCAATCCCAGGCATTTGAGCCCCTGGTTCCCCACTAAGATAAGAAACAACAAAAATCCTTTTAAAGCATTTAATATTTTCAGCTGTTTCCTACAGTTCCCTCCTCTCCCACGTTGCTCCTGGTTCCTGTGGCACCAGAATAGATCCTCTTTGTGGAAACGCTTTTCCTCTCCGCTGTTGTTTCTGGAAGGTGCCAGAACAGCCTCCCAGGCACAAAATGCATTTGTGCCGGGGCTGTGGATTGTGGGAGGGGAGGAAGTGGAGCAGCTCGAGCCCAGGGCAGCAGTGCAGGCCCTGCTGACTCGGCGTTTGCCCGGGGGGGTGGATGGCAGGATATCTGCTCTTTGTGCACCCCAGGCAAGGCAGGCAGCACATTCTGCTCCCGTTTCCTCTGAGCAGCTCTAAGGCCTGGCTGGCCTCTGCTCCCTGGCCACGCTGCCCCTGATCCAGAGCTGCTCCATGTCCCGCCAGCCCTTTCCTTGCGAAGGCGTCGGGCTGTCTGCGGGGTGTGCTGGGAACAGGCCCTCCAGGCTCTCCTGGGCCCGGCTCTGACCACGCTGCTCTGCCTTTCTGGGTGACCTCCCTCAGCACGAGGTGGGTGAGGAAAGCATCGGCCCCTCCTCCCCCTCTGGAAGTGCCAGTGTTTTAATTCCTCCTTCCAATTTCACCTCTCCCCTTGATTTGCAGTTTTCTGGCAGCTTCCAGTGGTAGAAGTGCTCCCTGTGGCCGTTCCTGGTTTTCCCCACACTGAGAAGCATCTTTTTATTGTGCTTTTTGTGAATTGGGATGTCAGTCTGCACAGAGGGGATTGGCAGTCATGGAATCATGCAATGGTTTGGGCTGGGAGGGACCTTCAAGCTCATCCAGTTCTACCTCCTGCCATGGGCAGGGAGACCTTCCACTAGAGCAGGTTGTCCAAGTGCCATCCAACACTTCCTATGACTCATGTGGAATTAGATCCTTTTAGATCAATTTGTCATTACATAACAAGCTGTAAAAATTCTTTTGCTGCTCATCACTTTCTCCTTTTTGAGGTAGAGAAATTCCAAGAGCCCTTCCCTCCATGGGATCCAGATTCCATCCTTCTATTTTTATCCTGTTTGATCCTAGCTTTCTGAGAATCAGGGAGTCATTTCTCAGCAGTTTCTTCAGCCCTGGGACCAAGACCTGTGTGTGGACATGTTACCCTTGCTTTCAAAACCAAGGATTTTTAAGCAGCTCCTTGGAGTGGTTGGGGGCTGCGACCAGGCCAGGCTCCTCTGTGCTCAGCCAGGCTGGACTTCATGGAATTCTCATGGAATACCAGGAGATGAGTCTTTGCAGTAGGACTTGTGTCTGCCACATGCATTTTCCTATCCCTGTGTCCTGCCCACTCACTTCACTCACTTTGAACCCTTCAAAGCCTTTCCAGCAGCTTCCATTCCAACAGCTTCCATTTCCATGGCTCTGCACCCAAATACGTACCTCAGCCAGGAGCAGCTCGTTTTCCTGTTTCTCTCTGCCATTTCTCTTCTCTCCCTAACACTGTCACTGTGTCACTGTGCTTGGAATTCTGTGGAGGCACCATGGGAATGCTGTGGGGAGCAGTCCCTTGGATTTCCTGTGCTCACTGTCCCTCTGGCACTCTGTGCAGATTATCCTGTGGATTGGGCTGGGAATGCTGGTGATCAGCACCTACACCACCCTGTCTGCCACCGAGGACACCCCTGTGAGGACGGAAGCAGTGGGCTTGGAGCACCTGGACAGAGAGGAGAACAGAATTGACCAGGATTCAGTCAAACTTCCAGGTATGTGCTTGCTGGAGTTTGGTTTCTCAGCCCTATTCCCAGCTTCACCTCTTAAAAAGAAGGAGAAGGTTTTTTTTTTTAAAGTGTGGCAGAAGCAGGGTAATTTCCAGGCAGCCCAATGCATCTTCCCAGTTTCCTGGGGCCTTTTCCCAAGAAAAGCTGCACTTTTGTCTGCTGGAGAAGCTCCTGTGACCTCCAGCGGTACTTTGTGGGAGTTGTTCTTTTGGGAAGGGGAAGGTGTGGTGCAGGCCCTGGAGGGACAGAGCAGGGATCCCTGTTTGGGATGAGCACAGTGCCCACCTGGCCCAGCAGGACTGTTCTCCCCCTGTGCCAGCCCAGGACCAGCCATCCATCCCCCTTGAAGGTAGGGAGATTTACGGGAGCTGCTTCTTTCTTTTGGTGCCCAGGGTATAAATTTGGACTCTGCTTTCGCTCTGACAAAGCCCGTGATTATGCCTCAGCTTTGTTTACTGGTTCTTGTTATTTATTATTTGTTTGCTGGGGCTGCTGATGGAATTACGGCCGCTCCTCCCTTTCCCAGCTGCTCCGGAGCGAGGCCGTGGCGCGCAGGTGCCGCCTGACCCCGCGCTGCCCCTCGGCCCTGCCGCGTCCTGTTCCTTCGCTTCACTCTCGTTTCCTTCTGCTCCTGCGGGCTTTCTTTCTTTTTTTGTTTTGTTCTTTGGAGGCCTTGAAATATCCTCGCAGAGATTGAGAGCGGAAGGGAGAAAGGGGCTGGCTCTTGTGGAGATTATCCTCCCTCCTGGTTCTTGGCTGGGTTCCTGCCCGGCAGCTTGGAGCGTCTCCCACACCGGTGCTGCTGCCGATAACATTCACTCTGGGGTTGCTCCGTGGTGGAGTTTACTTGTGGTTTACTCGTGGCTTACTCAAGGCTGTGTGTGCCTTCCCAGGCACGCGGATGCCGGTGAGCTCCGAGCAAAAGATGCTCCCAATCCCTTAATGGAGCCCCCAGCAGGGCCTGGAGGAGGGATGCGATTGAATTCTTCCGTCTTGGTTAATTTTGGAGCAGTAATGGCCAAAGAACAGCTGCTCCTTTCAGGAGGAATCGCTAATGACACGTGTTCTGACTGGGAAAATAAAAGATCCCATAAAACACGGTGTCCGCTGGAGTTTGCTGAATCTTCTCCCCTTCTCGGCGTGAGCTGGGCGGTGGAGCGGGGTGCCAGGCTCTGATCATCCGAGCGATCCCTGAGCGCGCCGGCAGCAGCCTGAGTGCTGCTGGATTAAATAATCCCAGCCGGGAGGAAGGCGGGTTTATTGCTCCCGGGTCATAAACTTCCCAGGGAGGAGCTGTGCAGCTCTGAGGGAACGCTCAGCTGGCCCCTTGAGGTCCCTTTGCCAGCGGGGGCTCCCTCCCTGGGGAGGAGGAGGAGGAGGAACAGGGGTGAGATGGAGCCGAGCAGAGAAGGGGCAAGGACCTGCAGAGTGGACATGGGGCTGCCCCGGGAGCGCCGCCGCTGCGATTCCTTGGATCTGTGCCTCCCTGTGGCTCTGCAGGATGTGGGCTTGACTAGCAATGAGAGGCGTTAAATGGTGCCCTTCATCCCCCGCCGCGCTCCCCCTCGTCCTCACCCCTTGTTCTGCCGGCTGGAACGCGCCGCAGCAGCTGCATCCTGTCCTTGCGGGGCGCAGGATGCGGGCTGGGCCGCCCCCGGCACCTGGGTGCCCTCCGGATGGGCTGAATTCCCGAATTCCGCCCGGGGCTGCAGCAGGATCCCACGGCTTGGGCTCTCCCTGGGCAGCGCTGCTGGCTGCTCAGCCCTTTGCCCAGGGCACAGGGTGCCTTGTGCCCCTTCCCTGCCTGCGGGGTGCTGCTCCAGGCTCCTTTCCTGGCTGGAGGGTGCTGCTTCCAGCCCTTTTCCTGGGTAAAGGGTTCTTCCAGACCCCTTCTTCCAGGCACAAGGTGCATCTGTGCCTCTGGGTCAGAAGGTGCTGGGACCCTTCCCTGGGCACAGCCTTGCTCCGTGCCCTTTCTTGTGCTGCCCCATCCATGGCAAACTGCAGGGCCTTTCCCCAGCGCCGCTTTCCCCGTCTGCCTCCCTCCTGTCAGCGTGTGAGAGGAATTTTATTGGCCTCTTTGATGTTGTGGAGCCCAGAACTGGAGAGACTTTCATTAAAGCCCTGCCCCGTGGGCCCGGGGATTATGAATATTAGAACATTGGCCTTTTATGTGAACACGTATTGACCAGCGGCCTCGCAATCGTGTTTTTCCTAACGACACCCAAGTGCCCATTACAGCCCCAGCCTGTGGTGCTGGAGGTTTTACTGTCAGCAGCTCTTCAGGAAAGGGATAAAACCCCTTCCAGCCCCGTCCTGCCTCTCTGCACCGCGGCTGCGCCTCTGTTAAAAGGTTGCTAAGCTGCCTCTGAAAGCTCAAGAAGGCAATTATCCATTTAAAAAAAAAAAAAAAAGAGGCAAAAAAAAAAGCTAATTAGGCAATTTCTCTCCGTATTTAAAGCACCCTCGAGGGTCTCGGGGGGGATTAAGATTTTGTAATATTTTTCAGCTCCTTACTTGATCGTTGCTGCTTCATCTTCTCCCTGGCGTTGTGCAATGTTGGGTAACAAAGCCCTGATTCAGGCTCCTTGTGCAAGAGCCCTTTTCCCGGTGTGCCAGGCACCGTGTGCCGTCCTGGGGGATGGCGTGGGCTGTGTTACATGGACTGGGCCAAAACTGGGGGTTGCGTTTGGCACGCGGCATCCCTGATCCTCCATCCCTGCATCCATCTCTGCCCCCCCCAAAGCAACCTGCCCGAGCCAGGCTGGGTCCCTGCCGGCATTCCCAGCCGGAGCAGCCCCGGAGATGTGCGGAACGTGGCTCCTGCATCCTGCTTAGCTGCAGGAACAGCTTGGCTCCGCGGCGGCTCTCCCTGGTGCTTTGTGCGAGCGAGCTTTTAATAGTGCCTGTGACACAGAAAAGGAACCAGCAGCCTCTGGTAATTTGGGTTGGTTTTTACTGCTGGTGCGTCAGGAGACAACTGTGAACTAATTTCAGGGATGCCATTCCATAACCTTGTGAAATCTGGACCCGTTTCGGGGGGAGGGAGGGCTCCTGGAGGCGCAGCTGGGCCGGGGGCTCCCCGGGGAGGGCCTGGCCCTGCCCTGCTCCGGCCGCGGGGCTGCTCGGCACGTCCGAGGCCAGCGTTTGCCCCCGGCCCTGTGCCCCGCTTGTTCAGCTCCCTCTTCCTTGGCAGGAGCTCCTGGATCTTGCTCCATATCATGCCATGAAGGAATTTCAGCAGATCTGGGGCTGCACTGGCACAAGCAGGTCCTGAACCCCGTGTCCCTGGGGTGACGCCCCGGAGTGGGTGCTGTGTCCCAGAGCTCCTTGTGCTGTCCCTAAGGCTCCCTCTGGGTTGGGGGCGAGCACAGGGGGCCCATCCTGCTGCCTCTGCCCAGGGCAGGGGCTGGGGAGGCACATTTCAGCTCCGAGAGGCTGGAAAAACGTGTGAGGAGGGATTTAGTGCCTGCCTGGGACCATTGCAACGATCCGAACCAGGAGCAGGGGGAGAAGGGAAGCTTTTAGGTTGCTAATCATGAAATTTTATGGCAGCCTGGAGAGGCTGTTGCCAAACCACAACACACCCAGGCACGCACACACACAAATCAGCTGCAGGACGCCCCGGCTTCCCCTCGTGTGAGCAGAGCTGCCGGAGAGCCAGGGGGTCGGAGCAAACCCTCCCGGTGCTGCCTCACGCCCCGGCCTCTCCTTGGGAGCCAAAAAGCTTTTACAGCCTCTCAGGCCTTGCCTGTAAAGTCCAAGGCCGCTCATAAAACACGCCGAGGCGCAGCAGCGTTACTGGAAGACGCTCCAAAGGGACCTGGAGGGCAAGAAGACAGGCAGAGCCCCGGCAAAGCTCTTCCCTGCGAAGCACCCGGAGCCCCGGATGGATTTCCAGGCAGCCTGAGAGGTTGTTAATTCACGCCCTGATGATGAACTTAATTTTGTCTCCCGCTGAGCAAATGATGGCTTAGAGGCAGCTTGGCCTTACTGCGGCGTGGAGACTTTTGGGTTTGTGTTTTGTTTGTGTTTTGGGCTTTTCCTGCATTGTTTGCAGAGCGGGGAACGTGCCTCTGCCTGATTTGTGGTGGAAGCTGCCAGGGCCACTCCCGGAGCAGAGCGGGGCCTCCCCCGGCCCCTCGGGCTGCCCTGGGCCCGCGGGGGTTCACCTGCTGCTCTGGGCAGGGCATTGCTGCGTTTAACTCCTCCGGTTCCTGCTGCCAAGGAAAGCTTCCCCCTGTCTTCCTTCTTATTTCCTCCTCTCTTCCTTTTTATTTCCCCTCAAACATCATCTGGCTGCCTCTGCTCGCCGTTCCCATCCGCTGTGGGAACGGCCCTGCCTGTGCTGGGCTTCTCTGGATCCTCCTGTCCTCTCCGACCGGAGCCATCTCCCGCCTCCACGAACCAATTAACGAGAAACTTTCCTCCAGTAGAGTAAATAATTTCTTGCGTTGGGGCCAGGATTGAGCTGGGAACATCCGCAGCCGTGCCGAGCCTCCCCTCCCCGGCCTCGGCCTCCCGCTTCCCAGGGCCCCTGGCCAGGCCTGGGCACTGGTTCCTGCAGCCCCGTTTTTCCTCAAAAGGAGGAGTGTCCTGCCCTGACTTGTTGAACCCTGGGAAGTCCCTCAATGGAGAGGGGGACCCTTGGGTACTAGACTCGAATTTCTCAGAAAATCCGAGTCCTTTTCCCCTCCCACCATCATTCCCGAAGCGAAGGAACGTGGAGAGGCAGCCAGCCCCACACACGTCCCTGCTCTGGGTGTGGAGCTCTGCGCTGCACTCCAGCTTTCTGGACAGGCTCAAGGTCCTGCTGGCACAGATCCCTCTGGGACAAGAGTTTGTATTTAATTTTTTGTGAATTTTTGTTGTTCCCCCCCCCCTTCCCAAGCTCAGGCAAGGCCCACGCAGCTGAAGTTGTGGCAATCCCTTCTTTCCCATGAGTTCATCTCGTAATAAATCGCACCAGCCCTGCGGAGGGGGAGGAGAAAATGGAAAGATGTTTATAGAATTAATTCCCCAAAGGAAATCACACGGGGGAGGGCGAAGGGGGGAAGAGTTCGGAATTTTTTTTGTTACAGAAGATAGATTTTTTTTTTAGGAGTTTGTTGGATGGAAAAAAATCTGCAGAACAACTTCACTGCTGGGAAACAATTCGATTTCCTTCTCTGCTGCTCTCCAAAGGAAGAGTTCACTCCCTGTGTGGGTTTTCTGCCACACTGGGGGTGGAAGGGACCCTTCCCATCCCATGGAATGTGCAAAAGATTCCATGTGGAATACGCTGGTCATACCAAGGCTGAACACAGTGACTGGTTTGACTGGGATGTGTCTGCCAAAAACATTCCATCTCTTTGAGGGCAAGGTAGGGGGAAACTCCCCCATCTCCCTCAGGAGTTTCCCCTAATTAATGCCTGTTTAATCCCCCTCCTCAAAACTTCTGCGGGAAAAGGAAACCTCCCCACTCCTCCTCCGAGAGGCGTCTGAAGGGCTGTGGGAACACTCGGGCACTAAAAGGGGAGAAAAAAATCAAAGTAAAGGAGCTCTTAAGGCGTTTCACAGCAAACAGCAGCGGGGGGGCGGGAGCCGGGCTGGAGCCCAGCTCAGGTTGTGGTGTTGGGGGGCTTGGGGCTGGATCGCAGCGCTGGCTCTTCCCGTGCCGGGGGATCCGGGGCTGGATTCCAGCTCCGTCTTCCCCGGAGCCGGGAGTCTGGGGCAGGGAGCCGGGGGGATGCTACCATCTGGTGGCACTGGCTCGCAGCAGCAGCCGGCTCCATTCCCTGCTCCATTCCCTGCTCCATCCCTGCTCCATCCCAGCTCTATCCCTGCTCCATTCCCTGCTCCATTCCCTGCTCCATTCCCTGCTCCATCCCAGCTCTATCCCAGCTCTATCCCTGCTCCATTCCCTGCTCCATTCCCTGCTCCATTCCCTGCTCCATCCCAGCTCTATCCCTGCTCCATTCCCTGCTCCATTCCCTGCTCCATTCCCTGCTCCATCCCAGCCACGCTTCCCTGCTGGCCCCTCCATAAAAACCCACGACAGGGAAAACAACCAGGTGACCCCAGAACAAAAGCTCCCCCAGCCCCACCGTGCTAAAGCTGGAGGGAAATCAGCGGCTGGGCTGGGTGTGTGAAGGGGATTGGGACAGACACAGCAATTCCCAGATCCCACACCTCATCCCTGTCCTCATCCTGTGTTTGCAGAGCAGAACCCGGTGGTGGAGGAGCCCGAGGATGACCGTGATAAACCCAAAGTGCCCGAGGAGAAGGAGGAGATGGAGCAGCCACAGATCAAGGTGCCCGTGCAGGTGCCCAAGAGGGAGGAGGAGAGAGGGAAGGTGGAAGAGAAAGTGCAGCTGGACCGTCCCGACCAAGGTAAAGGGAGCTGGACTGGGAGCTGGACTGGGAGTTGTGGGACTCTGAGATGGAGAACCTGAACTCTCCTCCTTACCCTCCCCTCAGTCCACCTCTGTGCTGGTACTGGTGGATTGAAGCTGATTCAGTGTTTGATGCTTCGGAGTCTTGTTGGGAACGTGGCCTCCAGATGAGGGAGAGAAGGCAGGGCTGGACAAGGGCAGCATGGAGCTGGGTGTACTGGGATCCTGCTGCTCTGACCCTGCCTGTCCCCCCAGGGATTGCTGTGCCCGTGGGGGAAGCTCATCGCCACGAGCCCCCGGTCCCACATGACGAGGTGGTCGTGGACATGGGGCGGGAGCGGGAGGAATCCAGCGAGAACAAAGTGGCTCCTGGAGGAGCCAGCGACCATCTGCTGGAGGAGCCAGCCAGGCTGAAGCCCCAGAAGGAGGCACTGGGCCCAAAGCAAGGGAAGGAAGTGGTTGCCGAGAACCAGCAGCGGGGAGGGACTGGCGGGCCCGTCCCAAATCTGGAGAAGGTCCCAGAGGCAGCGGTGCAGCAGGGTGGGAGGCCGCCCTACAAGGAGCTGGAGGCAGGGGAAGCCAAGCTGGAAGCCAAGGCACAGGTGGCCGTGCCGGACGGTGACACTGCTGAGGCTGCTGAGCGGGACAAGTCACAGCTCCAGCTCCCCAGGAAAGCAGAGGAGGCTGCAAAGTCTGTGGAGAAGGAAGCAGACCCTGGTAAGCTCCTTTCACAGCAGCTCGTCTGAACAAGCTCTTCTAGGCCTGTAATCCCCCTGGAGACGGGACAATTTGGTCATCCCATCTCCATCCTGGTGCTTCCTTTTAACTCCACGAGTGGAGCACATGAGTGTACACAGCCCCTCGGGCAGCTGCTGCGGGAAGGGAGGAATCTGGTGGCTTTGACAGCTACTGCAAGAGCTGTCAAACAGTTGTTCGCTACCCGCCAAAATGTCAGGTGCCGTGCTGTTCCTGCACGGCTCCCAAATCACCGGGGACGCGGAGCCGGGAGATCTTGACAGGGAACACATTGCCAAGTGCCCGTCTAAAAGCCAGTTAGAGCTGTTCTTGCATGTTAATTGGCCGAGGTAGTTAGTGCTGGCTCGCTGCCACCAGGCATGGGATTGTTAAATATTGGGTTTATGGCTTCCCTCGCAGCCGTCGGGTTGGATACAAACGGTGCCGGGACGATGTGGAGGCGTTTTAGGGAACATCTGCACTGACAGCAAAGCTCTGTTGTCCTTTGCAGGTGAAAAGCAGGAGCTGCCCCACCCAGAGAGAGCAGAACTGCTGGAGAACCAGGGCACTGAGGAGAAGCAGGAGAAGGCAGGAGGTGAGTGTGTGTCCCTGTGCAGGGACAGGGCTGGGAGCTCCCCGGATCCCTCTCTGTGGGAGGACGGTGTCTTGAGGCCACAGCCCCTGCACAGCATCAGGTGATGCCTGTCCCATCTCTGGCACACCTGGCAGGGCCACTCAGGGACCTGAGTCATGCTGGCACCTGGGCCTGGCTGCTCCCTGGGGTGGGAGCCCTGGGAAGAGGGAGACAGGAGTGAAACTGCTGCGGTATCACAGCAGGAGGGACGTGGGCAGGGGCACACAGGACACCTCAACACGTCACAGGGAGAAGCTCCTTCCCCTCAAGGCTTCGGCTGCTCTGTCTCTGGGCCATCAGAGCTGGAGCTGCAAAGCCTTTCCTCAGGCTGAGCTCCTCCCTCCAAGCTCTGCCTGGCAAGGAGGGGCTGGAGCCTGAGCTTGGATTTGTGTGCAGGTCCCTTGCTCTCATCCCATTCTCTGCCAGCTTCCTTCTCTCTTGGCAGGGTTTGTGGAGTTGGATCTTCCTGTGAAGGAGGGCCCTTGCAGCCCATCCAGAGCTGACATGATTTCTGAGGGCTTTGGGTCACGGGGGTTTTATTTCCTCTGTCTTCTTCCCCTTTTCCAGAAGCAGGGCCAGGAAAGCTGCTGGACCACAATGTGCTGCTGCAGGTGATCAAGGAGCAGCAGGTGCAGCAGAAGCAGCTCCTGGACCAGCAGGCAAAGCTGCTGGCAGTGATCGAGGAGCAGCACAAGGAGATCCACCAGCAGCGGCAGGAGGAGGGGGCAGAGGAGAAGCCAAAACCAGGTAAGGACATGGCCAGGGAGCAGAACCCCTCCACAGGGTGCTCACAGCTCAGAGCAGCTCTAAAATCAAGCTGGGAGAGATCTGAGTTCCTTTGGCACATGGCAAAATCCACTTGCACAGCCATTTCTGTAGGGATAACCCAGCTCTGCTCTTCCTCCTGTGTGCCTCGTGTCCCACAGAACGTGGTGGCAGCAGGAGGGAATGCCCTGAGAAAAGCCTTTTCCATGTCGGTTTGTCCTGCAGCAGAAGCGCAGCCGGAGCCTGCCGTGCCCCTCTCCAGGAGCAGGGAGGACGAGGGAGCCAAGGGAGAGGCTGGGAAGCCACAGAGCAAGGAGCAGCCCCCGGGCCAGCAGCCCCCCGATGCCACCAAGCAGCACAGGGACATCGCGGGGAGGCTGGAAGAGGCTGGGCAGAGGCGGGACATTCCTGTGGCTCCTCCCAAGGAGTGGAAGGTGCCGCTGCAAGAGAACGACAGAGCTGTTAAGAATCCCGTGGAGAACTGGGATCCCCTCCACGGGGATGCCCAGCGTGTTCCAGCAGCCAGAAACCACCTGGAGAAAAAGGCCTTGGCGGAGGATTTGGGAGGAGAACGTGAAGCCAAAGCTGGAAGAGATGTCCACCAGAAGAAGAATTTCCTGAAAGCCGTGGAAGCAGCTACAGCTCCCATCCAAAGAGAACAGCCGGGGGCTGCCAAAGTTCAGGGAGTAGCAGGAAGGAGTTTGGAAAGAGACTCAGGAACAGACCTTAAAGCCAAAACTGTGAGTCAGGTGGAGCCCAAGGACCTGGCAGCGGTGCCGGACTCTTCCAGTAACAGGAATGAGGCGGCGAGGGAGCAGCACCCCCGGGAGAGGGAGGGGCAGAGAGCGGCGCAGGCCGAGGCAGCGGGCGGGCGGCAGCGGGACCCGCCTGGCCAGGGGCACAGGAAGGAAGAGGAGGATCCCCGGGAGGAGCCGCGGGGCCGGCAGGGCCGAGGCGGTCCCGGTCCTGACGATGCTCCGGCTCGGAAGCCCGAGAAGGGCGCGGCCGCCGCCGGGGATGCGGAGCGCGATGTGAAACCCAAGCGGGAGCTGAAGCTGCAGGCGGGGCTGGACCTGCGCCGCCGGAGACGGGACCTGCTGCCCCCCGAGCGGGACGAGGAGGAGGAGGATGGCGAGGCTGCGGCGGGGGCCGGGCGGGTCCTGATCGGCCTGAACCCCGTTCCGGATGTGAAGGTGAACGACCTGCGGAGCGCGCTGGAGGCGCGGCTGAGCCGGGCGGCCGAGGGCGCGCAGCACCTGGTGCGGAGCCGCCACATCCAGCAGGTGACACGGGACAGCAGCCCGTGACGCGGCCATGCTCCGCGGGGAACGCTCGGGCGTGGGGAGATCCGAGCCGGCAGTTTGGGATCTCCGTGGATCGCTGAGCGCCACCCTCGGGGCTCCCAGCAGCGTGTGCCTGCGGGCGGCCGAGGGGGTGGCGGCGCTGGAAGGGACATTCCTGCTGTCCCCCGCCTTCCAGCGCTGCCATCCACCTCGGCTCCCTGCCGGGCCGCTGCTCCAAGGAGCTTTTCCAGCATCTCATTCACATCAGATTGCCTTCTCCAACCATCTCCCAACTCCTCTCAGAAGCAGGCAGGGGCTCCATGGCCCCGGCTGTGCCGAGGGGACCTGGGACCCACACCTCGGGAAGGGCTTTACCCCAGAGAAACCAATGCCCCAGTGCTGGGCTGGAGCAGAGCCTCACTTGTTTGGGACACCGTGGTGGTTTAGGAACCTCATTTAGTAGAAATGCCTTAACTGGGCACAACTCCTGTTGTGCTGCCTCTCTCCCAGGGATGGGATTCCTTGGCCACACACGGATCACACGGAGCTCTGCCCCCTCTGCCCTCCCTGGGTGCTCCTCTCCCTGCTCTCCAGCTCCACTTCCCCTCTCAAAAGTGCATTAAGAAGCTCAGCTTCCCCCCGATCCTTCCCAACCCAGCTTGATTCTTCTGCCAGAGGTGAGTATTTTGGGAAGAAGCGTGGCAGAGCCAGGTGGATCCCGGGGCTCCACCGACCTCTTCCTGTGTTCCGGGTGCTCTTCCCAGCCTCCCCCGCCCTGTTCTGCCTCCAGGCAGGTCCCTGCTCCACTTCTGGGCATTTGTTCGGTGAGTGAGGAAGGGAGGAGCTTCCCCCAGAGCTCTGTGGTGGTTCAGGCTCCCAGTGATTCATCCCTTGGGGTTTTTTTGGGTTTTGTGTTTTTACATCCCGACCTGTGAATGTACGGAATTCAGTCCCAAAGCTCTCCCTGGACCGGCTGGGAATTCCCAGCCTGGGGCCCTCAGACCTCATCACTGTGGTGGGTTTTACTTCCCGACCTCGAGTCTGTGTCCAGTGGGACCCTGCAGAGCTGGGGCGGGGTGGGACCGTCCCTGCCTGGTGCTCCCGGGGTGTCACAGCCCAGAGTGACAGGGAAGACCCCCCGGAACGCTGTGGCCTTAATTAAACCCCGAACCCAACGAGCTTCTCCATTAACGCTGTCGTCAAGCACAAGCAGCACGGCCGGGAGCCGCAGAGCTGCGCAGGGAGCGGGGATGGGCTCTGGACGGGCTCCAGGTGTCCCCAATTGGGGACAGGGACCCGGGCTGTGCCCCAGGGAGCCGCTGGGCTCCTGCACGGCCTGTGCTGCCCGCCCCGGCCCCGGCCCCGCGGGGTCACACCCGCCCGGTTCTTCTGTGTGCGAACAGAAGGGACTAAAGATGCTCCTGACATTCCTGCTCCTGGGAATGGCGCGGGCACCCCGAGCTGCGCTGGGAGCTGCCTTGTCCCGCCGGGAACGGCTCCCCCGGGGCGGAGAGCCCGGAGCGCGGGCTGAGCCCATCAATAAAATAAGCTGAAGCATTCTGATCTGAATTCTTTTCTTTCTTTAATAAATAAAAATAGATCTGTGATGTGACCCTCACCCAGCCCGGGGCTGCACCTCCTCCGAGCGGGTGGGCAGCTCCGGGACCGGGGGGGCTCCGTCCTTTGAGGACAAACCGTTGGGTTTGAGGGTTTTACTCCCCCCGAGCGTCTCCGGGGTCACTTCGGTGTCGCCTTTGCCTGCGAAGAGCCGCGGTCAGGACGGGCCAGGCCGGCAGCACCGGCACGGGATCCGGGACAGAGACGGGGACCTACCGCCCTGGCGAAGCACTCCCGCAGCGCCCGGAACTCCTCCAGGCACGCGTCCCGCCGCAGCTCCGCCGGCCCCGCCGCCGCCGCCGCCACGCACCGCCCGTAGGCCGCGGCCTGCGGGAATCACACGGGACGGGAGCGGGGCCGCCGGGACCCGCCCGCCCGGGCTCCCCGGCCCCACCTGGTCCCCGCAGGCCCCACCTGGTCCCCGCAGGCCGCCAGCGCCGCCGGGAAGCGCCGCAGCCGCGCCCGCGCCCGCAGCCACACTCCGCGCCCCGACATCGCCTCAGCGCACGGGCGCCGCCATG
>VWZP01002677.1:19216-42256 GCA_013396995.1 Dicaeum eximium
TGAGGGGATGGGGGCGTTTAATGGCGGCTGGGGGGGGTCCGGGGCAGCCGAGGGAGTCCAGCGGCAGCGGGGACGGGCTCAGGGCCTCGCTCCCGGCATCGCCCCCGGAGCCCGGGGCTCTCACCCGCGCGTGGGTGCGTGGGGCCCGTTACCGCGGTCGTGAGTGGTCTGGGGGCTTGGAGAGTTTGGGGTCTGGGCTGGGGGTCTGCGGGGATCGGGACTTGGGGGGTCCTGGAGGGGTCTGGTCATGAGGGCCTGGGGATATGGGCTGGGGTCATGGGGGGCTTGGGGCCGGGCGATGGTGTCCTGGGGCATCTGGGAGCTTGGGCTTGGACCTGTCCTGGGGTCCTGGGCCTCGGGATTGGGGGATTTGGGGGGTCTGGGTTTTGGGAGCTTAGAGGAATAGGTGTGGGACCTGGGTGATGCTGAGGGGCTCCGGGATTTGGGAGCTTCAGACCACGGCTTGCCTCTGGATCATAAGGGGGGCTTGGGGCTGTGGGGCTTCAGAGCGAGGGAGTCTGAGCCTCAGGGCTTTGAGGGGCTGGGGCTGTGCTGGGCCTGGCTCCTGGGCCCGTTTTCCTGCCCTGAGCCCGGCGGTTTCCACGAGAGCCGTTTGTTTCCCCAGGCTGGGGAGCCCGAGGCATTGCCAAGGGCTGTGGTGGAGCCCTGGGAGGGGAAGCCAGGGCTGCCAGGGGTGAGGGTTGAGGGACAGTGTGGGTAATAAATGTAAAGAAATAAAGGCATCTAGTCTTTTCCTGGATCAGCACTGGGTCTGGGAGGATGCAGAGGGGAAAAGGTGGGAATAGGGGGCCCAGCTCTTCCTGTGCCCCCTGAGCGGGCACGGACACTTCTGAACGAACCCTTGGCAGGGGAGGATTCCTTGGGAGCTGCTCAGGTGGTTCCTCAGCATCCCAGCCCTGTGTGGGATGTGGGGTGAGCTGAACCTCCAGCCTGCACAGATGGGGCCGTTCTGGGCCCTGTAATCCTCTGGCAGCCGTGGGGTGTGTGGGGTGGGGAGCAGGGCTGTTCCCTCCCTGCAGTCCTCTGCTGGAATCCCAGCCCATAAATGTGACAGCAGCCCATGGACAGCCCTGGGGTCGGGTGAGAGCAGTGAGGAGTTCTCCTGGAGCCTCTCCAGGGCTGTGCTTGGGTTGTTTGCCATGTGGCAATTTGGAGCGAGGTGTTTTGTCCTGTTGGGCAGCAGCTCCAGCTCTGAGCGCCGGCGTTGGCCGGAGCGCCCGGCTCCGAGGCTGGATGCTCCTTCCCCTCTCTGTGTGCTGTGCTTCCAGGCTCCTTCCTCCTGCTGCAGCATGAAGAGCACCCGCAGCTGCTGCTCCGTGCAGAGCTCTGCCGTGGCAGAGCTGGTCCTGACGGGGCTCCCGGCGCCGGTGTCGCGGCGCCCCGGCAGCGCCTCTCCTGCCAAGCTCATGGCTCGCTCCGTGTCCGTGGCTGCCGACAGCAAAGCCAAGAGGAACGCCCCGGTGAGCCCCTGTCCTCGCCCCTGCTGTGCCTGGCATGTGGGGTGGTTCCAGGCATGTCCCTCTTGCTGTGGGACCAGCACCAGCCTGGCTTCCTTCTGGCACGGCCCTCGGCGATCGCTGCTCGTGGCTCTCTGCTGGATGCAGCAGAGCAAGTAGCAACCACCAGGATTCCCTGTTTTCCTTCCCTCGCCCTTCACCTCCCTGCACCAATTTCCATCTGGAAACTCCCGATTTCCTGGTGTCTCCTGCTGGGATGGCAGGCACAGCCTGCCCCTTGTGGAGCACCCCCTGTTCCTGCCGCACCGGGGGCTCCTGAACGGGGGTTCCACAGAGGGAGCGAGCCCCAGGTGCTTGCTGGGCTCCATCAGGATCCTTCTGTGCTCCGTGCTGAGCAATCCCTTGGCAGCATTCCTGTGCCCTTGTTCCCAGGAGCTTGTGCTGAGGAACGTGTTCCTGCTGGCTCAGCAGGCCCGAGCGAGCTGTCATTGCCCGCTGCTTCAAGGAGAGCTTGGCAGCCCTGGGCTAGTGGGAACTCCGTGTCTTGCTGGGTGAGAGGGTGGGGAGCCTGCCTGTGCTGCTCCTGAACATCCCTGCTGGGTTTATCCCTGCTCTCCGCAGGAAGATGCGGGATCCCGGGCCATGAACAACCTGCGCAGGTCCAACAGCACCACCCAGGTGAACCAGCGGGTGAACAGCTCCCACAGGTACAGCTCCAGCCAGGGACCTGTGTCCATCTGTCCTCTGGGTGGCACTGGGGGACACCCCACCCGTGTGTCCAACCTCCCTGGTCCTGTGGGGGAACAGGAGCCTTTCTAAAATACCCTGAGCTCTGTCGTGCACATCAGGAGTTAAATCCTGGCCCTGGAAAACCAAGGTCTGGTGCTTTGGTTATGTTTTTGAAGAGGAGGTCCCTTGTTTAGGGTTTCATAGGATCACAGAGCAGCCTTACCTTAAAGTTCCATGCAGGATCACCTTCCACGAGACCAGGTTGCTCCAAGTTCCATCCAATCTGGCCTGAGACACTTCTCTGTCAGAGTGGTGCCCAGCTCGTGTGTGCAACCTGTCCCACTGTCACAGGGAGGAATTTCTATCTGGGGAAATGGAGTGTATTTCTGTGGCTGTGACAAAAACCATTCCATTTGATTCCAGCAGCCCTCATGGACCCTCCAGGCCGTAACTGGGTTGTGTGAGGAGACAAAAGTTCTCTGTTCCCAGTGCCCTCTGAGTTGAGATTTTCCATTCTCCTGTTGTTCTGTGCCCATCCCTATCACCTCACACCACCCTGGAACCCAAAGCTCTGTGTAAAAAGGAGTCATTGGTGGATTTTGTGGCCATGTAACAATTCTCCAGCCCCTTTCTCCCGTGTCACTCTGGAGTATCCAAGTGCCCTGCACAGCCAGAGTGTGTCCTGTGGCTGTGAGTTATCCCAGAACCTCTGTTCTCCCCTCTCTGCCTTCCCTGGGTCTGGATAAAGCTCGGAGCAGACAGGAGACTTCCTGGCCTTCTTTGAGGGCGATCCAGTAGGACGGAAGAAACTGGCAACTCTGAGCAAAACCTCCCCGGAAAAGAAAACCACATGGAATGTCTTGGTGAGGATGGCAGGCTCTGGGAGTGGGTGGGCCAGGTCGGCTCTGTGCTCCTGGTGGTGTTTGAGGAGGTGGGTTCGGTGCCCTTACCCCTGCTGACTCCATGGCAGGATGACCAGCCCCGGGTGTTCCCGGGCCCCTCTGGCTCCCACGGCCTCGAGCCGCCCGCGGGCATGAGGAGGAAGGAGGCCACGGTGCTCCTGGCTGCCAACTTCACCGCCAACAACAGGTGGGACAGAGGGTCCTGAGGGGGAGTGGGTGGAACTGCATGGGGAAAACACCCAGAGAGGGGAAGCTGCTGTTTGTGACACCCCTGGTCTCGCCACACAAGGAGCAACAAGGGCGCAATGGGCAACTGCGTCACCACCATGGTGCACAACAACTACTCCACTGCTGAGAAGGGCCCTGCTCCCAAGAGCTCCAACCAGGCTCCCAGTTCCCTCAAGTGAGTGTGGGGGGTGTCCTGGCTCTGCAGCTGGGCTGGCCCCGGCGTCGTGTGTGGCGCAGAACAGGGCTGAGTGGCTTCATCTTCTGTCCCAGCAATGTCGTCAAAGCGGCCTCAAATGAGGAGGGGGAAGGCAGCAGCAGCTTCATGAAATCTCAGAAGAATTTCTCCAGCAACAACATCATGACCCACAACAACAACAGCAGCAGCAGCAGCAGCAGCAGCAGCGTTCCCCGGAGGAGGGAGGTGACCGAGGAGGAGGCAGAGAGGTGAGCAAAGGGGCAGGAGGACGGTGCCAGGAGGTGTGAGGAGCTCTAGGGGAGCTTCTTCTTGTCCTGTGGGATTCCACACTGGGAAAAGGCCACTCCTGGTGCACCTGCAGGTGCCGGTGCTGTGGGGGTGCTGTCTGTGCTCTGCTGCCCCCGGGGCTGTGCTGAGCCTCCCTCCCTGTCCCCTCAGGTTCATCCAGCAGGTGAACCTGGCTGCTGTCACCATCCAGCGCTGGTACCGGCGCCACTCGCAGCGGCACAGGACGGCGGCTGCGGCTCTGGGGCGCCTGATGGCTGCCAAGAGAGAGGTTGGTCCCATTTTGTGCTCTGTAGCCCAGACCCCCTGACATCCATGTCCCGCTAGCCACACAGTTGGGGTCCCTTTAGTCCCCAGAGCTGGGCTGTGAGAGTCGAGGGGGCTCTGGTGTTGCATCCAGCCAGCCCCGCCATGGTCCAGAGAGCTGGGAGGGAGCTGTTCCCTCAGAGCTGTGCTGGCTGTGTCCAGGGATTAGCCTGGGCTGGCTTCCAGCAGGAGCTGAGGCCCAAAGGCTCAGCACCACACAGCTCCAGTTCCCCGAGACCCCTGACTGGGAGCAGTCAGACGCTGGCAGTAGCAGCACAAGTCTCCCTGAATTGCCATTGTCATGGTCACACTGATGGCCAGAGGAGGGATGCCCCATCTCGGCTCATCCTAATGAATCCCTAATGAGGTGCCTTGTTAGAGTGCCGAGGTTTGACAGCTATTTGTGTTTCTTTGTGTTCAATTATTTATCCCAGTAATGAAAAGCTCCGTTGCTCTTACGTGTGAGTCTATTTTTAAGCCTTGTCTCCTCGGTGCTTGCAGACCCAGATGATGATATAATAATAATAATAATAATAATAATAATAATAATAATAATAATAGCATTGAGGATCTGAAGAAAATGAGCTGCTCCAAAGTGGAGCTGTGTTGAGGGCTCCTTACCTGCACAGAGGAGAGCATGGAAAGCCTGGATATGGGGTGACCCAGGTGTGGCTGCCCCTCACACTTCTCAGTGCTGGGTGCTGGAGAACTCTCAGTAACATTTTTGACCCTCCTCTCTGGAAGGAAAGGCAGCAGCGGATGGAGGAGGGGAATATCCTGGATTTGCAGGAGAGGAAGGATGAGGAACGCCGGAAGATCCGGGAGGAGAAGGCACGGCTGGCCCGGCACGCTGCCATCCAGGTAGGGCCAGGCCAGGCCTGTGTGACACCGTTTGTTGGCATCATGCAGCAAGGCAGTGAGAGGCCTCTCTGCATCTCCAGAGCCTTGGCATGGGGCAGGACCAGAGCCAGCCTTGGAAATTGAGTGCTCCCTCCGGAGATGGAGGTGCCACGGAGCAGCTTCCTGCTGTGCTCCTGCCAAGCCTTGGCAGCTCATGCTGAGCTTGGGAAGACAGTGCTGGTTTCTTTGTAGTTCTCAGGAAAATGGTGGTCACATTGAGCCAGGGAGACTCCAAGCTCTGTGGGATGGTGAGGATGTGTGTGCCCTGGGAGTGGGACCCTCCTCAGGAGCAGGGTCCCTCCAGAGAGGACTGAGTACCACTCCATGTCCCTTGGCAGGAAGCAACACATCATTGTCACCCTGCTCTTGCAGCTGGTGGTGCAGATGGGGTTGGCACAGGCTGCAGGAGTTGGCAGTAAAGCTGGGGATGTTTTAAACCCCAAATTTTCTTTGCCCTAATTGGAATCATGTTCCATTTAGGGAGGGGGTTGGGGGAGACACATCAATGAGCAGCTGGAGGATGCACAAACACTGCCACAGGCTTGTGCCTTCCCAAAACTTCAGGACATCGATGGCTCCTCTATCCCTGCAGGAGCTGCAGCAGAAAAGGGCCCAAAAGGCCTCGGAGACGAAGCGCTCGGCAGAAGAGCTGCTGCTGGTGAAGGAGGGCAGGAGGGTGCCCAAGAAGAAGCCTGGTGCCAAACCTGGCAATTCCTCAGCCAGGAATGTCAGCCCAGCCAGCAGCCTCACCAAAGCCAACAACGCCGGTGGGTCCCTCTGGTGTGTCCCCAAAGCTTTGGGAGGGAGCGAGGGGAAGGAGGGAAGCTCTGAGGAGCTGCCTCCTGGGGGCTGGCTGGCTGAGAGCCTGAGAACAGTCTGGTTCCTGCAGAGGCCAATTCCCCCTCAGCAGCCTCGGAGCTGGAAGGAAGCGGCCTGGGAGCTCTTGGCTCTGTGCCCCTGCAGGACCCCGGGGCAGAGAACAAACTGCAGGTGGGTCTGGCTGTGCCTCCTGGGGGCCCTGGCAGGAGCTGCTCTGCCAGGGTGACATCAGAGCCTCTGCTGGCTTCTGGGGAGACCCAGAAAACACTCTCATTCTCTGGTCTTCTCCCTTAGGATGTGAGCTCCAGGGAGACAGGCAACGAGGACCTGGAGACAGCAGTGACTGCTGGCAGCGGGGCTCCGTCCAAGGTCACGCTCAATGAGCTGCTGGACACACTCAGGCTGCTGGAGGAGGAGCCCGAGCTGCTGCCCCCACCCAAGCTCCTCAAGAAGGACAGATATGCCTGGGTGGACAGGGTGAGCTGGGGGATGAGACTGCTGTGTCCATCCTTGGACAGTGATGGCTGCCTGCCAGGGAAGGTGGTGGAGGAGCTTGGAGTGGGTGATAGAGGAATTTGGAGGAGTTTGAAGGTGGTAGAGGAATTGTTTGGTGCATTGAGGGCTTGGACATTTGCAAGGAGCAGCAACCCATGCAAAGGCTGGTGGTGGGACAGGGTTTAGCCCAGAGGATCAGGCTGGTTACTGGGGTGCAGTGGGAGGACTGGGCTCTAGTGATGGAGACAAGCCAGCACCTCTTCTCCCCAGCCTTCCCCTGGGTGCTCATTCACCACGGTGAATTCCCAGCAGGAGCCCAGCTCCAACTCCCTGACTGCTGATAACTTGGAGAAGTTTGGGAAGCTGAACCACCCTCCAGGGGTCCCAGAGGACGGGGCTCTGCTCTCGGAGGCCAAGCTCCAAAGCATCATCAGTTTCCTGGATGAGATGGAGAAGTCAGAGCAGGAGAGGCCCAGGTCGGCCGCCTCAGCCGCTCAGAGGGAGGTGAGTCCATCTGTGCTGTGGGAATCCATTCCTGGTGGGAATCATCCCCCATCTCCCTGTCCTCATTCCAGGGGTTCCACCACCTTTTCATCATGTTCTTTTCTGCTGTGGCAGGGCTTCCTTTTGGAAGAGGAGCTGGCTCACGTGGAGCAGGTGTCGGCTGTTGCCACGGAGGTGACAAGCTCCATGATGAGGCTGAAGCTGGAAGTGGAGGAGAAGAAGAGAGCCATCAGCCTGCTGCAGACTGCTCTGGTGTGTCAGCCTCACGTGTGGTTCTTGGGGCTATGAAGCACATGATCAGGGCTATCCCTTGATTCTACAGAATCATGGAATTGTTTGGGTTGGAGGGGACCTTAAAGATCATCTAGTTGGGACCTGGCTGAACTCCCTTCTCCTCTGTCCTGGGGGCCTGGGTGTTCCTGCTGACAGGGGTGGGAGATGTGAGCACCAGGGCTTTGCTTTAGCTCTGTCCCTCGTTTTCTTGGCCTGATGGTGATTTCCATGTCGTGGCTGTTTTCCCCCTGCTCCCCACAGACTCAGCAGCGGGAGCTGACCGACCGGCACGTCAAACAGACGGAGAAGGAGCTCAGCCACCAGCTCAGGCTGCAGAGGGAGCAGTATGAGGCAGCCATCCAGAGGCACCTGGCCTTCATTGACCAGGTAAGCCCTCATCCCACCTCCTGAAGGCAGAGGCTGAGGTGGCTGCACCTGCCTGATGCTGGCTCCTCGCCCTGCCCAGCTCCTCGATGACAAGAAGGTGCTGAGTGAGAAGTGTGAGGCCGTGGTGGCAGAGCTGAAACAAGTGGACCACAAGTACGGCCAGAAGATCACCCAGATGCAGGAGCAGCACGAGCTGGTGAGGGGACAGGGAAGATGGGGGGACATGTGCATGCTGATTTTGCTCAAATGGGGCCTCTGCCCAGAGCAGTACAGTCTCTGTCACCTCAGTGGAACTGTCAGCCCAATCCCTGCTTGTCCTTGACCTTGGAGCTGAGTTCATGCCTGGCCAGACTGTGGGGGTCCCTTGGTCTCCAGAGTAGGCTCCAACCACACAGGCTCCTGGCCAGTCCCTCCTGGCTTGTCCCTGTCCTTGTCCCTTGTGCTATCTCCCCTTGCCCCCATGGACTCCTGCCCAGCTCCGCCCTGCCTGTGGCAGTGTGGATTTACCTCTCCCCCATCATTCCCCTTCTCTCTCCATCCCCTCCTTTCTTTCTCCCCAGGTCTGGCGCACTTTGGGCCCCTTTTGTGAGGTAAATGTGGTCTTTGCTCTCTTTCGTGCCTTGCCCTCTGCTCTTGTACCCTGACCTGCTCTGGCCCTGCTCCAGCCCCTGCCAGAGGGTTTTCCATGGCAGGGAGAGGGAAGGCTGGAGAGGAAAGCACCATCACAGAGGGACAGATGGGCTGCCCTGCATGCAGGGACCCTTGGCAGCCCCCAGTTCCCCTTCCCTGTCCATCAGTGCTCTCGTGTCTTGGCAGTGAGCACTTTCCCAAGGGGATAGAGGAGCAGGCGGTGGGAGAGTGTGTGGCCACTTCTCTGGGCTGGAGGAACACACCTGGCCAGGGCTGTGTGTGAATCCATGTGCAGCTCCACAGCTTCCTTCCCAACAGCCCGGCTCCCAGGCTCCCAGGGCTTTTCTCCCCCAGCTTCTCTGAGGTTTTCCCATTTGCTTCCAAACAGGAGATTAAGAAACTGAAGGAACTCATGAGTGCAACTGAGAAAGTCCGGCGGGAGAAATGGATTGAGGAGAAAACCAAAAAGATCAAAGAAATCACGGTGAAAGGTAGGGGCAGGTTCCCTCAGCAGCAGCTGGAGCCAGGACAGTGCCAGGGTGCTCCAGGGAGATTGGGAAGAGCTCTTTGGTGTGGGCAGTGTTTGCTCCCTGTTTCTGGTGGAGTGCAGGAAAACCCCTCTGTGCTCATCCCCGCTCTGAGCCGGCCGAGGCCCGGGGTGGGATCCAGGCCGAGCCGTGCCCGTCCTTCCCGCCGTGCCAGGGCTGGAGCCGGAGATCCAGAAGCTGCTGGCCAAGCACCGCGAGGACATCCGGCAGCTGAAGCTGCTGCACGAGGCCGAGCTGCTGCAGTCGGACGAGCGCGCGGCGCTGCACTACGGGCGGCAGGCGCAGGAGCTGCGGGGGCTGCTGGAGCGCGAGAAGGAGGAGCTGAGCCAGCGGGAGCGCGAGCGGGCCCGCCAGAGGTGCGTCAGCCCGGGCTCAGCCTGGCCTGGGGCTCACAGCTCTGCGCTGCTGGCCAGCACAGTGGGATCCCAGTGTTTGCGGCTCCACGGGGAGCAGCCCCTTTCTCTCCACCGGCATCGGGTGGGCGATGCCGCTGAGCTGGGAGCATCCTCTGGCATCGTGAAGGGTGGCATGGAGAAGAGGCCGAGTGCTGGAAGGCACATCCCTGCAGTGTCTGTGTCCCACAGGTGTGAGCAGCAGCTGGAGCAGGAGGAGCAGGCGCTGGAGCTGCAGCGGCGCCGGCTCTATGCCGAGGTGGCCGAGGAGAAGGAGCGGCTGAGCCAGCAAGCAGCCAGGTGGGCAGGCTGGGGGCAGCCCTGAGCTGTAGGGCTGGGCTCCCTGGGCCAGATTCCTGCGGGAAGAGGGGCTGCTGTGGATGCTGTGGGTGCTGGAGCTGTGTCTGTGCAGGCAGCGAGCAGAGGCAGAGGAGCTGCGGCGGCAGCTGGAGGCCAACAGCTCGGCCCTCACCCGGGCACTGCGGGACGAGTACACCAAGGAGAAGGAGGAGCAGGAGAGGCGGCACCAGGTCTGATTTCCCCTCACCTCCAGCCCTTTGGGTGCTGGCAGCACCAAGCCTTGGACCCCACAGAGGCAGCCCCAGCAGCTGCTCCCAGCCAGCACAGGAGGGTCCCAGGGCTGAGCTGTTGTTCTCTCTTCTCCTCACAGGCAGAACTGAAGGTGCTGAAGGACCAGCTGGAGCTGGAGAAGCAGGCCTGGGAGGCCAACTATGTGAAGAAGGAGGTAATGGCAAGAGCTGTCCTCCAAAGGTGCCACCCCTGGGCTGTAAGAGGAATTTGAGGCCATGTTTGCTGTCTCCATTCCAGGAAGCCTGGCTGCTGTCTCGGGAGCGGGAGCTGCGGGAGGAGATGAGGAAGGAGCGGGACAAAGAGATCGAGTTGGTGATCCAGCGCCTGGAGGCTGACACATCCTTGGCCAAGGAGGAGTGTGAGAGGGCAGCGGAGAGCAGGTGAGGGGGAAAGGGAGGAGGGAGCTCCCAGGTCCTCCAGGGGCTGGTCCCTTTTCCCTGTCCCCTGGGCATCTCTCCAGTGAGCTCTGGAGCAGCGTTAGTGCAGGAAGGAGCAGCTCACAGGGACAAAGTTTACCTCTCACCTGAAGATACAGCCTTGGGTCTCCTGTGGGGCAGCTCTGCCCTTTCTGCTGTGCCCTGCTCCCTCCTGCAGCAGGGATGGGGCTGGGATGATCCAGGCTGCCTGTCCTTCCTGCCCACAGGATCAAGAGGATCCGAGACAAGTACGAGGTGGAGCTGCAGGAGCTGGAGCGGTCGGAGCGGAAGCTGCAGGAGCGCTGCAACGAGCTCAAGGGGCGGCTGGCCGAGCTGGAGGGGGAGAGCATCCGGCTGCAGGGGCTGCTGAAGCACAAGGAGCAGGAGCTGGAGGAGATCCGGAAGGTGAGAGAGCAGCAGAGCCAGGGCCCTGCCTGGCCCATGCCTGGATGTGCAGGCCCAGCTGTCCCAGGGGCACAGAGGTCTGACTGAGGTGATCTGGCAGGAATTTGCAGACAGGCTGGTGGGGATGGAGGAGGAGAACACGAGGCTGAAGGCAGAGATGGCGGAGCTGAGGACCCGGCAGCACCTGGAGCTGGACAGGCTGCTGCGGGAGAAGGACCAGGAACTCGAGGAGGTTCACAGGAGGTGAGGGAGCCCAGGCAGGGTGCAGGAGCTCAGTGCCCTTCCAGCCCTGTCCAGGCAAATCCGGCAGAGGAGTCTTGCCTGAGCTGGCTGCAGCTCAGTCACCCTGAATCCTCTGTCCCTTGTCACTGCCGGCCTGCTCTGTGCCATCGTGTCCCCAGGGCTGCTCCTGTGCCTGCATGGAGGACATGAGTGCCAGGAGAGGCCAGTGGAGCACAGCTCTGTCTGCGTTCCTCCCTGGCAGGAGCCCTGGCCAGGATCACTGTCACCTCCTGGAGAGTGTCCGTGGCTCACACATGATACCTGTGACTGCAGCCATGTGATCTTCTCCAGTGGGGCAGGGCTCAGCTCAGGGCACAGCCACAGAGGCTGAGGCAGCTGGGACATCCCCAAAATGCTATGATAATTAAACCTTAGGAAGCTAATGTGCCTTTCTTCCTGTAGACAAGTCAGTCCACACTACACAGCACCCACCAAGGGAATAAAGGTGCTGCCAGTGTGTGAGTGCACCTGGAGCCCAGCTTTGGCTGGGGAGAGGGGCTGAGCTCCCTGGGGCAGGGCCCAGCCCCAGGCTTGGCTCTGGGGTGCTCAGCCCCCCATGTCCATGTCAGGGTGAAGGCGGCGGTGCTGAGGAAGGAGGAGAGCATGAGCAGCCTGCGGAAGCAGTTCGAGGTGAGTGAGGGCTCCCTGGCCCCGCCCTGGCTGTGGCTGGGCGGGCTCTGTGATCTCCCTGTCCCCGTGCTCCGTGCAGGCAGCGGTGCAGAGAGCCAACCTGCTGGAGTCCCTGCTGGAGCGGCAGCGGCAGCTGGCCACCGAGTGACCGTCCTGCCGGGCGGGGAGCGGGGCTGGCACCGGGCCCGGGCTCCCCCCTCCCTCCTCCCGTGTTCTCCACAGCCTGGCCCCAACGCTGTGGCTGTACTGGGACACTTGGTGGCCTTCAGATGTTTGGGAGTTTTGTTCTGATAATAAATCTCTGCTGGTTTTTACAGCTGTTTTTATATTTGTGCATGCCAGTGCCAGGGCACGAGTGGCTCTTCCACGAGTTCTGTGCCCATTCCCACCTTCCCAACCCCTTCCTGCATCCCGAGGCCCTCCCTTTGCTCTAAGGGTGCCCAGCACCCCAATCTACGCCTTGCTTTTAAACTGAAATATCCAGCAGGCTGCAGAGCCAGGGCAGGATATGATCCCACAGCCTCTGCTACCTGCAGATTCCTCAACAGCCCCTGACAGGCCGGGAAATGCCTGGGCTGGGCCGGTGGCATCTGTTTCCTCTCTGCCGGAGCTGCAGCCGCTCTGTCCCTCCCCCGGGCCGGGGCTGGAGCGGGGCTGGCAGATGTTTTCTCAGCAGAGTCCCTGATGGTTCCCATCCGTCCTGCTGGAGCCTCCCCCTGCCCCACGGCAGCGCTGCCAGAGCCCCTGCGGTCACATGGAGCTGCAGAGGGACCCTTTGTCACCCCAGGAAGCTGCACGGGGGCTCGGCCACTTCCCGACGGTGGCGTTTGTCCCAGCGAGGGCTCCTGGCCGCAGCTCCCGGGGCCCGCGGGTGGCCCATATCCCTGCCCGTGCTTTGGCACTTGGTTTGGGTGTTGTGGGGCAGGGACACAGAGGGTGGCTGGGTCCTGCACAGCGGAGCCGTGGCCGTGCCGGTCCCGTCGCCCTCTCCGCTGTGCCAGGCTGGAGGGCTCATCCCGGTGTGCCGGGAAAGGCCGGGCACGGCGCTGGTTCCGCTGTTGTTGCTTTTCCAAGGAGTTTCCTGAGCGCCGCTTCCGACCCCCGCCCTGCCCAGCGTCCCCCGCCCGGCCAGGGGCTCCTGTTCCTGTGCCCAGCCCTGTGCAGGACCCCGAGCTCCGTGCGGCATCGCCGCTGTGGGGTGAGCACCCACTCGCGGGCCCCGGGGTGTGCCCGGCCCCGCTCCCGCCGCTCCCGAGGCTCCCGGCATCTTCCCGGCCCCTCCCCGCCACCGCCCGGGCTAATTTCTAGGCCAGTGCCCGGTTCAGGCATGAATAAATCAGCGCCGTTGCATAACGGGGATGCGGATTTTCACCGGCTGGCTGCCCGTGCCGGCGCCGGTGCCCCCCGCCCGCACCCCGGGGGTCCCGCGGGGCTTGGACACGAGCGTGCCCCTGTCCCTGTCCCTGTCCTGTCCTGTCCCTGTCCCTGCCGAGCCCCGGCACGGCGGGCACTCAGCCGGGCTGGCGGTGACCGTGCGGGCGTGCGGGCTCTGCCAAAGATGCCCGGCTGAGGATCCGCTCTGGGCCCGGCTGCCCCGGGATCGGGCCGGGAAGGAGCACAGGGGATTTTGGCTGCCCCGGGATCCCGCCGGGAAGGAGCACAGGGGATTTTGGCTGCCCCGGGATCCCGCCGGGAAGGAGCACAGGGGATTTTGGCTGCCCCGGGATCGGGCCGGGAGCGGAGCACAGGGGATTTTGGCTGCCCCGGGATCGGGCCGGGAAGGAGCACAGGGGGCTTCTGGCTGCCCCACGCGGGAATCGCGGCTCAATCTGGTGTCTGCCGGGGAGGGGATTAGCTGCAGCCCCAGACAAATCAGCCGAGAAGCCGGAGCAAGTGGCAGGATCCGAGCAGGGTAATCCTCCCTCGGGAAAGATCTGTAATCTCCCCTGCTAATTGGGGCGGCGGCAGCGGCGCTGCCCCGGCCGGGAGGGGATGGCAGGGGAGCGGTGTCACCCTGTGCCTCTGCCGGGCTGGACCAGCCCTGACCTCAGAGCTGCGCCCGAGGGACTCCCCGGGGCTGCGGGCCTCGATTCTCCTTCGGGTGTTTCCCTTCTACAGCCACGTTAGAGGTCTGGGGGGAAGCAGGACAAGCGGCAGGGGCAGAGGGCAGGGGGTGGGTCTGGGTGACCATGACAGAGCTCAACCCGCCCCTGGGGTGTGTCAAATGTGGCTGCTGGGGGTGTCACCTGGGCACGGAGGGTGCTGGGGCTGGGGCTGCTGTGCTTGGTGTCCCAGCTGAGCTGGGGATTCCCAAGGAGGGCAGGGCAGGCACACGCTCCATTCTCATCCCCCTAACCCATCCCTATCCTGGTGCCATCCCCGGTCCATCTCTGTCCTTGTCTTCTTTCCCATCTCATCCTCAATTCCATCCCCCCCAATCCTAGTTCTCATCCCCATCCTCATCCTCATTTTCCTCCCCATCCTGCCTTCTCCCAGACACAGGAGGGAAGGGACGCTGGGCACTGGGGCTGCCACCCCCAGCACAACATCGGCCGATTTAATCCCCACCCACCCACCAAAGCTCCCCTTCCCAGTGCCAGAGAGGCCTCAGCTCGTCCTTGTGCCACCCACACTGGGACCAGCTGAGTGTGCTCGGGGTGCTGGGGGCGGCTGGGCTGGGTGGGTGCCCGGTGTGGGCTCGGCACAGCCGCCCACCCCCGTCCCACCTGGCCGTGACTCAGCCAGGGCCAGCTCAGCCGCACAGGGAGTGGGGCTGGCCCTGAGAGCCACCCTGGTGGCACGTGGCCACCCACTCCCACGGGACCGTGCTGGTCCAAAGGGCACCGATGGCACCGAGAGACTCCAAGTGTCTCTGGCACAGGCACTGCACCAGGTCAGTGCCACCTTTGTTCGGCTGCTCTGGGGCCCAGAAAGGCTCTTGGAGGAGCTCAGGGTGTCCCACATGTGGGGTCATGGCCATTTGCACATCCAGAAGGACCAGAGACACAGTGGGGGGGGGACAATGGGAGCAATGGGGTGCCCATGAGCTGCACCCCAGCCCGGGGTCTCCAAAATGAGTGATGGGGCAGCAGCAGTCGCCTGCTACCCCTGGCAGAGGGACTGGGGGGTCCTGTGGGACAGAGCTGCTCCAGAGCAGAGAAATGTGGAGGCAAGGGAGAAGGGAGGAACTGGCTCCAACGTGTTTATTCTCCCAGCAGCCGGTAATTTTTCCAGGCCTGTATCTATTTGTGGCAACGTGACATGTGCAGCGTGGTGCTGTTCTGTGCAGGCTTGAAGGCTTGTAAAAAATTAATCGTGTACGCAAAATTTGGCTTTAAATATTCAAACTGGCGGTGGGGATGTGCGAGCCCCGTGCTCAGAGCTGAGCCCAGCAAGGGCTGGGACAAGGGGGTTCCCAGGAACAGGATGGGATAGGAGGGGACAGGAGGGGACAGGATGGGACAGGATGAGACAGGAGGGGACAGGAGGGGACAGGACTGTGAAGGAAANCATCCTGCCCTCTCCCAGATACAGGAGGGAAGGGACGCTGGGCACTGGGGCTGCCACCCCCAGCACAACATCGGCCGATTTAATCCCCACCCACCCACCAAAGCTCCCCTTCCCAGTGCCAGAGAGGCCTCAGCTCGTCCTTGTGCCACCCACACTGGGACCAGCTGAGTGTGCTCGGGGTGCTGGGGGCGGCTGGGCTGGGTGGGTGCCCGGTGTGGGCTCGGCACAGCCGCCCACCCCCGTCCCACCTGGCCGTGACTCAGCCAGGGCCAGCTCAGCCGCACAGGGAGTGGGGCTGGCCCTGAGAGCCACCCTGGTGGCACGTGGCCACCCACTCCCACGGGACCGTGCTGGTCCAAAGGGCACCGATGGCACCGAGAGACTCCAAGTGTCTCTGGCACAGGCACTGCACCAGGTCAGTGCCACCTTTGTTCGGCTGCTCTGGGGCCCAGAAAGGCTCTTGGAGGAGCTCAGGGTGTCCCACATGTGGGGTCATGGCCATTTGCACATCCAGAAGGACCAGAGACACAGTGGGGGGGGGACAATGGGAGCAATGGGGTGCCCATGAGCTGCACCCCAGCCCGGGGTCTCCAAAATGAGTGATGGGGCAGCAGCAGTCGCCTGCTACCCCTGGCAGAGGGACTGGGGGGTCCTGTGGGACAGAGCTGCTCCAGAGCAGAGAAATGTGGAGGCAAGGGAGAAGGGAGGAACTGGCTCCAACGTGTTTATTCTCCCAGCAGCCGGTAATTTTTCCAGGCCTGTATCTATTTGTGGCAACGTGACATGTGCAGCGTGGTGCTGTTCTGTGCAGGCTTGAAGGCTTGTAAAAAATTAATCGTGTACGCAAAATTTGGCTTTAAATATTCAAACTGGCGGTGGGGATGTGCGAGCCCCGTGCTCAGAGCTGAGCCCAGCAAGGGCTGGGACAAGGGGGTTCCCAGGAACAGGATGGGATAGGAGGGGACAGGAGGGGACAGGATGGGACAGGATGAGACAGGAGGGGACAGGAGGGGACAGGACTGTGAAGGAAATTCCAGCCTGGTTCCCAGGTGGGCTCGGTGTCCAGTGGCACCCAGAGCTTTGCCAGAGTATGGCTAGGAGCTGCTGGGAGGTGTGGGATGTTCCCTGCCCAGGAACTGGGACAGCTGGGCTTTGGAGCATCCCCTGTTTGGAGGGCACACTCCCACGTGCCGGGGCTGTAGTGTCGAGCAGGTGAGGCCGAGCCACGGCCCCACATGGGGTAGCCCCCAGCCCGAGGGGGACCCCGCCCCACGGGGCTGCCGGAGGGCTCCGCTCCCCCTCGGGATGGGACTGGGGGCTGCAGGGTGAGGCTGTGCTGGGCCACAGGGGCAGAGATGGGGTGCAGGGTGTGTGTGAGGGGGGCTGAGGGGCTGGCTGGGGGCAGAGCTGCCCATCCCATCCCTGATTCCCATCCCTGGCCCCAGCCCCGGTCACGGGAAGCCGGCGGAGCCCGGGATGGGTTCCTTACTTGTGGGGTGCGAGCCCCGCTCCCGGGCGATCCCAGCCCCCCTCCGGGGGGCGGCTGCCCCGGCGCGGTCCCGGCCCTGCTCGGGGGATCCCGGCCCCGCTCCAGGGTGGCGGCTGCCCCTCGGGGGTCCCGTCCGTGTCCGGGGAGCCCCCACAGACCCCATCCATCCCGGCGGGACCGCGCGGTGGCGGCGGCGGAGCATCCCGGGGGGGAGGACGNGCCCCAGCCTCGCCTTCAGCTCCCACTTCGACCCCGGTAAGTGCCGCAGCCCCGGGGCTGGCGGACCCGCACCGCTCCCGCACACCGAGCCTCCCCCGGTGCCCCGCCGTGTGCCCGGCTCAGCCCCGCACCAGCTCGGTGCACCGGGAACGGGCATCCCCGCATCGCGCTGCACCGCCAGCAGAGCATCCCCGCGCCCTCATCACCGGGAATGTCACCGCACGGGCTCCCCGCTCTGACAGCCGGACCCGACCTGCCGTGCCGGTGTGACACCCCGGGGTGGTGCTGGGACACCCCGGGGTGGCCGTGGGACATCCCGGGGCGGCCGTGGGACATCGCGGTGTGGCCGTGGGACATCGCGGTGTGGCGGTGCGGTGGGATCGCTGCCGCAGCCGGGCGGCATTTTGTTCCGCGGGCTGGAGCGCGGAGGAATCCCGGGGCTGCGCTGCCTCTGAAGGCATCTCCGGGATTGAAACGGAATAATAACAACAGGGAGGATGGTGATGGTCTGAGGGAGGAAGACGGAGCCGGGGCTGAGCCCTCACCGCTGAGCCCACACGCGCGGCCGGGAAGCCGGGGCTGAGGGTGCCCGTGGGGCTGAGGGTGCCCGTGGGGCTCGCTGGGGTGCCGGGGCTCGGCAGCGGCGTTTTGGGGCGCCGGCGTTATGTAAGCGCCGTGTTCCGGCCGCGGCGCAGCTGCAGGAAGATGCTGCAGCCGCGGAGCAGCGCGGGGCTGGCGACTGCGCTGCGTGTTTGGGGCTGCGACCGCCGCAGCCGCCCCTCTCCGCCGCCCCCCGCAGCCGCCTCGCGTCCCTCCCGGTGCGGGGCTGGCACCGGGACCCCTCGGGGGAGCGCCCGGCGGGCGCTCGGCTCCGGCCCTTTGTTTACCAGCCCGGGATAACGCGTGTCGGGACCGGCAGCCGAGCGCCGGTGCCGCTGCTCCCGCCGCTCCCGGCGCCTCCTCCGGCACCGCGAAGGCGGCGAAGCCGTGCCCGTGCCCGGCGCGGTGGTGCCGGAGCCTCCGGCTGTCGGTGCCGGTGTCGGTCCCGCATCCCTCCCCGCCGCCTTGCCGGTCCCTCCTTCCTCCGCCGCTCCCCCGGCTGCGCACGGTCGGAATCCGTGGGGGGATTTGGAAATGAGCCGCACCAGGACTCGCCGAACGGGGACTTTGTCCCCAGCCGCTCGTTATTTGCTTCTAAAACCTCATTATTTACATCCAAAATGCGGCAGTGCCGGGACGGAGCCGTTCGCCCGGCTCAGCCCTTGGGGAGATTTTGCTTTGGATTTTGGTGTGGCCCCGCTCCACGCGAATCCTGCCAGCCTGGGGGTTCTCAAGGCAGGTTTGGCTTCAAAACCCTTCAGCCCCGTTTCCATCCCTGCCTCTGCTGCGCTGCCAGGCCCAGGGCTCGGCGCTGCCGTGCAGCTGCCGCCCACCAGCACCGGGAGAAGAATTAAAGGGGGGAACAAACCAGATTCTGGATTTCACGGCTTTGTGGATTTGGTCCATGTGGCAGCAGCTCCTGCGTGGCTGCCTGTGCCAGCCTGGCTCCCGGGGCTTGGCTGCTGCCAGTGAGGAATGGGGGAAGCAGTTTGTAGGGCACGATGGCAGCTCAGCTGGGACAGGGCAGGGGCTCTGTGCTGCTCAGGGGAGCATCTCCTCCCGGCCCTGCATTCCCTGGAAAGGCACGGTTGGAAGCTGGGCCATAGGTGGCCTGGTGGCACGGAACAGTGACAGCGGTGTCACCTGGGCTGGAGGTGCCCCAGGGCTGTGCCAGGGCAGCTGCTCCGGCCTCACCTGCTGGCTCTGGCTCCTCCCAAATTCTGCCTCAGGCTGTGCCGGCTCTGCCGGGATTCGCTCCCCTCCGGGGGCTGGGGGCTCTGGGGGAGGGTCCCAGCCCCGCAGCCGCGTGGTTCCCATCTCTCTTCACCCATTCCCTGGGGATGCTCCTGCACGGAGCCCTGGAGCCACCAGCGGGGCACGACCCAGCGCTGCCCGCCCCACCGCGCACCCCACATCTCCTGGGCTCCCCTGGGAGCTGGGTGCCCACTCCCCGCCCTGGGGAGTCAGAAGGGAGGGCAGGGGGTCCCCCTGGCCCTGCGGTTTTGGATCCACCTGGCACCTGCTGCCATCCAGTGCCCCAGGCCACTCAGTGACAGCAGCGTGGCGAGTGCTGGTGGCCCATGTCGGGTTCTCCTGGCACCAGGATGGGAAAGGACTTGGGGGACCGTGGTGGCAAAGGGGCCGTGGCAGGCAGAGGGACCCTGGCAACCCAAACCAGGGCCAGGCACGCCCTGGCACCTACCAGGCCATACAGGGGGGAAGGTGCTGTTGGGACTGGACACACAGAGGGGATTTGGGGCAGGGCAGCGGGAGCTCCCTGCCTGGGAGGTGACAGTGGTGGCAGCACTGTGCCAGTGTCCTGCCTTGCCACATGTTTCCCACTGGGGGATGGGCTGGAGGGCGGCAGGAGCTGGGCACACAGGCAGGTGACTCCCGGTGCCCAGCGTGGGGTGGCGTGTGGCAAACCCCCTGTCCTGGCACAGGGAATGACACTGGCACAGCACAACAGGGAGGCCAGGCCCCACCTGGGCTCGGTGAGGGGACAGAGCCAGGATCCTGTTCCCTGAGGGTGCCACTTTACTCCTCCTCCTCCTGTCCCTCCCTGCTGCCCCACGCACACGGGCGGGTGTGTTCTGGAACGCTGACACCGATCCTGTCAAAGCCAATGAGGAGAAATGAACCCGCCGGGGCTGAAAGGGCCCCGCGCTGCCGGGGGAGCGGGGCTGTGACTCACGGGCTCCCTGCCCGGCACTCCCGGCCCTGCCCTGTGCCGGGACAGCCCCGGCTCTGCCCTCCCCGCCGGAGCAGGGCTCGGTGCCTCCCTTGCCCTGAGCCTCCAGCCAAGCCCTGTGACAGCGGGGGATGTGGGGCAGCAATGGCACTGCCAGGGGGGTACCGGGTGTGGGTTCAGCCCAGGGGTGCCCATCCGGCAGGGTCTGTGTTTGTGTTTGTGTTTGGTGTTTGGTGTTTGGTGTTTGGTGTCTGTAGTCAGGCAGCACCCCGGGTTCTGCCTTGGTGTGACGTCACCTCCTCACCATCCCGCTGCTGGGCTGGAAAATCCCAGGATTTGGGTCAGAGGGGCAGTTGGGCTGCTCTGCTGCCATGGCTGAGCTGTTCCCACCCCGTGCTGCACCATCCGGCAAGTGAGGAGGTGCCGGGGCCCCTGCCTGGGATGGTGGCACGGTGGCACCCAGGGGTGCTGGGAGGGTGGGATAATGGTCCTGGCCATGCACTGCTGCCACTCCGGGGCTGGGCTCGGCTCCAGATGCTCTCTTGCCCACTGGGAATTTGCTCCCGGGGGGGCTGAGCCAGAGGGACCCCACGGGCCCGTGTCACGGGGTGGGAGGGTGACAGGGCTGGCCTGGAGAGGAGCTGCTCTGTGCTGACTCAGCGTGCCCACTGGCAGGAAAATCAATCTCCTGGGGGCATTAATCCCCCTGGCAGCCCGGGAAGCACCGTCGAGCACGGCGCAGCCGTCTCAGCGCTGCCGCCGCCGCCGCTGCCACCGGCCAAGCCCGAGAGCCGCCCCCGGCCCTGCTGACCGGGGATACTGGGGGGACACGGAGCATCCTGGGGTGCTCCAGAGCTGGTGCTGGGCTCGTGGTGGAGCTCAGGACCGGCCAAGGGACAGTGAGGATGTGGGGATCGTGGGTTTGGGAGGGCTGAGCACCGGAGGAATGGGAATTCCCCAGGATTTCCCGCAGAGCCCTGTCCCACAGCCCAGACCGCTGGGGGGATCCCGATCGTCACCCCGTCCCCTCTGCCAGCCCTGCCCACGTCCTCCTGCAGCCCGGTGCCAGCAGCGGGGTTAACGCCGTTTGTTTTAATTACTGGAGCGAAGGAAAATTCCAGCGCGGGCAGACGCAGTGAGTGGAACAGCTCTGCCCGCCTGGCTGGGCAGGGCACCCACGGGCCCCCAGCTGTGCCAGGGTGTCCTGCTGCGGGCCACCGTGCGGCCACCACGGCCCTTCACCTTTCCAAAACACCTCTGTGGTTGTGCGCTGCTCTCCCGTGCCGCCCTCAGCTCTCCGTGCTGCCATCCCGATGGCAAAGAGGGATTTTCCAGCCGCCCCGCTCCGTGTGTTCCCGTCCCTGCAGGTGACAGGTGACTCGGCACCGCGGGCTGGCCCCAGGGTGCACACGGGGCAGGGAGGTGCCAAACGTTCCCCAGCTCCTGTCCTGAGCATCCTGAGCCGCGCTCAGGGGCGGGGGCAGAGCCAGGCCCCGAGCCCGGGCTCCTTCCCGTGCCACGGGGCAGCCCCGCGCGCTCGGCCCGGGATTGTCCCGCTCGAGCCCTGCCCGGAGCCAGCGCCGCTCGTTTCATAACGGCGAGAGCATTTCGGATATAAATAGGGCCGCGGTTACGTAAACGCTGCTGGGCTGGCGAGAGCCTCGGCGTGCCCAGTGCCATGTGCCTGGCGTGGCACTGTCCCCAGTGTGGCACTGTCCCTGGTGTAGCACTGTCCCCAGTGTGGCACTGTCCCCGGTGTAGCACTGTCCCTGGTGTGGCACTGTCCCTGGTGTGGCACTGTCCCCAGTGTGGCACTGTCCCTGCTGTGGCACTGTCCCCTGCTGTGGCACTGTCCCCAGTGTGGCACTGTCCCTGCCGTGGCACTGTCCCTGCTGTGGCACTGTCCCCACCACTGCTCGGGCACGGCGTTCCCGGGCTCCACGGAAGGATCCCTGCCCGGGAGGGGCTGGATGTCCCCCCGGACTCCAAGGTCCCTCCCAGTCCCTCAGGACAGCGGGTTTGCCTGGACAGGGTGGGCTGGGCTCCACAGCCCCACTCAGCGCTCACTTAGAGCACGAGAGTTCCGTTTAAATAATCAATTTGAGCTTGCTTTGCATGTCTTTTATAGTATTCTTTTTTTTTTTTTTTTTAAAATTACAGTATATGATTATAATCCTAATAATTCTGCAACCCAGATAGACTATATAATTATACATAAAAATACAATATATGTAACTCCATGTATAATTCTATAAATAATTTCATACACAATTCTAATATGCTATATATAATAATAGTATATTATTACTATATATTATTATAATATAGAGTATTATTAGAATTACATTATAATAATTACATTATCATAATAATATTAGTATTATTTTCCGTGGAAGCAGAGGGAATTGTTGGCTCTTGGCTCTGCATCAGGGCGGGCTTTGATGGAGGAACTTGATTTTTTGTCCCTAATCAGGCTGACACGCGTGGTGTGTGCGCAGCAACGCCAGAGCCCGGCCTGTCCCTAGCACAGTTCTTGTTTTTATTTCTTTGCTTCAGAAAATGGTGGATGATTTTCTGTTATTTTCCACCTATTTATTTTTTGCTGCTGTTTCAGGCCGAGATGGTAAAACCAGACTCAAAGGGCAGAATCAATCCTTTTGGTGAAATACGCCACGTTAAAGATACAGAGGGAGAAGGGATTAGCCAGGCGTGCCCGGAATTCACAATTAACCGATCTATTAATCACCAGAGAGGCTGCCCGAGCGGCTCTGGCTCTTCCCGGTGGGAGAAGCTCTCCAGCCATGGGGATGAAGGGTGCTGCTCCCTGCCCCTGTTTTTGGCGAGGCGCTGCCCGGATCCCGCAGCAGCGCGGGCAGGAAGCTCCGGGTGTCCCTGCGAGGGATGCCAGCACCCCGAGGAATCCCGGGGGGTGCCGTGGGTCCTGCTCCGTGCCAGGCTCCTGGCTGGCACCGTGGCTACTGCCAGCCCCGGCCCTGCCCCATGGCCGCTCCCACGGCAGGGGCTGCCAGGCTCGGGGGCGCGGCTCAGGGCGGCCATCCCGGCTCCGGCTGCTGCCTCAGTTTCCCCCGGGGCTGCACAGCCCCCCGTGCTCACACCCCAAACGGCAGCGGGAGTTTGGCACCGCCGGGTGCGTGTGGGCTGTGGAATTGGTGCCTTGGATCTGCCCGCGGACGCGGGATTAACGCGGTGCCAGGCACAGGGGACGGGCTGGGAGCGAGCAGCCGTGGCCGGAGGGGCTGAGGGACGCGAGTGTTTGGCGCTGCCCGGATCCCATCCGAATCCTGCTCCATTTCCCGCCCCAATCTTGCGTTGCTTCCTACCCATATCCTGCCGTTCTCCCTGCCCAAATCCAACCTTTCCCAGCAGGATCTGGGATCTTTCCAGGCCGGAATCCGCGGTGGGCAGCGAGAGGGCAGGGAGGATGTACGGACCGTGACCCCGAGAGCCCTCCCAGGGCAGCTGGGAATCATCAGCGGGGAAACTGAGGCACAGCTGTCTCGCGGCACGTCCCGGTGGGAGCGGGCTCGGGGTGTGCCGTGCCCGGGGCTGTGCCGGTGCCGGTGCCGGTGGCCTCGGCCGGGCCGGGAGCCCCGAGCCGCCGCCGCCCCGCGGGA
>VWZP01002677.1:80172-90868 GCA_013396995.1 Dicaeum eximium
GAATCACAGAATATTCTGAGTTGGAAGGGTCTCATAGCCCTGTAAGCTCAAAAGCCATCATAATGCTTTTTTGGAGATAAGCACTTCCTAAATACTTACTGCTGAAAGATTAAGGGGAATGAGCTGTGATCCTGTTTCCCTGCCCCTGAGCTGTGCTAACAGGACTGCCCCATCCCTGCCACATCTCAGCGGGAGGCTCAGCCTGCCCTTCATCACAGCTCGGATGGGTTCCCTCCTCCTCCTCCTGCGGGATGGGGATGCCAGCACCTCCCAGCCCTGCTCCAGCACCTCCCAGCCCGGCTCCAGTACCTTCCATGCCCTCCCAGCCCTGCTCCAGCACCTCCCAGCCCTGCTCCAGCATCTTCCAGCCCTGCTCCAGCATCTTCCAGCCCTGCTCCTGCACCTCCCAGAACCTCCCAGCCCTGCTCCTGCACCTCCCAGCACCCCCCAGCCTGGTTCCAGCACTCCCAGCCCTGCTCCAGCACCTTTCAGCACCTCCCAGCCCAGCTCCAGCACTTTCCAGCCTGGCTCCAGCACCTTCCAGCACCTCCCAGCCCCACTCCAGCTGTGCCACCTCAGCAGCTCCCAGAGCTCTGGCTCCACACGGGACCCCCAGGACGAGCCACAGGAGATGATGGTGGCTGCATTCTTCTCCTTCAGTGCTTGTTCTGATTCACACCACCACTTCCCAAATTTCAGTGCAATTCAGGGTGTCCTTCCCCAGCACAAACCTCACTGTAACTCTCTGCTGGAGACTAAATGCCACTAAATGCCATCAAATTCAGCCCCACGAGCAAAGTGCCACCAGTGTCCAGGTGTCCTTCACCAGACACAGATCTCTGACACGTGAGAAAACAGACCCTGCTCCCAGCACAACACACACCCCATGCCTTGGGGACAAGACTGAGTAATTCCTGCCTTCAGGAATTCACCTTCCCCTTTCCAAGCACCACCGGTGCCACCATTGTTCCATGACTGCAGCAGCGCTCCCTGGCAGCCAGGGCTGCTCCAGTTATCCCTGAACTGATCCCTGAACTGCTCCAGTTATCCCTAAACTGATCCCTGAACTGCACCAGTTATCCCTGAACTGATCCCTGAACTGCTCCAGTTATCCCTGAAGTTATCCCTGAACTGCACCAGTTATCCCTGAGGTTATCCCTGAACTGCTCCAGTTATCCCTGAAGTTACCCCTGAACTGCACCAGTTATCCCTGAACTGATCCCTGAACTGCACCAGTTACCCCTGAACTGATCCCTGAACTGCACCAGTTATCCCTGAACTGATCCCTGAACTGCTCCAGTTATCCCTGAAGTTATCCCTGAACTGCACCAGTTACCCCTGAAGTTATCCCTGAACCGCACCAGTTACCCCTGAAGGTTTGCCTGGATCAGCCATGCTCGGGGCACAGCTCGCAGTGGAGCCTGCAGAGCACGGAGGGCACAAACTCCTGCTGGGGATCCCGAGTGCCACAACCCTGGGACATGCCCTGGGTGTCTCAGTGAGCCCCAGCCTTGCCCTGGGTGTCTCAGTGAGCCCCAGCCTTGCCTCCCCCTTTGTGGGGAGCTCTGCCTCGCCCCGTGCCCGCCGCTGAGCGCAGCCCCCGGCAGGGACCACCCGCAGCATCACAAATCACACACATCGCACCCATCACACCCATCGCACCCATCACACCGCTCTGATTCACCGCGGCCGCCCCCGGCGCCGCCCCCGCGGGCGGGGGAAGGGCCACGGGCACACAAAACACACAAGAAAACACCCCCCGGGCATGATGGATGAGGCACGGCAGGAATTCACGGCAGGAATTCACGGTGCTGAAGGCGAAGGGTGCAGGTGATGGAGCAGGGACAGGCAGGCTCTGTGCTGTGGGAACAGCCCGTTCCCAGCGGTGGCTGCCTCCTCCTCCCGGCAAATCCTTCCCCAGGGCTCTGCCGCAGCCCGGCCACCCCCGGGTGTCCCCAGCCCGGGCTCCTACCTGCAGCTCCTTGTCCGAGTACTTCTGCGGGTTCTTGCTGCCCTGGCTCTTCTTGCGGAGTTTCTTCAGCTCTGCCTGGCACTTGTCCAGAGAGTCCCCCTTGCTCCTCTGCTCCGTCTGGTATTTCTTCAGCGCGGCCTGGATGCCACAGGAGAAAGTTCTGAGCTCGGCTCCCGCTGCCAAGGGGTGACAGAAGCGAGCAGAGCCCCTGGGAGAGCGGGATTCCGGGGCCCAGAGAGCAAACGGGGACAATGTGTGACATGTGTGACATGTGTGACATGTGTGACATGTGTGACATGTGTGACATGTGTGACCATGGTGACACGTGTGACACCGGGGACCCGTCTGTGACCAGGCCAGGAGCTGTGGCACGGCATGGCACCCCCCAGCAGGGTGGGGGCACCCAGGGAGCCCCGGGCTGGGCCAGACTCACACACACAGAACTCACGCTCAGGTACCGCGAGTCCAGCTCCACCTTCTGCTCCAGCTGCGTCAGGAGCTCGTTGTGGAAGGACTTGAGCTGCAGGGAGAAAGAGAACACACAGTGCTTGGGGAGGGCTGCCTGGGCAGCAGGAGATGGCCCTGGAGCAGGGCTGTACAGGCTGAGAGCAGCGAGGGACAGACTCAGACGGGGCCCAGCAAGGCTGGAGAGGATGCCCTGTTGGCGATGGAGAGGGACGGGGAGACTGAAGGTCCATCAGAATCTGGCCCAAGCAATGCAGACCCTTTGGAGCTTAGCAAATCCATGGCAGAGGGGTTGGTGTCATCGGGACAAGGCACAGAAAAGCATTTTCCACTGCCAGGGACCCTGGCACGCCAGGCTGGGCACTCACCATCTCCTCCAGCTGGTTCTGGATCTGCCTGTGCACCTCTGCCATCTGGAAGAGCACATCCCCTGCAGAGACAAGACAGGGAGGGTTTGAGAACCCAGCTCAGGGGACACCCAGGGGCTGGGGCAGGCAGCACCCTGCTGGCAAGGAGGGGTCCCCAGCCAGAGCCAGGGGGGCTCCTGGAGTACCCCCTGTGCCCACCTTTGGGGAGCTGCAGTGAGCCAATGCTCACCTGAGACACTGGGACCGACAGGTAAACCTTGTGAGCAGGAAGGGGAACAAGGAGGAGCAGCAGCAGGAGCCCAACAGCAGGGCCAGCCCTTGCTCCCCAGGCCCAGCACAGGGACAGACACAGCCCTGGCACTCAGAGCAGTCACAGGACACGGGGCTCAGCCCTGGGATCCCCACTGCAGCCAAGGAATCCCAGCTCTGCTCCGCCACTTCCTCTGATTTTTCTTTTGCAGCGCAGGGCTGCAGCCCCACGCCCAGTGCTGTTCCTGGAGGAAGGGCTGTGTCCGGGCTCTGCAGAGCCCCAGCACGGCTGGAGCCAGACTCACACATGGGAGCATCTTTTAGGAACGGGGCCAGCACTAAGAGCCCTGTCTCTGGATCACAGCGAGCCCTGGGGACAGCCCAGCTCTGTTAGCTCTTCTCAGGGCTGACTTCGGAAGCTTTTCCTGCCAGCACGGCAGGTTGTAGCTTCCCAAGAGGCTCCCAACCTCTGTGGAGCTGTTTGCAAACAAAAGCCAGCATCTCACTGGGGCAAGGGAAGCAGTGGGAGCCTCTCCCAGCACAGCTGGGCCAGCCCCAGCCCATCCTCCATGTCCCTGGGCACATGGGCCAGGTGCCAGCTGAGTGTCACCACCCTCAGCTGACCAGGAACAACCTGCCTCAACATTGCTTTGCTCTCCTGGCTGGAGCAATTTGTACTTTGCCCCATACATGCTGTTCAAACCCTTCTGCAAACACTTAAATCCGATCCCTTGGCAGCACCAGCCCCTGTGCTGCAGTGCCAGGGTGGCAGGGCCACTGTCCCTTGTGTCCCTGAGAGAGCAGCGATGCCCAGGGGGTCCCACACAGTGAGAGGTGCCCAGATGGCAGAGCTGCAGCTCTGCTCCTTGCCCAGGTGATGCCTCAGGTTTTGGCTTTTATATTTTTCAGATTATGTTCTGCTTTAGTGCATAACTCTGAGCTTCATATCAGGGGATGGTGAGCTCTGTGCACAGAGCAGGGAGACTCTGATTAATTCCTTCTCTAGGTGGGGACTAAGGACAAATGATCCAAACCTCAGGCCCGAGAGCACAAACAATGTGGGCTGAAGAGAGAAAAACAAGAAGGATGGGACTGGATGGGCTAAAGCTGGAACTGGACAATGAACTCCAAGGTGCAAATGGAGCAGAACTGATCAAAGTGCCAGAGCCGTGCCCGGTGTCCATTTTGTGCCCATTTTGGTTCATCTTGGGTGCAGCCCTGGCTGGGCTCTTGTGCTGCCCAAGGTGGATCCATGGAGGAAATCCTTTTAATAAATCCCTGCTTTATTCTTTGGCTCTGCCTCTGTTCCAGGCCAGCCTTCCCAAGGCAGCACAGGAGGAAACGCCGTGCCGAGATCTCCACCGAGGCTTTTCCAGCCGGTTCTGCAGGTGCTGAGCCCTCACACCCGGCCAGCACACACGTCTGCAGTGCCACACGTGAGCAGGGAGCTCCAGGCACGGGCTCACCACCGCAGGAGCCCCAGGAAATCGCTCCTGCTCGGCCTGAGACAGCTCAGTGGAGGGAAGTGCCGAGTTCCCACTGCAGGGATGTCACAGCGAGGTGGCTTTGCCAGGGGCTGGCAATGCAAGGGTGGCTCTCTCATTATTCCCAAAGCTTGCACCATCCCTGTCCCTCTCCCTTCCCGTTTGGCTGGGGTGGAAATCCTGGGAGCGTGGTGGGGGACTCTGGCCACTGTCACAGAGCTCCTGACCCACCCCAGAGCAACTGGGACACCCAGAAATCACACCCACGTCCCCAAATCCAGCCCTGGGCACCCCTGCTTTGGGACAAGAGGGCTCTGCCCCGCTCCCACATTCCCCTGCTCGGGAATTGGCCCGTTCCCAGCGGTGTGGTGCATCTCTCAGTGCTGATATCCATCTTTTGGGTTTGCTTTCTCCTGCACCGCCACCCCCTCGGCTCCTGAGGGGCGTTCCAGCCCCACATCAAAGCCAGCAGGGCACCGAGCCCTTCCCACAGCACAGCCCCGCTGTGTCCCAGCCTGCCGAGGGGATTCTGCTGTCCCAGCACCTCGAGGGGCAGGAAGGCACCTGGACACCTGCCCGGAGCCTCGGGAGCTTCCTCCAGAGCCTGTCCCCAGCTCCAGGCTTCCCACCACCACCAAAGCCTAACTGGGGGGCAGGATTTGAACTAAATCCCCTGAAAGCAGCAGCAGACAGTGTGAATTCCCACGGAGCACCTCTGCCACCCCGACACCTGCACGCTGTGAGCTGCTTCACAAAATCCTACAGACCTGGGAGAGTGACAGACATCCCACCCCAAACCCAACCCGGAGCTGCAGGGATGGAGGTAAACTGTGACTGAGGGATACCAGGTAGCTGGAAAGCCTAAATAATCCAAAATTTGACTTGGAAAAGAATCTGTGGCACTGTGCCAGGGGTACCACCGTGACATTCGGAGCTCTGTGGCAGGGCTGGGACCGGCACAGGGCACACCCCTGGCACAGCACAGCCGCCCACGCCCGGGGCGTTTTGCCAGAGGGATTCGTAGCTCAAACATCTGAACTCCCACTGTGAGCAGGACTGGAGCTCAGGTCACGGTGCGAGCCGCAGCGAGCTGCCAAAACACACATCCTCCAGGTGGAGAAGGCCGGGTGAAGCATCTCAGCTGCCCCCAGAGGAACAAACAGAGCCGGGCTCCCCCCGCCCCGCAGGCTGCGAGCACACGGCGAGGAGGAGCTGCTGCTCCGGCTGACTCACAGTATCGCTCTGCGAGGAGAACTGCAGGAGCTATTGTGGGCCCTGCCCTTCCACACCCAGCCCACTACAGCAAACAGGTTGTTCCACATCCCTCCCGTCCCTGCTGGCACCCGGCTGCCCCTCCACAAGGGGAGCCCAGCACCCAAGGGTTTGCTTTGCAGTTGTCACAGACCCAAGGTTATTTTCTGACCCCCCTTCCAAAACAGAATGTGGGCAATTTCTAATAAAAACACTAACTATGAGTTAATCGAGGAGAAAAATCGCTCAGAGGCAGAACATGGGCAGGGCTGTCCTGCAAGGGCAGCAGGAGATGGTGGCCAGGGTGACAGAGTGACAGAGTGACCATCTCCCACCAGCAGCACCGTGGGAGTCAGGACTGGGGCACAGAAACCAGGCACAACAACCCTGCTCACACAGCCTCGGTGCTGAAGATCCAGTACAGCCAAATTTAAGGCAAAAGCCGGTGCAGGCAGAGGTGGCACCTGGGGCACAGTTCAATGGTGGGCTCGGGTCAGCGCTTGAGCTCAGAGATCTTGAGAGCTTTTCCAACCTGAAAAATCCCAAAAATCCCAATCCCAAACTTCTGCAGAGTGTGTCCCAGGCTCCCAGAGCAGCTCCCCGGTGTCACCCAGACATTTTATAAGTTTCTTAGATGCAAACTTGCTGAGTTTTTTCTTCCATGAGGAAGTCTTTTTTCTCTACAGATTTCAAATCCCTGTGTGAGTGTTTCAAAGACAGAATGCATTCCTTTGCCCTGTTTCCTGATATCAGAGATGTAGCTCTCTTTTCTCAATTTATGATATAAAATATTGTTATCTCTCTGACTTTATAAACATTTTCTGGCATTCTTGGTCTTTGCAGTATAGAGCTGGAAGAAGCAAGATGCCAGCTCTGTACCTGGGCAAAAATAGCCCAAATCCTTCTAAACTATAGAGCCATTTAAATAATAATTTAATTTAAATATTTAAATTTAATTTAAATATTTAAATTTAATTTAAAATTTAATAATATAAGCCTTCTGATATTAGAATCAAGAGTCTCCAACAGCATTGATTAGTGACCCCTGAGATGTAGAACAACACCCCGGGGCCAGGGAGCGCTTCCAGCCCAGCCCGGGCTCGGAGTGTTCCGAGCTGGGAGGATCCTTGCGGTGGGAGGGGGACGAGAGTGGGGAAACAATCAGCTTCTCCCGCTGACTCATCCCTTTCCTCTCCTGGTGGTTTCACTCCTGCCAGCCCCAGAGGAACGGGCGATGTGCTGATAATTCATCAGCGCTGCCCCAGCCCCGCCTGGCACGGCTTCAGGCATTTCTCGTTTGTTTATTGAGAGACCAGGTAAAGGGAAAAGCAGAAGTTTCCCAAGGCCCCCAGGATTCCCAGGTCCCGGTAATGGCCCCCTCGGGCTGGGCAGTAGCCACGGACCCTTTCAGCAGGGATCCATCCCAGACTGGGGTGTTCCGTGGATGTTCCGTGCCCCCCACAGCCCCCCTGGACGGGGCCAGCCCAGGGAGTCCCCAGTGAGCTCCCAGTGCTGTGGCAGGAGCTGTACTGGTGGCACTGGGTGACGAACCACCCTCACAGCCCAGCCTGGCCCCAGTGATCCCATCCCCCGGCAGCTCCGGAGGGGAGCAAACACCTCCGGGGCTGGGGCTGGCCACAGCCGGCCAAAAAAACCCTCCTCAAACCTGCCCAGAGCCCCCCTCTGCTGAGGGACGGCAGAAAGCAGCCCGTGGACACACACGGGAGAAAAAACCAGCCCGTGGACACACACGGGAGAAAAAACCAGCCCGTGGACACACACGGGAGAAAAAACCAGCCCGTGGACACACACGGGAGCCCTCCATCCCCCCAGGAGCACGCAGCATCCCTGCAGGATCCTTCCCAGGCACACGGCAGTGGGAATCCTGCGAGCTGTCAGCATCACCGGGGAAGGTGAAACCCAGATCTTACACACATCTGCCACGCTCGGGAGCCCCAGCCGGGCCACATGGACCTCACAGATGCTCATTTACACCCCTCCACCACCGCCCACCAGCACAGGTTGGTGAGGATGAGGCTTGGCCTCTGCTCCTCACTGCAGGGGAAAAGCCCCGTCCTGGAGAGGGGCTTGTCTCTGTTTCTGCACCCTCAGCAAGCCCATTCCTGCACCTTCCTTTCTTCCACCGGCACAAAGCTGCCACCCACAAGGTGTTAAGTGCGTTGTTAAGCCCAAATTTACAGGATCGCCAAGAAGATCTCGGCTCCCAGCCAGGAGCTTACCTCCCCGGCAGGGACACTGCCACAAATCACGGGAAAATCTTTCCTGGGGTTGTGTGTCAGCCTGGGCACTGCTCCGGCTGGCTGCCAGGGGACACAGCAGCTCTCACAGAGTCACCAGCAGCTGTCCCCGGTCCCCCTCGGGCTCCAGGGTGACCTTGGGCACCTGCGGGATCTCTATCCGCACCTCGGCTGCTGCGGGAAGCATCTACCCAAAACAACCACAAATCCAATTAACAGATTAATCCCTGCTCCCAGAGGATCTGGTGCAGCACAAAGCTGCAGGGCAGAGAGAGCCCGAGCCCAGGGATGCCCCTGGAAGTGCCCCAGGTCAGGCTGGACCCGGCTTGGAGCACCTGGGATAGTGGAAGGTGTTCCTGCCCGTGGCAGGGGTGGAGCTGGATGAGCTGCAAAATCTCATCCAAGCTGTGAAGGTGCCACATCCTGATTTTACTGTGGAAATAAAAAGCCATTAAGTGCCAGGGGCTCCTTTCAGCTCAACAATGGTGGAGTAATGACTGCCTGCTGCCCTTTCACAGCCTGGTGTGTCACCCGGAGCAGCCCAAGGGACCTTCCAGAAACACGTGCTGAGCAAAAAGCCACCTCCAGCCCTCAGGTGCTGCCTTGCCCCAGCACCCCGGGGAAATGTCTCCAGCTCCACCCAGCAGGAGAACAAAACCCCTTCCCATGACTTTGGCATGGCCCAGTTTTCAAGAAGGACAAAGGAAACGACATTTTGAGCAGCATCCAAGGGACCCAGGCAGGAGCTGGACAGGGGCCAAAGTCACCTGAGGACTCGTGCATGAGGCTGGAGCTTCTTGGAAGGGGCTACAAACCTTGCCTGGTCACACACAGGCTCCTCGCTCCAGCTTATCCTCCCTAAAGCCACTGCCACAGCCAGCGAGGGGGTGGAGAACAGCCCGAGGAGCCTCTCTCAAGGGCACTTGTGGGCACAGAGCTGATCCCAAACGCCAGGGCTTGGCCAGCAGGGACCTGCACAGGGCAAAGGGGCCCTGCTGCTGCTCGGGGACAGTGACAGCTCTGAGCTCACGGGTCAGGAACACCCCAAAGCCCACCCCAAACCTGGGCAGTGGGGCTCAGACAGGCCCCAGCAGACACCTGAGAACTCAGCCCCAGAGCCGATTAGAGCTCAAGGGCATTATTGTGTTATTCTGCCACTTTTCCATTCCCACGCGGGATTATCCCGGCTAAAATCTGATGGGGAATTCAGGAAAAATGCACAGGGCTGAGCAGCCCCAGGAGCTGAGCCCAGAGCTGTGCTCCAGAGGGCTCTGTGCTCCACAAACCTGCAGCTGCTGTCACAGGGCTGGGCTTGGGACACCTCCTGCCCCACAGAGGACACCAGGAAAAAGCCCCCAGAGTAGCAAAGAGAGGGTTTGGGAGGGAAAACTCCCAATAATAAAAAATTATCTCAGATTTTTCTCCATGGAGGCCGGGAACATGAGTTGACCAGAGCATCCCACGGTCCTGGCTGACATCTTGAAGCAGTTTTCCCTATAAACTCACGGAAGAAAATCCCACTCAGGGAGGGAGCTGGGGGGCACAACATTAATGGAAGCAGCAATTAAGGGAATTCCTTAATGAATTCCCCATCCTTGGCAGTGCCCAAGCCCAGGTTGGACAGGACTTGGAGCAGCCTGGGATGGTGGAAGGTGTCCCTACCATGGCAGGGGTGGCACTGGGTGGGCTTTAAGGCCCCTTCCAGCCCAAACCAGTTTGGGATCCTATGAAATAACCCAGAGCCCCTTTCTGGCATTCCCAGCGCAGGGAGCGATAAGGCAAAGGTGTTCCAGGAAAAGCTGCACCTCTGGTGAGCACAGCCCCGGCCCAGAACAATTCCCAGCCCCTGGTTACACATCTGCTGGGAGGGGGCTGTGTCCCAGCTGTTATCAGCTCCACTGAGCTGCAGCCAGAAATTTTATCTCAACTTTCTCCTGCCCGGAGCAGCTGCCACAGCAAATATCAGCAGGATCAGCAGAGCACGAGGCTGAGGAGCAGCCCCAGCTGCCAGGAGCCTCCCTGGGATGTGTCCACACCAGGAGGGGAAGGAGCAGTGATTTGGAAACTCTTTAAACCCCAAAATACTCGAGCCACGCGTGGGGAGACGGCACCAAGGACATCAAACCCTTCCTTGGGTGAGGAACCAGGGCCAGAAGTGCCCAAATCCAGGTTTGAGGTGGGAGCCAAGCTGGAGCTGCTCTGAGGAGCGGGCAGGGTGGGGGTCCCCAGGTCCTGCCCCCTGCTCAGGCTGCCCCAAGCTCTGGCAGGAGGGCACAGCTGGGTGTCCCTCAGCCCCAGCTTCTCCAGGCTCTGCGCAGCCCTGGCAGCACACAGGGCCCTTTGTTTTATTTATTAAACAGAAGCAGATTGCTCCAGGCAGCTTTAATCCACGACTCGGTTTCCATAGACACTTCTGCTTTCCCAGCACAATTCCGAGGCAGCAGCAGGGCTGGGGGGAGCGGGTCTGACACCAAACCAGAGCCCAGGGGCTGCTCCCCGACTCCTTCAGCCTTTAGAGTCGTTTCAGCTCAACCTCTCTGTTAATTGCCTGCCCCGGAGAGATGCTTTAATGAGCACTTTGCCATCGCTGCCGCCGAGCCAGAGCCGCGGGAGGGATGGAGGGGGAGGAAAAGCAGGAGGAGGAGGAGG
>VWZP01002677.1:90884-102505 GCA_013396995.1 Dicaeum eximium
GGAGGAGGAGGAGGAGGGGTTCACCTGGGACTGCACAGACACGAGACCAAGGCCCATCTCACTCCATGAGAGCCTTAACAAGGTGCAGCATCCCAGGGGGAGCTGGGAGTCACCCCAAACCATGGGGGGGGAGTGGGAGAGTCACCTCAGACCATGGGGGGACCTGGGAGGGTCCCCTCAAACCATGGGGGGAGCTGGGAGAGTCACCCTAAACCATGGGGGGAGCTGGGAGAGTCACCTCAAACCACGGGAGGAGCTGGGAGAGTCACCTCAATCCTTGGGGAGACCTGGGAGGGTCACCTGGGAGCACGGCTGTGAGGAGGCAGGACACAGGAGGATGTCTGGGCAATAGGGAGGCTGGAAAAGCAGCTCCCAAAGGATTTACTGGGGAATAAGTGTGGGAAAGGGGAAGGAGGCAGCAGGCACCACAGCTCGTGACGTTTGCCATCGATTGGGCAAACACGAGTCCCCGGCTGTGGGCACAGGGAGGCTCCAGCAGGGCAGAGCTGCTGCACCCAGGGCCAATCCCAGCCCCACAGCACAGCTCCTGCCCCTTCCCACATCCCTGCCTCTCCCTTTCCCCTCCAGAGGCCCCCCATGGGCAGCTCAGCCCCAGCTCCCCGGCCAAAATCTGCTGCTTCTCCTTCTCCAAGTGAGAAAAATCCACCACAGCTGCTCTCCAAAACCACCACGAGCCAAAGGCTGACACTCAGAGCATCAGGGGCTTTCCAAACTGCATTAACAGTAAATACAGAGGCACTGAGGCACGGCAGGAGCAGCTCCACGCTGAGCTCGCTCTCCCCAGCAGCACCAGAGATCTTTTTCCTTCCTGGGCTGGGAACCTGCAGCTCCATCCAGCAGCAAACTGGGCACTTACCCAACTCTTTCGATCCTTGGCTTTCACTGGCCAGCTCTCCCATCTTCACCAGAGCATCAAAGTACCCTTTTGCTGCGTATGTCATGCCTAAAAAGCACCAAAAAATGGAGGTTATGCTCTGCTTAATGGCTGTTAGAACTTCTGGGGCACTGAGGAGACTCGAGACACTAAAATAGGTATTACCTCAAAGGGCTTAAGCCCACGGGGAGGGACCACACAACAAACAGAGGAAAAGCCAGCAAAGAAGGCTGCAGCAGTGAGATTACAGGGTAATTTAGGATTAAAAAAGGTACGTGCAGGACTGTGGTGGTTTTCATTGCAGCACAAGCATCAGGCTGCTAATGCTGCTCAGAGAAATCACTGCGGAATAATTGAATATCACAGACTTTCATTACAGTTCAGCCTTGTTTGTTGACATTCCAGCTACACACTTGACTCTAATCAGATAAGCAGGGGGTTTCCTCTAATCACAGAACACGCTGTACAGCCCCAGCCTCCCAGTGCTGCCTCTGCTCTCCTCCTGGGCTCTGCACTTCCTCCAGCTGCCCAGGGAAGGATGGCCCAAGCCAAGCTAAAAATGACAGGAAGATCCACGGCGTTTTCACAGCAGGGAGGTGGGAAAAGCACAGTCCCAGTGGTCACACTGGTTATCCCAAGTGCCACAGCTGCTGGGACAGGACAGATCCACCTCCCAGGTAATTAAAGCTGAGTTACCAGCAGAATATTCCAGAAGAATAAATAAAAAGCACAGTCCTAAGGGTAAGCAGCTCCCTGTCAGACCCTGCCTCTGCTCCCAGGAGGGAACCAGCAGGGAAAAGCAGCCCCAAACCATGAGCCCCACTCTGCTGGGAGTCTCTGGGAAAGCTGTGAGGTGCCCTGTGCCCCTTGCCTGGGATCAGAGTCCTGTGCACTGGCCTGGGCTGGACGGGCACTTCCCGTCACGCCGGGTGATCCATTAAATCCCAGTTCAAACCAGTGCCCAGCGCTGGCAGGACGCTGCGTCCGGGCACCTGGGAACGGGGGGAGGGCTTAAAAATCCTCATGGAAACACCAGGAGCCTCATTTGGCTCGTGGGAAAGGAAAAGTGCTGCAGGCAGGGAGCGGGAGCAGCGATCCTTGCCCAAGGTCGGGTCCCAACCCCGGCACTCAGAACCTGAGACACCAAAGGGATTTTCCCTGCTGGCTGAATACGATGGCAGACTCTCCCCCATGGGCATTTTCACTGGGATTATTCAAAAATTAAATTCAGGAGACACGTGCAGCTCTGAAGGGAGCAGAGCCCTCCCTAAAAAACACAGCTCTGGGTTGAGCAAAGCTTAAACCTCCTGAAAACCCAGCTGAGGAGGGCCCAGGCAGTGCACAAAGCCAGTTTAAGTCAAAATAGTGCATTTTGGGGTTTAATTAATTCCTAGCTTCCTTCTGATCACGTAAATCTCCACCTCCCTAATGGCTCCAATAGGATCCTGCACTCCCAATCAAGAGCTGCCACCAAGACTTTTGGGGTTTCCCCTTCTCTTCATTCTTCTGGACAATTTAAACATTTCAGTGACACCTCTTTAAACTGAGCTTAAAATCTCCATTCTCAATGTTTTAAACAAACGTTTGAAGATGAACTCTTTGGAGATGTGTTTTGTTATCCTGCTGCCCCCCAACATTTTCTCCCTGGAATCCCTCCTGCATCCGTGGCCTTGCACATCCCAGTGTGGTCCAAGAACCTCCCCCCACCTCCTTCCCCAAGGGAACAAGGAACTTTTCAACAAAACCCCCGAGATTTTCAACAGAAAACAAAGATTTTCCAGCTTTCCCCCTCCCCAGCCTGGCAGCCCCAGTGTCACTTACTTGCTAAGGCTTTTTCATAGGTCTTCCCCATAGAAATGAAATTCCTGAGGCTGGGATTGAACTGCTCCATGATGGTCTAAAGGGGAGAGAACATGGCTGGGGTTAGCAGGGATGATGGGAAGGGGAGTGAACAGCTCCAAGCTCAGCTCTGTCCTGATAAACACAAAAAAAGAGCAATAAAACCCTCCCAGCTCCCTGGAAGACGCCCCAGGATCCTCCCTCATCCTGCAGGATTGAGGAGGACCAGGCTGGGTTTGAGCACCACGAGGGACAGGAACGGGGGGGGCTCTGCAGTGACGCTTCCCCAGGGGAGGAAAGTGAGTGCCCCAGCCAGAAAATTACCAGATATGGCAAAAATAACCACAATAGCAACTCTAAGTGGCTGTTTGGGGCAGCACCAGCCCTCACACCAAGCAGGGAGGTGACCCAAGGCCAGGGGATGGTGGCAGGTGATGTCCCAGTCCTGGGATGGCCACGGAGAGCAGCATCAGCCCAGCCTGGACAAGCAGGAAGGGCTGAGGAGCAGAATTCCAAATGTTCAGGCAGGAGAGAGGCAGAGCAGAGCCTGCAGCACGCCCTGAGCTGTGCCAGGGCTGAAGCCACCACCCCAGGGTGCCACCACCCGCGGGTCCCTGGGCACTCGGGGCACTGCCCCCTGCCCAGGGTGGGGCTGAGCACGGGCAGGGCTGGCTGAGCTCCCCTGCCTCGCTCCAGGGCCCTCAGCTCAGCTGGGGGAAGGAATAATCGGATCAGGGAGACCAAGAAGGGCTCTTTGTGTGCCTGGCCCCACAGGCAGAGCCCTCCCTGCAGGGCCCTCACCCCGACACTGATCCCTGGGTGGGCACAGCCTCCGTTCTCTCCTGGGGATCCTCCAGATCCCAGTCCCAGCCCAGAGCCGGTCCCAGTCCCTGGTCCCAGTCCCTGCCCCACCCTGGGGACACCCTCCCACCAAGGTACCACTGGAAAATGGAGCTCAGAGCCTGAGTGCCCCTGAGGAGGGGATATTCCTGCTGGGAATGGGGGCTCTGCACCCCCAGGCTGCTGGCAGAGCCCCAGCCCGGGCAGGGGAGGGAAGACAGGCAGACACTTACAGGAATAAGCTGATTAAGCATCTGTCACCTCATCTGAGGCTGCCCCAACACTATAAAGCTCATTTTCTGCCTGAGGCATTTTTATCCCAGTTCCTGCTGCCTGGCCCTTCAGTCTGACAGCTGAATTTTCTCCCCACGTGTGCAGGGCTCAGTTCTTGGCTATGACAGCCCTTTCAGGGTTCCTCTGGGCAGGGCTGTGTGTGGGGCACCCAGCAGAGGGGTGGCATCACCCCAGCGCTGCTGTTTCAGGAGAAATCCTGTAAATCCTTCCAGGCTGGAGGGAGCAGCAGCCTGAGCATGGCTGCAGTGTCCCCAGAGCCTGTCCCCAGCAGCTCCCCGTCCTCCCAGCACCAGCCACAACTGCACAGGGCACAAGATGATTGACGAGGCTAATGAGGAGCTGCCCCACTAATTAAGGCTGCAGGCCAACAAGGCAGGGCCCCTGGAAGGTGTTTTGGGGCAGCTCAGAGCAGTTTGGAGGATGTGCTCAGCGTGAGAGGAGAAAATGAACCTGTAGCAACAAGCCAGGTGTTCTCCAGCGTGTAGGAGACAATTGCACGGGAGTTAATTACCGCTGGGGAGGATTGCTCCATCCTGCCCACAGCACGTCCAACTGCAGCCCAAAACCCTCCTGGGTTATCCCACAGAGCAGAGGTTGGGATCACTGCCCGTGCCAGGGACGGGGACAATTCCCCCTGGGCACAGCAGGGACAGGGACAGACACAGCCCCGCTTCTGGCACATCCCCAGCTACAGCCTCCACCACGCTCAAGCTCAGCCTGAGCAATGTTTAAGCAGCAGAGACATTGGCAGAATTTCTGCAGGGAGGAGATTTTTCGGCGCTCTGCAGGTTCAGAGCAGTGTTTGTGTACGCGGATGTGCGCAGGGATATGTAAATAGTGTGATTTTCTCAGCAGTGCCCGTGTAAACACATCGTCCTGGCCATGGAACCCAGGGAATTAATGATGGAACAGGATCCCCAGACAAAGATCATCCCAAATTCAGCACATCTTGCCCAAAGCAGAGGGAATCAAAGCACAGCCCAGCCCTGGCACTGCTCGGGGCAGGTCCTGCTCCCCACTGATCCACAAGAGAAGTTTTAAAGCAACAAATAAAGAGATAAAAGCCCCCAGAGGGGCTCATGGAGCGGCTGAAGGAGCGGGAAGGTGACTCTGTGCTGGCCAAACAAAATTCACCAACCCCCAGGAGGAAGTTTGCTGAAAGTGAATGTTTTTAAAACATTGTCTGGAGCCTCCAACAAAAACAGCCTGGCAGGATGAGAGCGGTGAAAAGGGCTCCTCACCCCGGAGATAAAAATAGCCTTTTCCAAGCCTTCCTCTCACTCCCAGGGTGGGAAGGGAAGGTGCTCCAGAGCCTTCACACCCCCTCCAGGTGAGAGCCCGAGACCTGCCAAGCAGAAAGAGTGGAAAATGAACAGATTTGTGCCAAGGAATGGCTCAACAGCATCACCCCTCACACCAGGGATGTGCTGGAGGGTTCATCCCCCTCCGTGGGGGGACCAGGGGCTCTGGCAGGGCTGTTCCCCACAGGAGAGGTGAATCCAGGTGTGCAGGACACCAACAGCAAAGCAAATACTCAGTGACGTTGTGGCAATGACAGCAAATCTCGTTCTCCCCAGGTTTTGCCCCCTCAGCAGCACCCAACAGTTGTTTGCCTTCCATGGGCAGAGTTCAGAACAACACAGACACAAAACCTGGCAGCCAAGGGTTGAAAGGGCTTTGCTTTGTTCCACTGAGCTGAATTCCCTGGGTAATACCACTCAGCTCCCCGGGATTGGCACGGCTTTGTTCAGCTGCCAAAAATGAAACTAATGCAAAGCACAAGGTCTCCAGGACACGTTTGGTGGGGGAAGAGGCAGCAGAAACAAGGTCCCTTTTCTCCCCTCTGAGCACACTCCAGCTACAGCCAGGATGCTCCAAGCCCATAAGGAAAAGTTTCGGATCATGGGAAAGAATAAAACATCCCGAGCTGGAAGAAGCCCACAAGGATCACGGAATTCCAGCTCCTAAATCCTAAATCTAAGTCCTACTCAAGCTGGGAGTGGACGTGGCTCAGCTTCTCCTGCTCAGGCAAGTCCTGCACAGCAGCTGAAGGGCAACATTCCCAACACAGCCCTGGAAGGCTCAAAAAGCTCCCGGATGTGGCAGCTGGGGACACCTGGGAACGTGGCTCGGTGGCCTGGGCAGTGCTGAGGGAACGGTGGGGTCTGATGGTCTCAGAGGGCTTCTCCAGCCTTCTGAAGGATTTTGTGGCTGCCTGCAGGACTGACACTGCACAGGGACCTGGAGCAGGCCAGAGGGGCAGCGCCAGGGACTCTCCACTGCCACTGTCACTCTGCAGAGGCAGCTGAGCTCCAAGGAAGTTTTGTGTCTAAATGGGTCAGCCCTGCTCCAGGAGCACCTTCATCATTTTGCTATCAATATTTAATGCCCAGCAAAGCCCAGTGCTGCCACCTCCATCACAGCTTGTCCTGCCTGGCCCCATCAGGAGCAGCCCTGGGGGTTTCAAGAGCCAAGTTTCTGTCAAAAAGGAGCCCAGCTGGTAAAATCAGGGAAAAAACCAGTCCCCATCTAAAGGCATTTAGTTTCTCCTGGCTGTCATGCCACAGGATGAGGGGACCCGAGTCTCAGGGCAGGAGCTCTGAACACCTTTGTGTCGGGGTCTGGGTTTGAGGAGAGCTGGGCTGAGGAGCCACACGGGGCACAGAGCACCCAGCCCTCTGGGAACCCCCCTCAGCACCCACCCTCAAGTCCTCGGGGTTGGGATCCCCACCGAGGAGCCAGAAGGGTCCCCCAGCCCCTCCCCAGAGCCGTGGCCCCGAGGGGCTCAGCCCCAGGCTGTGGCCAGAGGAGCTGCTTGCCCTGTGCCCTGCCTGCAACACGAGCAGCACCACTGAAACCTTAACCAGAGCAGCTGAGCTCAGCCCAGCACCCAGGGCAGGGGCAGCACCCCGGGGAGCAGCACCAGCTCCAGCAGGGATGGGACAGCCCCTGGCGAGGCAGGAGCTGCTGCTTCCCAACACCCCAAACCCCACAGGTGTCCCATCCCAGGGAGGCCAGGAATGCTCCAGGGAGCCCAGGAATGCTCTCCCAGCCTGTCAGGGGATGCAGCAGCGTTCCCAGCACTGAGCCCCTGGCAGTGCCTGAGCCCAGGGGTGCTCAGAGCCCCCGGGTGCAGCCCACACCCTGCCCAGGCTGGGCTGCAGGGAGCAGAGACAGCCCGGAGCACAGGGCACGGAATTCGGGGTGCCACAGGCTGGATCCTTCCTCCTGTGCCACACACATCACCCCCAAAGCACCCACCAAAGCAGGCACAGCCTCCCTGTGAAGCACTTGAGGAGGAATTGCTGCCATCGCTGTGGACCTGAGGAGGAGAGGCTGTGATACCACACCGGCATCGATTACAGCTGATGGACAGACCTCAGGAATTCTGTCCCCCTTTCTGCACGACAATTCAGCTTCGAGTTCGGGGTGTTGTCAGGCAAACACCTCTTCAAACGCAGCGCTACTGGCACACCATTGCAAACCCATCTTCCACATGAAAAAACGGCTTTAAAATGAAATGGAGGTTGGGCTGTAAACGGCAATAATCTCATCTGGCAGGAGGAGACAGATCTGTCTTGGGGGGAAGGAAGAATTGCCAGTCCCTGCTTTCTGCAAAAAGACAATCCGGAGCAAGGGATGAGCAGAGGGAGCTGCCCAACCTCAGAGCCCAGCCCGGGGCTCCCGGCAGCGGTGCCGCTACGCCGGGTCCGGGAGTGAATCAGCACCGGCAAAGGTGGGATCACGTTGGCGGAAGGTGCCAGCAGCCTCCGTCTCCCTCTGCAATTACTCCCCGTGTGTAGGCAGCTGCCTGTAGTGGCAGCATCGGCTCGGGGGCGGCTGACAGCTCCTCCACCAGCTCATTAGCACAGTCACTCCGAGGGTGAGCGCTGCTGCTGCTGCAGAACCATGACAATGGGCTCCCGAGCGGAGAGCCTCGGGGAGCCGCAGCGGGAGCGGGGCCGGCGTGGGGAGCGAGCTGGGCTCCGGGCCGGACCCCCAACCCCCCGGGACAGCGGCCACGGAGGGGCACAGCAAGGGCCGGTCACCCCCGGACCCCTCCTGGGGCTCGTCTCCTTCCTTCAGGCTCCTGCACAGGCCAAAAAAATACCCGGGCAACGGGGATGGAAGCGCTGGGACTGGTTTTGGATTCAGAGACTCCCAAGCTTCAGGAGATGCAGGAGATGCCAGTCCCCAGCTGTCCCGCCGGGCTCGGGGGTGGCCGAAGTCCTCAATGGGGCAGGGACACGCCGGGTTCTTGCAGGCACCACGTGCCGCACATCTCCAGAGGCCAAGGAGAGCTCTGCTGGCCCCAGGGGAGCCTCTGCTCGCCACGGGGAACACAACCAGAGCCACGAGCACCTCCCCCAGCTCCCAGCACCGGGACACTGATTTTGGGCGAAACCACGAGATCCTCACCAGTTCCATCTCCTCATTCCCGCATCCGGCTGCTCCCACCGGCATCCCAAGGAGCCGAGGTGTTCACGGACCGATGGAGACCTGGGGCTCCTGCTGGCCCTGGGGCCAAGCCCCCCGTGCCCGCTCTGCCCTTGGCTCGGCCGGGCGCCGATGGGGCCAGCAGTGCCCTCGCCCCGGGCCAGGGAGAGCCGGGCCAGCACTCGCCCCTGGCTCGCTGGGGGATGGGCTGGGCTCCACTCGAGCGCACGTGTTGGGACGGCACCAACTGCCCCGCGCCCCCGAAGGGGGACGGTGACCCGCTCGCCAAACCCGCAATTAGCCCCGTGCTTCGAGGACTACGCACCTCAAACAACAACTGAGTCACGGCTGGGGCTGCTCCCAGCCCCTGGCCCCAGCAGCTCTCGCCCTGTTTGCCCAGGCGGCTCCGGGCCCGGCGGTGCTAAGGCACAAACGCTGGAACAGCCTCGGTGCCAGCTCTGACCCCACCAAGGCCAGCCCGGCCACTCGAGCCGCCTGGCACAGGGGGAGGGAGCCCCAGAGAACACAGCAAAACGTCACCAAGATCCAGAGTAGCCAAGATTTCGGGTGCCACAGCTGTGCCCGAACGGCTGCTACACCCCAGAATCTCCGAAACCGAGACTTCAGAACTTCACTCCCTCGGTACTTTCTGTACTACATTCTTCTATTTTTTTTTTTTTCCTGCTCTGTGCTCCCAGGTAACTCAATCCAAGCCCTTAAATCACAGGAAATCGTGCAAGCTTCCCAGTTTAACAAACGACATCCTGCGTTACACGTTAGGCTACAGCAGTTTTATTAGTCTTGGTCTCAAGACCCAGCAGAGCAGAAACCGCTTCCTTCGGGGGGGAAGAATCAAGCCACATAAATTGTTGCATTTTCTCAGGACACCGGGAGCAGAGCAGAAAGGAAAAATGGAGAGATGCCCGAACTCCAGGGGACGGGGGAGGCTCTGATGGCTCTGGCTTGTGGGAGAGTGGCGAGTGCCGGGGGCGCGGGGCCGCCCCGCTCGGGGGTGATGCGGGGACAGCGCTGCCCCCCGGATCGGACATCGCCACGCGGGTCTCGGTGCCCGCGGTCCCCCGGCAGGGCTGGGGGTGCCCGGGAAGGCTAGGGGTGCCCCTCGGCCCGCGCTGGCCGCTGCCCTCCCGGCCGGCTCCGGGCACATCCCCGGGGCGGCCCCGACGGCGCCTCCGCCCGCGCTGCCCCCGCGCGTCCCGGGGAGGGGAAATTCGGCCGTTCCGGTAACTCCGGTAACAGGAGAGCGGCGAGACGCGGCGCGGGCACCTGTTGCGGACCCACCTTGTAGACATTCTCGGTGAGGCGGTGCACCTCCTCGGAGCGGGCCATGCCGGGCGGGCCGGGCAGCACCATGGGCGGCGGCGGGTGCGGGCGGAGCCGGGCGCGGGCGCGGGGAGAACGCGGAGCGGCGGCCGCGGTGCCTTTTATCGGCTCCCGGAGGCCGTGCCCGCCCCGAACCGCCCCGGCCAGCCCCGCACCGCCCCGCGGGGAGGAGCCGGGCCGGGCCGTGCCGGACTGGGAGTAGCGGGAGGGATGCACCGGGCTGTGCCCCCCGTGCCCCATCCCGTGCCCATTCTCCATCCCCATTCCCCATCCCCATTCCCCATCCCCATTCTCCATCCCCATTCCCCATCCCCATTCCCCACGCCGTGCCCCATTCCACGGCCCTTCACATTCCATCCCCCAGCCCTTGAGCTTGGGATGCTCAGCTGAAGGGAGAGCAGCCCCTGCCTGCCACCTCGCTGTCCCCAGGCTGTCCCCCCACCTGGCCAGCCGGGAGAACCAGGATTCCCATGGGAGGCTCCTGCCAGAGCTCCCGGGGTCAGGTCCCTGTGGGACACCAAGCCATGCATCCCTGTCCTTCCCTTCCCTCGGGAAGTGACTTTCACCAGTCCTGAGGGACACGAGGAGCAGGCCCGTGCCCTAGAGCCAGTGCCCCTGTCCCTGTCCCTGTCCCTGTCCCTGTCCCTGTCCCTGTCCCCTGCCTCGCTGTCCTCCCTCCCCACCAGGACGCTCTCTGCAGGGTGAGCTGTGGTTAAATGGAGCCCCATGGCCTCATGGCCAGGCCGTGATCTTGGGCCGAGCCTTCCTCTCCCTCCTCTCTGTGAGAAGCAGTCAAACAGTTAAGCAGCTGAGCACGTTATTTTCCATCACGTCCATCAATTCCGAGAACAAGGAGCCCAGGTCGATACCTCGGTCCCAAACCTCCCGATGCTGTTCCCCTTCCCGCTCTCCCTCCCTGCCCGAGCAAGGACCAGCACAGCAGCTGCTCCCTCTGGCTGCACTTGGGTCCCATTTTGGCTCCTGCCTCAGAGGCTCCACACTCCAGAGCACAGCGAAGAATTTACAGCCTTGAGAAGGATTTTCCTCACGTTTCTGGAGTGACCAGTCACCCGTTCCCACTGCGGCTGAGGAAAGGGAGCAGTGTGGGACCGGGGGGCTGGGAACAGGGCTGCCCTGGGAGATGTTCCCAGCGGAGTGGGAGTGCCTGGCTGCCTGTGTGGCTGCTGGGACACCACGGTGCCACTCTCCAGCCCACGTGGCCACACAGAGCTGGCTCTGTCGGGACTCTACTCCCTCAGCCAGGCACCAGCACCTGGCTGCCTTTCCAGTGCTGGTGAAGGATTCAGGATCAAGCACCCAGGAGTAGAGTGCCTCTCTCTGCATCTCCATCACCTTATTTTTAGTTACGTTATGTAAGTTCTTCGCTACGTCATGGATGTGGGGGGTTCTTGCATCTAATTCCAGTGTGACAGCCCAGCAATTCAAACAAGCTGTTCCTCTGGTGAGGAACATAAAAGGATTTGTAATTTCTGATAATAAAAGAGGCCTTTTGGGATGGCCCTCAGAGAATCTCTTCCATCTAGGCCTGCTTGCAGACAGCCGCTCCACTTTCTTCCCATGCTCTGCTTCTCCTTATCCCCGGGAATTTGAGTGCTGAAAACCTTTCTCCCTCCTATCTCCCTGCTCCCAGAGCGGCTCCATGGCTGCGAGCAGCCAGGGAGTTCATTTCCCCACAGTCAGAGCCACACGGAGCAGATTTTCCCTGTCCCTGTCCCTGTCCCTGTCCCTGTCCCTGTCCCTGTCCCTGTCCCTGTCCCTGCCCCTGTCCCTGTCCCTTGCCATGTGCCCGGCTCTCGGTGGCGGCGGCCGGGGCTGCCCACGGCCGGGAGCGGAGCCGAGCCCGAGGCAGCGCTGCCGCCCCGCAGCTCCCGCAGCACCCTGGGAATTCTCAGCAGGAAAAACCTGCCGCTGCCTCGTGCCGTAGCATTTGCTTGGATTGCCTTTTTTTTTTTTT
>VWZP01002677.1:102541-113837 GCA_013396995.1 Dicaeum eximium
CCCTCCCCTGGTTGCTGCTCGCTGCCTTTTTGTCAGGGTGATTCACTCCCCGGGGCTCGGCGGCAGCTGGAGCGTGCCCAGGGTAACCATGGCGCCGGAGTCCCCGTGGGTTACCTGAGTCCTCTCCGTGTGCCCTGCGCGGCGGGTGTGGGTGCGGCGTGGGGAGCACCACGCCAGGCTGGGAACAGCAGTGGGATGAGCAGGGAGGGCCTCGGGGCTGGCAGCGGCCCCATCCCGAGCGAGCCCTCCCGGGTGGCGGCACACGCGGCACCGGCCACCTCCAGCCCCGGGTGGAGCGAAGTTGCTGTGGCAACAATAACTTATGTAATCCACCCCGCTCGGCTGCAGGTGTGGGGAGGAAATTGTGCTATTTTCGAAGTTTCATTAGGTTCCTGCTTAATTACCAGCGTGGCATCGCGCCAGCGCTCCCGGCCGGGTCACGCGCCCGGCACAGGGACGGAGGGTGGGGACGGGACAGCGATGGCCGCGACAGTGACAACCGGGGACAGTGACAGCCGGGGACAGCGATGGCCGCGACAGGGAGAACCGGGGACGGTGACGACCGGGGACAGCGATGGCCGCGACAGGGAGAACCGGGGACAGTGAGAACCGGGGACAGTGATGGCCAGGGCAGTGACAGCCAGGACAGTGACAGCGGAGGGCAGTGATGGCCAGGGCAGCAGCGGCTGGAGCAGTGAGGTCCGAGGGCAGTGACAGCAGCTGCACCGAGGGACAGTTCCGGCCAGCAGCCCTTCCGAGTTCCCAGCCTGGGGACACTCTCCCTGCTCCCGAAATGCCGCCCCGGTGGCTGCCAGGGAGGGACACGGGAGGGAGGTGCTGCAGGGCAGCAGAACTGCCCAGGGAGGGGAGAGTGGCACTGAGGAGTCACCGAGAGCTGCCACACCCTCAGCGACTCGGGCAGCCTCCAGTGACGCGGAGAGAGGAGGAATAAAGGGGGGTTGGAATCCCTGGAGCATTTGAGTGGGATGTGGCACTGGCCAGCACAGAGAGGAGGAAGCAGAGGGACCATCATGGCACCAGTGCTGTTTTTTGTCACAGTCCCTGAGAAAACGCTTGGAGTTTCCCAAGGAAGATCCACCCAGCAGCTCCAGGTGGGCACTGGGTTCTCCTGGCACTGCCAGAGCAGGAGAGACCAGGCAGGGAACTGGACCAGGCTGCAGAAGCCGCCTCCATCATCTCCATCATCTCCATCTCCATCTCCATCTCCATCTCCATCTCCATCTCCATCTCCATCTCCATCTCCCCTGTTTGTCCACTCAGCCCCGCTGGCTCTGTGGCAGCCCTGGGCTCTCTGTTCCCCCTTTTCAGCGTGTGCTGAAGGGGAAGGCTGAGCCCGCCCACCCTCGGTGCCCCGCCCAGCCGAGCAGGCCAGGTGTGTGCCCGAGTGTCACCGTGCTAATGAGATTCCCAGGAACTGCCTGTCCCGTGGTCCCGGGCAGATGGCTTCTCCATCGGAGCCCTGACATCACTGCGAGCCCTCCCTGTGCTGTGTCAGGAAGTTTTTATTTCTAAAATAACCTAAACGTGATTTTTCTGACATCTGGGGGTCACTGGGGAATCGGCCAAGTGGGTTTGAGCCAGACCGACCCCCCACCAGCACAGGACATGTTTTACCTCACTCAGTTCTGTCCCCTGCCCTCCTCGGGGGCCCCTCCTCAACCCCAGGCTGTCCTCACTTCCTTCTGAGCACCTCATTAAGGAGCTGGGCCAGCAAACCCCACACCAGTACCCAGGTCTTGGAGCATCCTCCCAAACTCAGCCTCTGCCTCCTCTTTGCAGCGCGGCCGTGGCTCACCAGGATTCCAGCAGGTGCCTCAAACTGACAGTGAGTAGGTTTAGGTTAAATATTGGGAATAAACTCCTCCCTGTGAGGGTGGGCAGGCCCTGGCACAGGTTTCCCAGAGCAGCTGTGGCTGCCCCATCCCTGGAAGTGTTCCAGGCCAGGTTGAACAAGGCTTGGAGCAGCCTGGGATAGGGGAACGTCCCATGAGCTTTCAGGTCCCTTCCATGACTCTGTCACTGGTGGTGCTGGTGGTGCTGGTTCCTGAGCCAGCAGGGGGTCAGGATTTAGGGGCTGTCCCTGGGTTTGAGATGTCCTCCGTGTGCCAGCAGCTCCCCGCAGTTAAACCCCGCCGAGCCAACCCAGCAAAGCCATTTACTGGGGATTAGCCAGGGATGAGCAATCCCGGGCTCACTCTGCAGGCTGGGAGCTGCACTGCTGCATCCAGCGATTCCCAGCTCCCGCCTCACGCCTGGAACAGTGGGACTCAGAGTGGGGTGGGGTGATTTCACCAAGGGGGAAACTGAGGCACGACAAAGAACCTGGCCTCTCATTGTCCCAGGGTTTCCCTGATCTCATTGGAAGCAGCTTCTGGGCAAGGCTCCCAGCAGTGCAAGCTGCTGTGTCCCGGGATTCGGGGACAGTTCTGCTCCCTGATGTGACACAGGCGTCACAGAGCTCCTGGCCCTGCTCCAGCCTGGGACTGGGTGCCACCCCTGGGGGCACTGGTGGCAATCCCCAGAGGGACCCCAGGACCCCCGTGGGCCGCAGGCGCCGGGCAGGGCTGTGCTCGGTTCTGGGACACTCCTGGTGTCAGCAGCGCTCCTGCAGCTCCGGCTGCCCGGGCCCGGCGGGGGGACAGCCCTGCCCCGTGTCCCCCGCGTGTCCCCCGCGTGTCCCCCGGGCCCCGGCGGGGCTGTCCCGGGAGGCTCCCGGGGAGCGCAGGCACAGGGAGGAGCCGCAGTGACGGAGGGAACGAGGAGTGGGTGGGAGAACAAAGCGCTGCGGCTGCGGAGCCGCGCTGGGGCCGGGGAGGTGGAGGCAGCGCTGGGGATGAGGGAGGGATGAGGGGTGGCTGCTGGAAGGGACAGCGGGGCTGGCACCGGCCCTGCCACAGGGACACATCCCTGCGGCCATCCCCGGCACTGGGGGGGCTCCACAGCAAACCCACCCTGTGCCACGGCCCGCGGGGGCTGCGGGAGCTGAGCTCTGTGTTCTGGGAGCCCCAAAACGCCCCGGGACCCCCTCGGTGCCGGGCTGGGGCACAGCCCGAGCCCCTGGCCCTCCTCACCTGCCCCAGCGCCTGTTCCACGAGTGAGTAATGCTGAATTACAGCGCTAAGGAGCTCTCTGGGGATCCTTCGGAATAGCAGGAATAGTTTATGCGATTTGCATAATTGGTATGATGGGATTTTGCATCACGTTGCTGAGCTCGGGGAAGCGTCCGGGGCAGGGCCGAGGTGCTGCTGGGGGCTCTGGGCACCTTTGAGGGGCTCTGGGCACCTTTGGGGGCTCTGGGCACCTTTGGGGGGCTCTGGGCACCTTTGGGCCCTGCCTCCCCCTGCCCAGCCCTGCCTGGGAAGGACCAGCCGGTCACAGAGAGGTGGCAGAAGGGACAGGATCAGGTCCCGCTGCCATCCCCTGCCCGTGTCCCCCTTTCTGTCCCTCAGGCCGGCACTGGGCTGGTCGCAGCCCCCTCGGGCACGTTTGCCTGTGCCGTGGCCACTTCCGAGGCTGTGGTTGCCCATCGCAGCTCCGGGGAAGGAGAAGGACGCGGTGCCGAGTTCCTGCTGCTCCCGTGGCAGCCCCAAGGGCACCCAGGTCCTGCCCGGCACCTCCAGCCCCGCTCCTCCTGCCCCACAGCCCGGCCCAGCCCGGCACTGCTCTGCGCTGGTTCCTCTCTGCTAATTCATCATCTCGGAGCCCAGGCTGGCAGGGCACGGGCTGGGGACACGGGCTGGGGACACGGGCTGGGGACACGGGCTGGGGACACGGGCAGGGGACACGGGCTGGGGACACGGGCTGAGGACACGGGCAGGGGACACGGGCAGGACACGGGCTGGGGACACGGGCTGGGGACACGGGCAGGGGACACGGGCTGGGGACACGGGCTGAGGACACAACCGGGGGANAGGGGACACGGGCAGGGCACGGGCAGGGGACACCGGCTGGGGACACGGGCTGGGGACACCGGCTGGGGACACGGGCAGGGCACGGGCAGGGGACACCCAGCACAGCGCTGGCCCTCGGGGACACCCGGCGTGGCCACGGCTTCACCCACGACTTGAGGAGCCACATTCCAGGGCAGGGCAGGGCAGGGCAGGCAGGGCAGCAGAAGCGGTGACACGGGGACAAGTGCCACCTCCTACTGCTCCTTCCACCCATCTGCCGGGGGTCCCGCGTCCCCTGGAGGAGGAATTCTGGCTCCTACGTCAGAGCAGGTCCTGCCGAGGCGTTTCAGCCCTGCCAAGCAGCGGCAGCTCCCGTCTGGCACCCCGAGCCAGCAAAGGTCACATTCCCGGCCGCGCTCGCACAGACTCGCTTTGTTCCCAGCGCTGCTCTAATTAGGAAATTGCGCTGATTTTTTTTTCTTCCCCCCACAGTTGAACTATCAAAACTTGGGCTTGTTCCCTGGCAAAGCCTCTTCTGTCGCTCTGCTGGTGACTCAGCGTGACACCAGGGCACTGGGAATGTGGAAGAGGGAAAGGGAAGGAGCCGGGGCTGGTTCCCAGTGGGTAACTGGGATGGGGGTGGCACTGCCAGCTTTGGGGGCAGAATGCAGCGCCACAGTGGTGCCCCCGAGTGTGGGGAGCACCCAGACCCCTGGGACCCCCACACAGGGCAAGGTCAGGGTGTGGATAATGAGGAGGAGGAGGAGGAAGATGAAAGATCCACCCAACTGTGCCTGGTCTTGAGTCAGGGTTTGCCAGGGAGGGTTGGGGACAAGGGACACTGTGGGTTCATTCCCCGGGGCTGGGAGCTGAGGGGGGACAGGGAGAGCCCCCAGGGCCTCTGAGCCCCTCGTGCCAAAAAGCAGCAGGACCCAGATGAGGCCACGGATCCGACACCTCCAGGGTTCTCAGCTCTTTTGTTTTTCCATGGGTGTTCCAGGAAACACCAGAGGCAGGGGAGCATGACAATGTCAGGGGGTGCAGCCGTGTTGGGGCTCTGCAGCCGTTTTGGGGCTGTGCAGCTGTTTGGGGTTGTACAGCTGTTTGGGGCTATGCAGCTGTTTNGGGCTGTACAGCTGTTTGGGGCTGTGCAGCTGTTTGAGGGCTGTACAGCTGTTTTGGGGTGGGCTCTAACCCCCCCTTTCCCCCCCGGCAGCTCTGCCATCCAGCTGTGTTGGCATAGAAACTGCCTGGGCTCTGCCACCGCTCCACTCCCGTTACACAATTCCCTGCAAGCCCCGGGAAGAGGCTGCCGAGGAGGGGAGGCAGCTCCCGGCCTTTGCCCCCGGCCAGCCTCGGTCAGCTGGGGGTGTCGGAGGGTGGGGGTGGCCGGGGAGGGCCCAGCACAGCCCCAGGGAGCGGCGCTGGAGCCCGGCTGCCTCTCGGACAGCAGGGAATGGGAGTCTGTTTAAAGGCACTGCTGCTGGCATGAGCCTGGCTGGAATTCCTGCTGCCCCCAGGCTCACAGTGGGTGTGGGATGAAGGCTCCGTGCGGGCAGACCCCATGGGATGGGGCAGTGTCCCCGTGGAACAGGGACCGTCCCTGTGGGGGGAGCAGGGAATGGGCAGCGACATCTCCCAGCAGAGCTCCTCGTTTCCCCCTTCCCCTGCACGTGTCACACGCAGAGCCTGTCTCAACTTTCTTGCCCACATCTCTCCCAGGAGCAGGGAGCAAGGAGGGCAGGGAGGAGGAAGGCAACTCCTGCTCATCCCAAACCCTCCCTGTGCAAACACGAGGCTGGGAGAGGAGCCGGTGGAGCCACTGGAGCCAGTTTATTGTCACAGCACAGCACAGAGGTCACAGCCCCCTCCCGGCCCCTCCTCTCAAGGAGACCCGGCACAAGCTGCTGGGCAGGGACGAGCAGAGGGAGCTGCGGCCACTCTGCTCCGAACCTTCCTGCTGGATCAGTCAGTGTGGCAAGGAATGGCAGGAGCTGCATTAACCCCTTCAGCCCCAGCCCGGCTCCCTCTCCACACCCACCAGGACCCGGCACAGCGTCCCGGGCAGGGCTGGCTCGTCTCTCCTGCTGCAGGGCCGTCCATAGAGAGAAAAGCAGAGCAGAGGGACTGCAGCACCCTCGTGCCTCTCCCGTGGCCATGCCGATCCCAAAGCACTCCCAGGACAGATCCCTTCCAGCCCTGCCGGGAGTGCCCCGCACTCCTCCCGTGAGCGCAGGTGGGTCAGGGGCACTGAAACACCGCGGCTGGAGCAGCCCTGAAGGAAATGCTCCTGCCAGCCCGGCTCTGGTGAATCCAAGGCTCTCTCTGGTGGGAATGGGCTGCGTTGCAGCACGGCCGGGACTGAGCAGAGAATAAAGCAGGGAGCAGAGCAGGACGCGGTGCTGGCAGGGCTGGAGCAGGAGCTGCCTGAGCCAACAGCAGCCGGGGTGCCCAGAGACACGGCCCGGGATCATCCATGGCCCGGCCAGCTCCAGAGGCAGCAGCTGCTCTGCCAGCCCCGTACCGGTGTCAAACCAGGCCCAGGGACCGCGGGGTTGGGATGGAACATCGGTGAGGAGACAGAAATGGGCGGCTCCAGGGCACCCACTGCCTTGGGGACACACGGGCAGGACGAGGATGGCCTGGCCAGTCTTTGGAACACAACAGAGAGGACAGGAGAGCACGACTCCACCCTGGGCTGCTGCTGGCCCAGCACCACAGGGAGCACCCCAGTTCCTGGGATCACTTTTTGTCTAGCACCAGATCCCACAACCCCAACGAAAACCCCACAAAGTCTCTGAGGCCCCTCTGGTCCTTCTGCTGCCGCTGAAATGCAGATTAAGGGTTGTGGCTTCAAGAACATCATAAATAAAGATCTGCAGTGTTCTGAAGAGCATCTGCAAGCTGGCAGGTGAGCTCATTCCAAGAGCAGCCCAATCTGCCAGCCCCTGGCTGCCCGGAGCTCTCCAGACCCTGCAGCACTGAGTGAGTCCTCAGAGAGGATGGAGCTGCCTGAGCTGCTCCCAGAGCCCTCTGCAGTGCTGGTTCTGGAGCTCCAGGCCCCCCAGAGCCCTCTGCAGTGCTGGTTCTGGAGCTCCAGGCCCCCCAGAGCCCTCTGCAGTGCTGGTTCTGGAGCTCCAGACCCCCAGAGCCCTCTGCAGTGCTGGTTCTGGAGCTCCAGGCCCTGTGTCTGGTGCAGCACGGGCCAGAGGAAACGTGTCCGAGCTGGGAGCGTCCGGCAGGAGCAGCTGGAGCAGAGCCTGGCACTGTCAGTCCATCCCAAGGTGAACTCCGGGCTGGAGCAGAGCCCAGAGGGAGCAATCCTGGCTCCTGGCACAGGCAGGGGCTCCGTGCTGCCATGGCAGGTGATTCCTGCCAGCCCAGGGCTGCTGAGCTCTGCAGGGCTGAGCCTGGCCCCAACCAAACCCCTGGGGCTGGCTCTGCGTGAGCCAGGCCCAGCCCAGCCCTGCCCAACGTGCAGGGACAGGGACACGGCCACCCCTCCAGAGATGGAACAGCAGAGAGAAGGGACAGAGGGACACCAAGTGCTCCACAGGGCTCGTGCTCACCCAGCCCAAACGTGGTCTGGTCACTCAGTGGGATTTCCTGGGATCTGGCCAGAGCAAAGGCAGACTGACCACCTTGAATCAAACCTACAGAGAAAAATTTGGCTTTGGATGATTTAGAGTTGCTGTTTAATCCCGAGACAGCGCAGCTGAGTGAGTTTGGAATTTAAGTTACAAAAAAAGAAAGCACTAGAAAATAATCTTGATACAAGAGCGATAATCAGCTGAGGTTCCCCACCCTAAGCAGGGAATCCTGCTCCACAATCCCCCCAGCACAGCTGGGATGCTGCCAAGGCATTGCCTGTTCCCAGCACACGCTGGGAGGGCAAACTGTCCAGGGTGAAAGTTTGGTGGGGGAATCCCCAGCAGTGGGAGTTAAGATGCTGCCACCAGCTCTGGCTTTGGCCTGTTCTTGATGGGTGACACTTCTGTGGAAGGAAAAGAAACTTGTTACAGATTCAGGGAATGCAAATATCCTGCAGCCATCTCCTGAGGAGGATCCAGGGCCCAGAGTTCACTCTGCAGGGCAGCAAATGCTTGCACAGCACCTGAACTGGGAGAAATTGGTTACAAACATCCCACATTCCCATGTGGAAATGCCCCTTTTTCACAGCACTGAAGAACTACAGACTTTCAGAAGATGCCCAGCCCAGCCAAGCTACCAGCCAGGGACAGATCCTGGGCAGGAGCAGGAGCAGGGCCAGCTCTGCCCTCACCCCTGGGCCGTGTTTTGTTTGGCCTCAGTGCTGACATCTGAGCCCTGTTTAGGAGTAAACAAGCTCCAAGGAAACCAGCCCCATTCCCCACATCCCAGATTGCTCCTGGGCAGATTCCACACAGGGAAATGGCTTCTTCTAGCTCCTCTTTGCACAGGCAGGGAGGTCCAGCTCCTGTGAGCGGCAGCTCAGGGCTCTGCTGTCCCAGGAGAAGAGTCTTCACCAGTCTGAGTTTTCAGCTCCTCAGCACAGACACCTGATGAATCCCAGTGGGCTTCTTCCCTGCCAGGCAGGGCCACCAGGGCCTGTTTGGTCACCTTCTTCGTGAGCTCTGCCACTTCCCAGCTTCATTTCCACACAAATCCATCCACTGGGGCTTTTGATTGCTCAGGAACACTCCGGGACCAGCAGCTGTGTGGAGCTCGTGCTCTGACAATCCTGGAGCTGTGGGACTCCAGTGACGCTCATCCAGCTGGTTCCAAATGACTGGGAAGTGAGGTGGGAAGAGCTCCAAGTCATCCCAAGCCTCAGGGAAATCCAGAGTTGTGAATCCAACATCCAGGACAGAGCTGTCCCTGCGCTGTGACGACGGGGCCGGCCCGGGGCTGTGCGAGGAGGACTCGCCTGGCTCAGGCAAAGAAGGAATTCCTTTTGGAGCCTCCCGATGGGATGAGGTGTGTCAGGGCAGGAGGCTGCCTCAGAACAGGTACAGGGTGTGACAGGAGCAGCAGATGTCACACAGGGAGCTGCCCAAGGACGGAGCAGAGAGCAGAGCCTCGGCTCCCCCTGGAGCGAGGGCTCAGCTGGGCCTGTCCCCACTCCAGGAGCTGCTGCTCCCTCCCATTTTCCAACACACTCACACTGGGAGAGGGCCTCAGACCACTGCACAGGACAGGACCACGAGAAGCCAGAGCTGTGCAGGGAGAACATACCTGGGATCTTCTCTGGGAGTGGCTCCGAAGGAACTTCTGGAAGCTCCAACTGTTCCTGCAAGGACATTAAAGACAGTGTGTCACACATGTCACAGGGCACAACTGTGGGCAAAGACTGGGGGTGGCAATGTCCCAGACTTCCCCCCAGACTGAGCTCTGAGAGTAGGAAAAAGTTACTTTAACTGCTATTAGAAACAGCTTCCTAAAAATGAGGATTTCAATCATAAAAACATCAACCCCACCTGAGTAATAGCATTTAATTCTTCTAGAATGGCATCTTCATCCTCCTCAGTCAGGCTGCCAGCCAGGAGCTCATCTATTTGCTGTGGGAGAGAAGGAAGGACATGACATTCCCAGCCTGGGGGCTCTGGGGCACAGTGCCCACCCCAGCAGCTCCCAGCTCTCCTGTACGCACCCTCTGGTACTCCACGGCATCCTGGGTTTCTCCTATTATCCTTTCCACCTCTTCTATGGACATAACCTGAGGGGCAGAGCCAAAACCCAGGTGTGGGAGGGGCCTGCAGGGGGGCAGCCCCAGCCAGGCCCCTCTCAAGTGCCCCAGCCACAGGTACCTGGTGCATTTTGTTCAGACACTCGTTGCCGATTTTCAGGCCCTCGATGACCTTCATTTCAATCTGGGTGAATTCAATGTCCTGGACCTGGGGTGGGAAGGAGAAAGGCAAGAGCCTGTCACACTTTGGCCAGGCACTGGCACAGGCTGCCCAGTGAGCCTTGGAGGGATTTAACAGAGATGGGGATGTGGCAGCTGGGGACAGCGGTGGCCCTGGCAGTGCTGGGGGGTGACTGGGCTCAGAGGGCTCTTCCCACCTAAATAATTCCATGGTTGCCATTGTTAGGCAGACACAGGCTGCCAGGAGGAATTAGTGGAGCCCCTTCTGTCCTGTCAGAGGCACCAGCAGCAGGAAACATCCACCCAAAAAGATGGGCACAGGCAGCTGCACCAGCAGGTCCAACAGCCCCTGAAGCGATTCCACCGGATTTTCCAGCTGCCAGTCCCAGCTGAGACCTCCCCAAACCCAAACACATCCAGCTCTGAAATGACAGGGCTGAGAGAAGCCCAGGAAGGCCCCAGTGCAGCCACCCCCTGTGAGTAAGGATTCAGCAATTCCCAAAGCACAGGTTTGACAGGGACCCTGCAGGTTCCAAACACTCCACGCTGTGTCTCCAGGCAAAAGCCTGGCACAGGTACAACCCTGGGGACATTTGCCCTGGGACAGGGGGCTGAACGCCTCCCAGCTGGGATGGAATTCCAGGGGATCCAAGGGGATCCCAGCCCTGAACACCCCGAGGCCTGGCTCACCATCCGCTCCAGGTTGCTGATCTGGTTCTCTGTTTTATCCAGAAGCTGCTCCTGGTACCGTTTCTTCTTCAGCAGGAGCATGGCTTTCCTGAGGGACACAGAGGGAGGGAAATGCAGCAGGGATGAAGCCCAAAGGAGCCCCAGCAAAGCCAGCCTTGCTCTGTGCTCCTGCTAAAGGGGGACAGCTTGTGTGCAGCTGAACCGGCAGGCCAGGCCTGCTCCTGCAGCAGCAAGGATCAGCAAATTGGGTATGGGGAATAAATCCTTCCCTGGGAGGGTGAGCAGGCCCTGGCACAGGTGCCCAGAGATCCCTGGAATGTCCCAGGCCAGGCTGGACAGGGCTGGAGCAGCCTGGGACAGTGGAAGTGTCCCTGCCGTGGCAGGGTGGCACTGGCTGGGCTCTGAGGTCCCTCCCAACCCAACCCAAACCATTCCGGGGTTCTGACTCCTACGAGCAGCGCTGTTTCCCTCCCGGTGGCACCCTGGAGGTGGCACTGTCGCCGCGGCCCGGGTGGCCCTGCCCCTCACTCTTTCTTGCCGTCCCGCAGCAGCTGCCGGGCCAGCGCCCGCTCCCGCTCCAGCCCCAGGCTCAGCCGCTTCTGGTACTGCCGCAGCTTGTCCCGCTGCTGCTTCAGTTGCTGCGGGACACGGGGACAGGGACAGGACAGGGGGACAGGGGGACACAGGGACAGGGGAACAGGGACAGGGGGACACAGGGACAGGCACAGTNGCGCCGCTGCCCCTCCCGCTCTGTCCCCGCCGGTCACCGCCAGCACCGGGACCCGGCAAACCCCGCGGGCAGCCCGGAGCCGGCCGGGCCGCTCCATTCCCCCGCTCCCCGGCACGGCCC
>VWZP01002677.1:117350-163659 GCA_013396995.1 Dicaeum eximium
GGGCAGCTGGGACGAGGGCGCTGTCCTCAGAGCAGTTACTGGCTGCCTTCCTCCTCCTCCTCCTCCTCCTCCTCCTCCTCCTCCTCAGCGGTTCTCCGTGCCCAGGCGCTCCCATGCCTGGTTCCAGAGGGGCAGGTGAGCCCCAGCCGTGGTGTGCAGCTCCAAGTGCCCAATCCTGGCCCCAGCTGGGTGCACAGCAGCACACGGAGCCCAGGATGGGCCCTGGCCTCGTGGCTGGCCCAGACGTGGCTGTGCAGCTCCCGTGGCACAGGGACAGTGGCACAGGGACAGTGGCACAGNGCTGCAGGGGGGAGGAGGAGGCTCATGCAGAGGAGATGCTGCCCTGCCCCCCTGGCAGGTCCATCCCATGCTCGGGTCGAGCTGCCCTGGCCCAGGAATTGGGTTTGGCACAGGGCTGGCAGCAGCTGGAGGGTCCCGTGGAGCTGTGGGTGAGTCCTGGCAGTCCTTGAAGAACCCACACTGCAGCAAAACAAGGAACAAAGACTACAACAAGACCCTTCTCAAGGGCGTTGCCTCATCCAAGTCCTTCCAAGCTCAGGAGCCGTGTTCCTGACAGAGAAGCCAACCACCGGAAACAAAAATAAATGTTCCTTTTCTGTAGCTTTTAGAGGATATAGCTGGAAAACAAAACAAAACAAAACCAGGAGATTGTCTCTTCCCCTTGTCAAACCCATCAGTAGCTAAGTCAGAAGAACAAAAGTTCAAGTTATGGGGTGCAGCAGCAGCCAACACGAAACATTCAAGTCGATGATTTCTCTATGTACAGGAGCCCCGCCCGGAGCCGCTGGGGCCGCGCCGTCATCTGATCCTCTTCTCCACCGAGTACACCGAGATGTAGAAGTCATTGCTGCCGACGGCCAGGTGGGGCTGCGGGGAGCACAGGGACAAAGGGCACGGTCACAGCGTCACCCAGGCTGGGAGAGCCTCTGACACCACCCAAACCACCTGTGAGCATCCCCACCTTGTCACTCCAGCTGTCCCTGGGACACTCCAGGGATGGGCACCCCAAAGCTCCCTGGGCAGTTCCAATCCCTGAGCCCCCTTTCCATGGGGAAATTCCTGCTGGTGCCCACCCTGAGCCTCCCCTGGCCCAGCCTGAGGCCGTTCCCTCTCCTCCTGTCCCTGTTCCCTGGGAGCAGAGCCCGACCCCCCGGCTGTCCCCTCCTGGCAGGAGCTGTGCAGCGCCACAGGGTCCTCCCTGAGCCTCCTTTTCTCCAGGCTCCAGCCCCTTCCCAGCTCCCTCAGCCCCTCCTGGTGTTCCAGTCCCTTCCCCAGCTCCCTCAGCCGCTGCTCCTTGACCGACTCCAAGTTCCAGGTGTGGAGCAGTGACAGGCACAGGTGACAGTGACATTCAGCAGGGACACCCAGCTGCTCCACAGCTCTGCAGGAGTTATAGGCCCATTTCAGCCACAGGGAAAAATTATAGGCACTATTAGTTGCCAACTGCCAGCATAATTTCTCTCAATGACTGCAAATCTGCTCATTAGAGCCGATGCCTGGGCTGAAAATGAGCATTTCCTGCAGTGAGGGGAGCTGGCCTGGCTGGACAGGGCTTTGCTTTGCTTGTTTAAAGAGCAAACTGCTCTTCCCATTACATATTAAATATTTGTCAGCTGATCTGCAGGTTTCTTAAATAACTCTTGTAACTCCCTCCTGTTTTCCCACCCATTCATTGTTTTCTCAGGTTTTCTAACTCCTCCATTTATTTATTCTCCTCCCTGGGTGAGCAAAGCCCACTACACAGATGGGACCTCTCTCCTCCCGGAGCAGTGACCCCCTCAGCTGTGACAGAGCCCAAAACCTCCTTTTGTTCTGCCTCATTCCACCCTTCATCAGCTCGTGCCTTTACTTTCTGCAGGTCTCCCGTTTTCCCGAGGTGCAGTTTCTGCCTGCAGCCCCAGCGAGACACAGCTGGGGGTGAGCAAGCACATGGAATTTGGGAGCTGGGCCTGCTCTGCTCCTGGCACCTCGGACAGCTCCTGAGGCCAGGGAGCCCCAGCCGATGGGCTGCAGGGCCGGGATGGGAGCTGGGAGGAGCAGAGATGGGAGCTGGGATGGGAGCTGGAAGGAGGTGGAAGGAACTGGAAGGAGCAGGGATGGGAGATGGAAGGAGCAGGGATGGGAGCTGGAAGGAGCAGGGATGGGAGCTGGAAGGAGCAGGGATGGGAGATGCAGCTCGGCTGGAAGGGCTCAGGAGCTGGAGCCCTGCAGGGCTGGGCTGGGAGTCAGCTCAGAGCACCAGGCTGGGACACGGGGGGTCTCTGTGCCATCCGCTGTTCCCATAGGGACACTGGGACATGCCAACCCCAAATGGCAGCAGGGATACAGACCCAGTGAGGATGGAAGGCCAGGCAGCTGATGGCTCCCACTCTCTGTCCCATGAAGCCATCGTAGTATTTGATGTTGTTGATCAGCTCCCCGTTCCCGTTGTAGATGGCAGTGAACTGGTTCATGGAGCCACTGGAAGGGAAGGGGCAGGACATGGAGTCACTGGGAATGCTGGGAGGGGACAGAATTGCTGCTGCAGCCCCTGGCTGAGCTGTGTGCCAGGCCAGAGTGCAGCCACTTCCCCAAGTGGGAGAGCATTAACTGGTGGCCACAACCACAGTGACCTGTGATCACCTGGGACAGGAAAACCACAGTGACCTGTGGTCACCTGGGTCACCTGGGACAGAGCTGCTGCCCAGACACACCCAGTGCATCCCAAACAGGCTCCAGGCCATGTGGCTGTGCAGCAGCTGCTGGTCCCCACTCAGAGCCCAGAAATACTGAGCAGGGACCCAGTGTCCAGGGCTTCACTGGTGGATAAAAAAGGGACAAAGCTCCTGAGCAGCAAACACAGGATAGAAGCTGCACTGCTGTGGTGGGGTTAAAAACAGTAGAGTCCACACCGCCCCCTGAATGATGTCTGTGGAAACAAATTACCCTCTCCAGGGATCATGGAATGGTTGGGGTTGAGAGAGACCTTAAAGCCCACCTGGTTCCACCCCTGCCATGGCAGGGACACCTCCCACTGTCCCAGGCTGCTCTGGGCACCTTGTGCCAGGGCCTGCCCACCCTCCCAGGGAAGAGTTTCTCCCAGTATCCCATGTAACCCTGCCCTCTGGCAGTGGGAAGCCGTTCCTCTCAGCCAGGCCCTGCTCCATCCCTCTGATCACCCTGGTGCCTCCTGGGCTCGCTCCAGAGCTGTCTGTGCTGGGGCTGCAGGGTGGCAGCAGCACTCACCACGCAAAGAGGTTGGCCTGGGGGTGGATGTCGAGGGCTGTGAGCCCCTTGACGATCTGCAGCACCTTCATGGACTCGGGCATGCGGGGGTCGAAGAAGCGCACGTCGCCGTTGACGCTGCCAACACACAGAGCCACGGCTCAGGCTGGGCCAGCCCTGTCCCACGGCCCAGAAATGCACCTGGGGGCCACCCATGAGGCAGCCACCTCCGTGGGGCATGGGACAGGGAACACACATGGCCCAGTTCCCACCAGTGTCACTGATCCCACCCACAGCACGCTCTGCGCTGAAGGAACAGCTCAGGAGTGATCCCAAATTGCTGATCCTCACTGCTGATCCTCACTGCTGATCCTCACTGCTGATCCCTCACTGCTGATCCTCACTGCTGATCCCTCACTGCTGATCCCTCACTGCTGATCCCAAATTGCTGATCCCTCACTGCTGATCCCTCACTGCTGATCCCAAATTGCTGATCCCTCACTGCTGATCCCTCACTGCTGATCCCTCACTGCCTCTCTCGCTCCCAGCCCATTGCTGAGGGTGCCCTCCCTGTTCTGGCACACCCAAATTCCTGCTGCTTTGCACAGCCTTGGAAACCTGCAAGCAGAGGGGATGTGCTGGTGCCATCCTTTACTCCAAGTGTCTGGACACCAGGATCTCACCACGTCCTGTCACTTGTTTCCCTTGGATTTGGCTGTCAGCTGAAGCAGAGGAACTGGGAGGAACTGGCAGGGAGGTGGCTCAGCTCCACAACCTGAGCTCCTCTGGGAAGAGCCCAACCTTTGGAAGGCCATCATTCCTTCACAGCTCTGCAGCCCCAGGAGCAGCCCCCAGGCTGGAAGGGCTCTGAGGAGAGGGGACCAGCAGCCCCCAGCCCTGGGCACAGGGACCTGACCCCTGGAGCTTACAGAGAGGAAGATTAAAAACTCCAATATGGGAGCTCGACAAATCTGGCAGCTGCCTCACATAATCCTCTGTCTGAAAATCTTAATACATTTTTGCTGGCCCATCCCCCGCCTCAGGAATGTTCTGAATCCCAGAAAATTATGTTTTGTTTCCATTTTCTAATCAAGAAAAAGAGGCTCTTTGTGTGCAAACGGTGGCTTTGTGACAATAAATCCAGTTCTGCTGTTCCTTAATGGCCAAATCAGTACCTGCTGCTCTGGCCACAGTATTTACCAGGCAGCAGGGATGGATTTGGGGAATTGCACATGAATCCTGCCCAGGAACGTGCCTGACAGATGCACCATCCACCTTCCTCCTCTTGCTCTCTCCCAGATGTCCCCACGGAGATGCTGGCAGTAAAGCCCCCCCAGCACAAGAAATGCTACACCCAGCTCCTGCTCCCCTCCTTCCCCTCACCCCGGTGATTCCAGCACTTTCTTTACTCCCAAACCACACCAGCAGCCTTCCAAGGAGAGCTCCACAGCCCCTTTTGCCTCCTCCCCACCCCGTTTGGAGCAGGAGTTAATTCCTGGAGCAAATGTCCCACTCCAGAGCTTCACCCTCCCAGCTGCTGGCACAGCAGGGCCGGGATTTAGAGGGAAAAACCAACAGCGAGTGGGGACAGGCAGCCCAGGAGTGAGACACAGGTACCTGACGCTCATGATGTTGCCCTCGGGGTGCTTCTGCAGGTAGGCCTTCACCACCCAGGCCGTGTGCTCCCGGTAGGTCATGACCCGGCTGGGGACAGAGGGACAGCGTGAGGGAGGCAGGGGCACAGGGAGGGAGGGCCCAGCCCCGGGAGGACGCAGTTACCATTCACTGAGGGCCATCCTCCTGTCGAAGACGCGGATGGAGCCGTCGCCCAGCCCCGCCACGATCAGCGAGCGGTGCGAGTCGCAGGACAGGCTGGTGACACAGCTGTCAGCCCCCGTGGGAATGTCCTGGGGACACACACACACACAGACACACACACAGAGACAGACAGACACACACACACACACAGAGCACGGTTTGCTGCAGCTCTGGGGACAGGCACACAGCTGAGCACACTGAGATGATGTGACCACAGCCAGCGTTTATTGATGGACACCCCCTTTCATAGGGGGGGTCCAAATTCTTGTGCTTGAGCTTGATTGGGTTCCTAACCCTGCTTAGCTCATGGCTACTGATGTCTGCATTCAGGATTGAATGGCACTGGCTGGGGTTTCTTGTTTGAGTTCAAATCTAACCTATCATTGTCTTACCTGGGGACTCATTTACTTCTATTTGTTAATGAACAAGGCTAGGTTGGGGTCTGTTATTAAAATTGGGGCCAATTTTATCTGTTCATCTTACAGACCAGCTGTGGCTGTGACACACCACAGCCTGGCTTCAGGGCACTTCACTCAGGGCCCTGAACCAAGGTCCTGCCCCATCCTCATCTTCACACCAAGCAGGGTGAGGCAGCTCCGGTGGCCCTGAGCCCCAGCAGTGACACTTTGGCCCCTGGCAGCTCTGGAGCCCCAGCACAGCCCCAGAGCAAGCCTGGCAGTGCTGTGCCTCCTCCCATCCCTGTGACATGTGACAGGGACACCCAGCACATCTCATTAGAGACTGTGTTGGGAAAGGGACGTGGAGAAGGCAGCTGGAGCTGCAGGACAGCTGTGCTGGGAACACGCCAGGCACCCACACTGCCCCTTCCCCCCTTTCACTTCTGGAGGCAAAAGAATTGCTCAGAATGATCCCTGTGCCCGTTGGGAGGAAAAGCACTTTCAGTTAAAACCAGTAAAAAGGCTGAGCAGCACTTTAAAAGCAGGAACGACAGCCAGGGAATGGTCTGGGCTGGGAGGGACCTTAGAGCCCATCTCATTGCACCCAGCACGGGCACAGCTTCCACAGCCCGGGCTGCTCCAGGCCAGGAGCAGGAGCTGCAGGGGCTCTTTCCACACCTCTGCTTTTGCCTCTGGGCAGATCCAGCCCTGGAGCTGAGCAGGGAGGGGACCAAGCCTGGGGCTGCCGGGCTCTGCCCACCCCCAGCTGCTCCTTTGAAGCAGCAACACTCAGCAGAAGTGCAAATGAAGCACTGGTTCCTCCAGCTGCAGCCCCGTGCTGCCGGAGACGTGGGTTTCTGTAGTTCAAAGAGGGAAGCACCTTTATCTGCCTCCATTATTGCTGCTCTTTGTGCTGATTCTCACTTTCCCAGTGACTGAGTCAGGAAGTTCCAATCACTTGAATTCCAACACCCAATCTTTGCAATTAAGAAAAGAAACAACGTGTTTTTAGATACTTTCGGTGCAATCATTAATCATCGTCATTTAAAAGATTTTCGCCTCCTGAATTTTGCCGCTCCCTAATTTGCATAGAAAAAATAATACGTGAAAGTAATTAAGATGAACAGAGGCTTAATTATCCTACATCGCAGGGTCAAAGTGTCGCAATTAATGTTCATCCAAGGGTAATTAATTTCGAGAAGCTTTGAAAACTCCACTTCCTTTTTATTCCAGCATGGTGCCTCCATTCTCAGCGACCACCTGCTTCTCCTTGGAATTTCTGAGAAACTTCCACGTGACTGTGGCTGACATGAACTCTGGCAGGGCCTTTTCCCCCTTACACAGCACAGGGAGTTGTGTGTGCTTTCACAGACTGTGACACTATTCCAGTTACCTGGAATTAGTATGAAATCCAATGGCATCTCAGTGCCCAGCTCTGCATCCCAGTGCCTGCCCTCACATCCCAGTGCCTGCCCCTGGATTCCACAGCCTCAGCTTCCCCAGACATTGCTGCCCAGCCAGAACAGCACAGCAGCTTCCAGGAGAGCCCTGACGTGGTTTTATTGACCCTGGAACGTGACGCTGGGGCAGGGAAGCAGGAGCTCCAGGAGCTGGCAGCTCCCCACAGAGCAGCCCCAGGTGCTTTGGGGCACTGGGGATGGGCTCCAGGAGGGACAAGGTGCTGGGGACAAGCAGGCAGGTGTTACCTGTACTTTCATTTCCCGGTCCGTGTCCCAGATCCGGATTATCCTCACGTCTCCCGAGGTCATCAGGAGCCCAGTTTCTTGTTCCCAGTCCACCACCATCCCTGCTCCTGAGACACAACAAGGCAGGGGTGCAAATCAGAGCCAGCAGGGCAGAGCTGCACTCCTTGGAGCATCAGCTCTCCTGACCTCGTGCTCCAGACCCTGCCACCGCCAGAGGAAATGTAAAATTACACACACAGGCACCCCACACAGCCTCCAGCTGGGACTGAATCAGCTCCTGGGTTTGAGTCCAGACACTGCCTTTGCCCCCTGGCCTGGGTGCTGAGAGAAGCTGAGCAGGTCCCTGTGGGAGGGGAGCACAACCTCAGGAGCTGCCAGGGGCCAGAGCAGTGCCCAGCACTTCATGAGAACAAGAAACAGTGACTGAAGAGACTCAGCTGGTGCCACCTCACCCAGCACACCTCAGAGCTCCAGGACTGATTCCTCGTTCTGCCACAAGGATGTGGGAGATGTTCCTGGACAAGGAACAGCCAAGTCAAGGCTGCAATAGAGTGAATTTAACAGCTGGTGGGAGCACAAACCGGTTTGCTGCACTGACTGGTGAGGAGGGAACACCCTGCAGTGACAGCAGCTCAAGCACCCTTACAAGAGCTTTTGCTCCTTGTCCCTGAGGGCACAGATCAATCTCCAGGGGAAGTTCAGCACAATGTCCCATCCACGCTGCGTTAAAAACACAAACAAAAACCCCGGGAGCACCACAGGAGGGAACCAGAGAAGAACTCCAGGCTTGGTGCTTGTTTCCAGCCCCTCGGGATGGCAGGGACAGCAGCAGCATTTCTGCCTCTCTGAGCACACTCCTGCCTCTCTGAGCACATTCCTGCCTCTCTGAGCACATCCCTGCCTCTCTGAGCACACTCCTGCCTCTCTGAGCAGCATCCCTACCTCTCTGAGCACATCCCTGCCTCTCTGAGCACATTCCTGCCTCTCAGAGCACATCCCTGCCTCTCAGAGCAGTTGTCCACCCTCTCCTCCATGGCAGGCCCAGTCTCTGGTGCTGAGCAGCGTTTCATAACCACCCAGGACTGGAGTCAGAACCCTCTGCAATGCATCAGGACTGCAGCTCCTGCCCTGAGCTCTCACAGTGCCTTCAGCACCATCCCTGTGTCTCCACTCCACAATGTGCTTGTCCACAAGGCAAACACGTGCATTTGTCTGGATTTACTGCCAGGAATCATCCCCAGCAGGAAATCTAAGCCTGCCCCAATGTATTCTTTTGTCAGCAAAGGGCCACAAGTACCTTGGAGCAGAACATCCACAGCTACAGAGCACAAAGGAAGCAGCAGACACATCTGTGAACACCGAGCCCTCCTCCAGCACGATGGAGTGACCTTGTTTTGCACAGCTTCAGAGAAAACATTCTGCCCCTCTCCCCTCCCCAAGCACCTCACCCGAGCCCATTCTGGTCCTGCCACATCCGTGCAGGAGGTCACTGATGTTTGCTGGCAGTCCCTCACCTCACTGCAGGAAATTCTGGGCTCTGGGCTGACCTGGGAGCCTGGATCTTTGTCTTTAGTCAAATGGATGGTTCCTTCAGATTGCCTGGCAGCTCTGAGGGCTGGAGAGCCAGGCAAACAAGCAGGCAGGGATGGGGATGATGAACACCACTGAAGTGTCTGCATTTGTCATCTGTTTATGGCCCATGGGACAGGATAAACCTGGCAGCTGAGATGGATCTGGCCATTTCCATCCCTGATGGAGTTCAGCAGGCAAAGAGCTCCGAGGCAGCTCCAGAGCTCCCAATTTCCCAGGGACATTCCCAATTTGAAGAAAAGGTTTCTTTTCTGATCAGCACCAGGTCCTGTCCAGCTGTGGTTCCAGGGGGACAGGGGAGGTGAGTTTGGGGGCAGAGCTGGCATTTGTGGTGCCTCTCCTGGTGTGCCTGTCAGGAGTTTGGCACTGAGGATATTCAGCAACAACATCTAGAAGGGCAGGGGAAGTCTCACTGAGGGATTACACAAAGATTCCCACGAGAGACAGGCAGGTGGAAAGGACAAGGTTCACTCCCAACCAGGCTGGAAAAGGAGGGAGATGATCACAGAATCCTGGAACGGTTGGGGTTGGAAGGGACTTTAACAACCCCCTTATTCCACCTTCCACTACCCCAGGCTGCTCCAGGCCCTGTCCAAGCTGGCCTGGGACACTTCCAGGGATGCTGCTGGCTATGGCGTGGCTCGAGACCTTGCAGTTCCTGCCTTTCTTATCAAAACTTTAATAGTTCAGCTCAGGGATAACTGCTGCTCCCTGGAAGAGGGAAGAGCAGGATTTGGATCATCCCAAAGCAAGGATCTGCCTGGAGGTGGTGGGTCCTGCAGAGGTGGCTCTGCTCCTGCTTCCCCCCAGTCAGGCCCTGGCCAAAAAGGGGATGCAACTGGGAATGCTGAACCAGAATTCCAACCTGTCTGAAGAGCAGAAAAGCCCTGGTACACAAATGTCAGTCACTTGGAAGTGTGTGAGGGGAAGGAAAGCTTCCTCTGACTGCGAAATGTTCCATCAGAGCTGGCACTCACAGTATGGAATGAGACAGAAATAGCTGAACTATTTCTATGTACTAGCAAAGGTTTGCATGGCAGAGATGATCCAGGATTGGCTCATGTTTCCATGCTCAATTCAGAGCATTTTGGGATGAGGAGCAAACGTGGGACTGAATACTAATGATCATTTCCTTTTTAATTAACAGAGGTCCTGCTCCAGGATGTTACAACTGAGCCTGCAGCCCACCCACAGAGCTTTGGCTCCTGGCCTTGGCACCTGAGCTGCTCCTCACTCAGCTCCTCCTGCCCACAGGTGCTGCTCTGAGCACCTGCACAGCCCCAGGTCAGCTCAGCCTGACCTGTCACCCTCCCAGCTCCTCAGAGGGGCACACAGGCACAGAGCTGGCACAGGCCAGGGGTGGAATGCTGGTGCTCCCAGAATCCACGAGCTGCAGGAAGCAGCCCTGCACTGCTGCAATGCATCAGGAGCTAAGAGCACAATTTTCCCCTAAGGGATATTATGTTCTTAGATAATGAGCAACAAATCTTCCACAGCTCAGGGAAAGGGATTTTTAAATGTCTGTGGTGGAGGTGTTGTTGTTTTTTGGTTTGGAGTAATTTTTGTTTGTTTTTGAGCCTTTTAAAGCCAGCACTAGCAGTTCTGCATGGCTGAGTTTATCCACACCAACAGCTGCTCCTGAAGGTAGAACTTCCCATGGCTGAGCCACAGATATTTGCCTGGATGGGACAATTCCATGGATGAATTCCAGCACTAATGTGGTGGGAGCAGCTGCATTCCCAACATCTGTGCTGCCCTGTAACGTCACAGAACGTGGCCAGGCTGTCCTTGGCATTTCAGTGGCATCAGGAATACCTCCATGGAACACAATATAAAAGCATCCTGGACTCTGACTGATCATTTGTTAATCACTGCCCTCCTGGTTGAGCAGTGAAGCAGATCCCTGCTTTAATTTCCAGGAAGCAGTGGGAGGGTTGGATGACCTCACTCATCATTAATTTCTACAACATCCTCTCAAAAAGTGTCACCCTCCTCCTGCCAAGGACTCTGCAGTGAGGGACAGCAGGAGCTGGGATGCTGGGAATTCAATTAAAAGAACACAAACCCCTGGAGCTGCCATTTCTCCAATGATTTTATCGCCATCAAAAAATCTGCCCAGAACTGTGTGACCTCCCCCAGGTGTGGCTCCTGGCAGGTGTGGGCAGCCTCCCTGCTCTTCCCTCTCCCTCCTGGTCTCCAGGATGAGCCTGAGGCTGATCCCTTGACCAGCTCCTGGTGCAGGCTGGAGCTGTGCCCCTGGGACACTTCCAGGGCTGGGGCAGTGTCCAAACACGGCTGGTGTACTTTGCAGCCAGGAGAGCACTAATTCCATGCATTTCTCACAGTTCTCCAGAGGGAAGGGGGAATGCTTGTGCTGCCTCAGTCACCAGGAGAGCAGAGGCAGCTGGAGAAGGCTTTCATGGGCCTGTCCTACCCCTGAGCAGGGCCTGGCAGCACGGCATCGATCCCAATCCGGAATTCCCTGAAACTGCTCCTGCCCAGCTCCCTGAGCAGGGATTCCCTGCAGCCAAGCCCTGCTAATTTTAGCCTTGGCTGGGGGATTTCTCAGCCAGGCAGCAGCAGCCACACATCAGCTCTGCTCACTCCTGCCCCAGCTCCCGCAGCCACAGATTTGCTGAACTCCACTAACGAGCTCTGAATCAGCCCCTGCCAGGAGCCTGGGTGATTAATGAGCACAGCTCACACCCTGAGCTCTGATCAGTCAGCAAATATCAATAATTGATGAACATCCTGAGGTGGTGACGTCACCACGAGCAGCCCTGGGATGCCCTGACACATCAACCATCTCCTCCCCACCCTGCTGGGGAAGGGGATCCAGAGCCACACAGACCCTGCCCAGCTTCTGTGGGAGAGGGCTGGGGACCTCCTTCACCTTCCCTCCAGAGTGGAATTTGTGACATTTATTAGAGTCCCAGAATCCCAGAAGGATTTGGGCTGAGCACAGCCCACCCAGTGCCACCCCTGTCCCAGACACAGACACAGGGCAGGGGATGGCAGAGGTGGGAGCCACAGGGACCCAGAGATCCCTCAGACCACACAAAACCCCAACAAGCTCCTGCCCACCCCCCTGAGCACACAGGAACAGCACTCACCTCCCTGCTTGCTTCTGTCCAGGTAGATGGACACCCTTCGGGCCAGACCTGTGGGGAGACAGGGACCAGGGGGTGCTGCTCAGGGCCAGCCAGCCAGAGCAAAACCCAGCTTACAGCAGGGGTCAGAAACAGCAACTCAAACTGAGCAACCTGAAAGAGAAGCAGCAGCACCCAGAGCAGCACGAGCTTCCCTCCCTCATTGCAGCACAGTGTTTTTGGGAAGGCAGCAGCCTGTGGGGAGCAGCTCTGACAGCTCTGCAGGGACAAGGAGCCCTGCTCTGCCTCAGCTGGGCCCTGCTCTCCAGCACAGCGAGACACACACAGACCCAACAACTCCTGGGATCTGCACAAACCCCTGGCAGCATGGGGCTCCTGCCAGGGCTCAGGATCTGTGCCCACACCTGGCAGGGCAGACAGGGAAGTGCTGAGCCCGCTCAGCTCTGCCCTCCCAGTGGAAATGTGGAAGTTCTGAGCCTGTCCTGGGCTGCTCCCCCTCTCAGGCAGCCCCTGAGCCTGTTGCTGGCCATCTCAGACAACCCAGGCTGCTTTCCAAGCTTCCAGAGGAAGTATTTAGGTACTACATATGCCTCTCCTTCTGTAAGTGGGAAAATGGCCCTGAAAGTCGTGTTCTGGTCGTGTTCCCAAGAGCAGTTCAGAGGTGAGTGTGACATTATGACACAGGGGAAAAGCTGGGAGAGGAGGGAAGGAAATCAATAGTGGGAGCAAACAAACTCCAGTAAAACTCCTGAGCTCTGCAGCTTCAAACTGCATCCTCAGTGCTCTGAGCCAGGGCTGGACCACAGCTGTGGTCTTGGCAGCAGATGACTCTGAAGACTCTCATCTCCACGGGGACTTGCTCCACTTAGCTCTTTTGAAGTGGCTACATTTATTTCCCTCTCCACAAACAGACCTGTCCTTCTCTTCTGCCCAATCTGCTGGGAAGGTGGAAGGCAAAGAAAACAGGCCCCAGACTGCTTCAGTCCACAGGGGAAAGAAAAAGCCAAGGGAAAAAAAAAAACCCCAATCCTAAAGAGAAGAGATTTAAAAGTTTCCCTAGTCCTGTTTTGGCAAATGGAAGCACCCAGCTCTCAGAGCTCTCTCAGCAGTGTCAGACACTGGAAATCCTTTCTGGGGGTTAAATCCTGCCCAGGGTGAGGCACGACCAGCACAGGCTCTGCCCTGGCACAGTGCAAGGGAAGGCAGGACAGCAGGGTTGGGCTGAGGGAACTCCAGGCCAGCATCCTCCCTGCCCAGGGCAGCCTGGGGGCATTCCCAGCACCAAGAAACCAGATCCTGAATCCAGGGATGGGAAACACCAACCAGGAAAGCTGGTGCCTGTTGGCACAGAACTACAGAGCAACAGCACAAAGGGCAACTTGTCCCAACTCCTGGCTTGCCCGAGCAGAGCCGGGCCCTGCCTGCCCACAGCAGCCCCTCCTGCTCTGCTGCCACCTTGGAAAGGGCAGGCTCTGCCATTTGCACAGCAGGCTCTGAACTCCAGCAGCTCCTCATCAGCCCAGGGCAGTGCCCCAGCGAGGCAGAGCCTCAAACACAGCTCCTCTTCCCCAGACACATGGGGAGGGGTTAAGGGAAAAGCAGCACACAGGAGGCAGCCCCAGGAAAATCCAATGAATAGCTGAAAGAGCTGTGTCAGGCTCCTGGGATGAAGCACATCAGCTCAGAAATGAGAACTGTCAGCTTTTAAGGTCAGGATGAATGATGATGGTCATCTCATCTGACCTCCTGCACAGCACGGGCCAGGCAGCCTCCTCCATCCCTTCCTCCATCAATCCCACAAAGTGCTGATTGAACCACAGCACACAGAAAATCCTGCAGCCTTGATTAGAAATATTCAAGTGTCAGAGAATTGCCATTAGAGCATTAGCACCTGATGGGGTCTGGGAAGGAGGGAACATCCACCTCCTGGAATGCTGCAAAACCTCCTTTAGCATCCTAAAAATCTCCCATAATGTCCTAAAACGGATTTCAGGGTTACACAAACTGGTTTTCTGGCTTCATCCCATGTGTGGCTGGATGCCAACGCTCCTTGTTACACCCTTTTCTGCCCAGCTTTCCTGACATTCCAAGCAGGCTGATGTCCCACTGTGCTGTCCTTCTGCATGTGCCAGATTTAGACCACACATTCCTCTGCCATCTCCTGACCCACGATGAGCAGGGAAGAACGAGTGCCAAAATTGGAGCTGGGGCTAAAGGAGGTCCTGGGTGCCACCCACAAAGCTGCCCAAGGGCTGATTTTCACCTTCCCCCCAGACACCTCAGTGGGACCCACCTCGTGTGGTTGGCAGCATGTCTGACAGCCCCTGCCAGGCTGTCACCATCTCCGGGTTCTTCTCCAGGTCTGCAAAGTTCTTCCACACCCTGATGGCACCATCGTCTTGGGGAGCACAGAGAGAGAACACAAAGCAAAGTCACTGCTGCTGCAGCTCCTGCAGCTCCTTTGCACGAGGAAGAAGAGGAGAAGCAGAACTAAAGTCACACAGACCCCAAATCTCAGAGTGTCACTTGAACACTTTCTGCTGGAGCTGTTTTCCCTCTCTAATTTACATCCCAGAAACCTAAGGCTTTGTTCTACTGGAGCTGTTCTGGAAGAGCTTTTCTCCTCCCTTGAACAACACCTGACATTCAATGTCTCTCCATTTCCCTGACATTCATTTTCTCCAGGATTCATCTCTGGATTGGTGCCAAGGGCCACACAAGTACCCACTCAACACAAAACAGCCCCACAGAAGCAGCAGCATCAAAGCCCAGCCTATCAGCAGCAAATCTTACAAGAACATTGTGTATTTTTTTCAATTTGCTCCCCATCTGTGAAACTTTTGTGCTAGGAATCAATAAATTGAAAGGAATACGTCCTAAAGGCTCTCTCAGCTCCCCTTCCCCCTCCCTTAATTGCACCCAACCTGTACAGTTGAGCAGGAAGCTGGAGAAGCTGTTGAAAACACTCTGAGTGCCAGGTTTGGAATGGTTCCTTGGGAGAGGAGCAGATCTGACTCACAGCTTTACACACCAGAGACTGGGCAAGATTTCCTCATGCAGCCCCCTGGATGCAGCTGGAGAGCTGCCAGGTGAGATGTGGACCAGAAAGAAACCCAGAACCACCTGAGAGGTTCGGTGCTGAGGTTGAGCCCTGCCTGCTCTACATGAACACAGCACAAGGAACAGAAATGGAGCTCCTGTATTTTGGATGCTGCACTCTTTCAGCTCTGGACAGCAGCTTTAACCAACTGAAATCACCTTTAATCACCTAAAATCACCAGGTGTGCCACAGGAGGGGGTGACCACAACCTTGCAATGACAAGCTAAGACTCAGATGGGAATGGCTTCAGCAAGTGTTGGACTGGGCAGTCCTTGGCAAGTCTGCTTGAGAGATTTCAGTACTGCCAGGAAGAACTCGTGAGTTTGATCCTGGAAATGCCTACGGAGCTGAGAGCAGGCAGGTAAGTGCAGGGAGGGAAGAGTCACCCTGGGACCAACCCACAGAGGGGAGAGAAGGAGGCCCAGAGCAGCTCACCTGGGCTGGACTTGTGCCAAGCCCCCCTGGTGGGACAGAGTCCTTTACCTGTGGCAGTGAGCAGCAGGGAGCAGTCCTGGCCGTTCAGGTACTCCATGGCCGTGATCCGCGTGTACCGAGGGTTCCCGTTGTGGAAATAGTCCAGCTTTTCCCCTTTCTCCCAGTCCCAAAAGCTGTGGGAGGGAGAAACAGCACCTGAGTCTGCAGTTCTCTGTGCCAGCTGTAAAGAGATGCCCTCGTTACCCAGTTTGGGATTTCTCCTTTGGAGCTGGGCATCATTTGATTAATAACACATCATGGAATCCCAGAATGGTTTGGGTTGGAACGACCTCAGAGCCCACCCAGTGCCACCCCAGCCATGGCAGGGACACCTCCACTGTCCCAGGCTGCTCCAGCCCCGGTGTCCAACCTGGCCTTGACATTTCCAGGGATCTCTGGGCACCCTGTGCCAGGGCCTGCCCACAAGGACAAAGGCCCAGCTGTCCTGCTGTGACCCCCAGCCCTCACCAGATGCTGTCCTTGTCGGCCACAGCGATGCAGGGGGTGAAGGGGTGGAACTTCACCACGGAGGGCACGCCTGGGTTCCTGTTGAGGAAGATCTGATCGTCCAGCCGGGAGATGCCTGCGGGGACAGCAGCCAGCCTGATGTCCCCAGGGAGGGACAGCCCCAGTGCCACCAGGACACCCCCAGCCCTCCCCTCCTCCCAGGAGTTTCTCAGATCTCCCCAGCTGTCTCAGGTACACACCAAGAGCTGTGGGGACAAACCCTGCATCCTTCACACTGCCAAGCAAAGAGAACCAGCCAAACCCAGGGAAATGCCAGTTTGTGTTGAGGGACAAACCAACGTTATTTCTTCCAAATGTAAAACATGAAAACGCCTTTTTTTTTTTCAGTTTAAAATACAGCATTTCGCTGTAGCTTGTGGATTATTTATTTGAACTTCCATTTCAGTTCCCTTAAATTTTAGGTTAATTTGCAAATGAAAAATGTATTTTCCACAGAGACCTTAAAATGATGGGTAAAGACTTTTCCCATCTTGTCTTCAGAACAGTTTGCTATTCACAAACAGTGTTGGGACCCCTGACACTGCCAGGTTCTGGCACTCTCTGAATTCATCACACAAACCCTAAACCCAGGAGACATCCATTCAGCCCGAGTTTGTTTCAGAATGCATCCATTGAATCTAATTTTCATTAAAAGCTTGTAAGTCTATTTTAATTCTTTTTAATATTTCACGTTTTCATTATTTTTTTTAATGAATAGAGGCATCTCAGTCACTCAGGTCAAGCAACCAAATATGAACACTGTCTAGAAAGAGATTTAACTTCTCCAGGCAAGCATGAAAAATCCCCTTCTTTGTATTCCATCAGATCTCCCAGGCCATCTCCTGGGCTCCAGGATCATTTCTGTATTTCTCTGGTTGATGATATTCTGCAGTTTCCCAGCACAAAGCTCCACACTGCACTCACAGGAGCAGCCTCCCAGCGACAGGGCTGAGCCCTGGGCACTTTTCCTTCAGCACACTGGGATTTCCAGCCTTGTGTGCCCCAAAAAGCATCCCTGGGAGGAGCAGCCCCCACCCCAGGCCTGCTCCTGGGAATGCCACAGGGAGGACACCAGGAGCTCCTGGAATTGTGGCTCCCCAGCCTCTGCTGCTCAGGGAAAAATTGAGGAATGCAAATTCCTCAGGAAGCTTCATTAGGTTCCACTTTATTCGAATAAATCCCTGTGCTGAGAGAATTCCAGCCCAAAGATGCCTCAAAGAGCCCCAAAGATTCAACCCCAGGCTCCTGGGGAGCTCCAGCTGATGCAACACGGACCTGAGGCAGGTTGGGAGCAGCACACACAAACCACAGGCACAAATATTCCAAACACAATGGGACACAAGGAGTGAGCAACCACTTAGAGAGCTCAGCAGAGAAGGGAACGTGAGAGACATCCCTGAGGTGTCTCCTGAGCTGGGGGGACAGGTCCAGCAGCTCTGCCATGACCATGTCCTACATCAGACCCTGAGCTTGCAGCTCTGCATTTAACCTTCCAGCATTCCACCTTCCATCCCCTTAAAAGCAGAGCAGAGCTGGTGAGCAAAGGCAGCAGCTGAGAACAGTGAGGAGGGGGAGCAGCAGGGAACCACCTGCACCAGGAGGGGACAGGCACCAGTGTGAGGGGCTGCACGGGGCCACCACTAATTGGGATGCTGGCTAATTGGGGTTTTCCAGCGCTGTGTCCTGAGCAGGGAAGCACTCACCCCTCTGGATGATCTTCTGGGCCTGTTTCCTGACGCGGGCGTTGCGCAGGAAGCGCCACTCCCGCTCCTTGCGGATCTGGCTCTCCAGGTCGTGCTCCTCAGGGATCTGCCAGGACAAGAACACACACAAACAGGGCCAGTGACCCCCAGAGCTCCAGGAGGCAGCTGAGTGATGCCACAGTGTGGCTCCTGTCCCCTCTGAACCTGCAGGGCTGATCTCGGTACAATGCAGATCTCTCTCTGCGCTCTCCTCAGCCGAGGAGCATCACCTAGCAGCCCCGAGATCAAAGAGGGAGGACAGCCCCGCTGCAGCCAGCTCAGAACACACTGAAATCTTTCTTTTCCTGCTAATCAAGGGCTGCTGGCCGAGCAGGGCATGGCTACATTCCCAAATCCCTGGGATGTTCAGGTTTCCACCACCATTTCCCAGGAACAGCCCTGGTTTGGTTCCCTGTTCTGGAAAACCATATCCCTGTGTCACCTGGCTTTGATTATACACAGAATTCCCCCCAAAACTGGAGCGGCCCTGCAGCCACAGCCACTCTGAGCCATGTGATGATATTTGCTCACAGCCCACAGCTCCAGGTTTCAGCACTCCATGGCTCCCCTACAAAACCTGTGCTCCAGGCACGAGGCCAGGTCGGGACTCGGCAGCCCCAGGGCTGCTCCCACCATGGCTATTCCCACCCTTATTCAGAACACAGGATCAAAAGGAATAAACTCCTAAGATCTCACCCCAAACCATGGCAGGAGCTATATAAGCTATATATGAGGCATTTTTCATACTCTAAAACATTTTCCAAGACTCCCCTGCTCCAGAACCATCCTTGGATCAATTAAGGAGCTGAGCTGCAGGGTTCTGATCCAGCTTCCTTTGATGCTGGTTGTTCCAAAGGAGTAACTCTTGGAGAAGGAAGACAAATTCCCCACAAACAAACTCTGTTTTCCCTGAATAAGAAAGTCCTTAAAACATCTGTCACTATTACAAGCGCTGCCTTCAAACCATGCTATCCTTTGGAAAACAGCTGTTACCGAGTTGGACTTCTGCTTCTGTAAAATAAATAAAAAATAAGAAGCCCACCCTCCACCTTTCCTCTTGGCAAAGAAAAAAGCACTTTATTTCAGCACAACACCTATTAGACAGGCAATGACAAATGACCCCTAATGAAAAGCAATAAACAAACCTGAGCTAAAATACATCAAAGGAATTTGAGAGGGGAGAGATGACACTTGCACCTTAATGAAAATCCAGCTTCTCTGGGAATAAATTAAAGAAAGCCCAGGGAAGAGCCCTTGGACCTCCAGTGCAGAGTCAGAGCATGCAGGTAAAGGCTGTCCTGGCCCCCACACCCACCTGTGTGGCTCTGGGATCATCCTGCCAGGAGGGAGGGAGGATCTATAAAATGTGAAGCCCTGCTCCCTTCCCTGGACATGCTCCAGGTGCACGATGGGGACCAGGGAGCACCTGAACCCTCCCAGCACAGTTTTCCTTCTCTGGTCTGGGTGTCTCCCTCTCCCCGTGGCAGTGGGTGCCAGGAGGGGAGCAGGGAGCACTTGGCACAAGGCTCCAGAGGTGAATCCAACTCTCCCTGGTTACCATCCCTGCAGCAGTTGCAGGATCTCACTCCTCTCCCAGGACTTCGCCCCAGGGCCGGGCACAGCGCAGCAGCTCCGGCAGGGATTTATCAGGAAGGGCTGCTTATGTAATTCCCACCTTCCAGGATCCTTCCCAGCTCCTGCCTGCATGTTCTGCCAGCCCTGGAAACAACAGATGCTGGCTCCCGCTCTCCTTGACTCAGGACTTCCTGACAGCTGGCACCGAGGCTTTCCTGCGCCCCGTGGCTCCCAGAACAGCCCTGAGCCACCAGGGATTGCAGGAAGAGGAAAAGCTTCTGCAGGGATCAGGGCTGGGGCAGGGACCTGCTTTTCCTGGCACATGGAGAATTTACAGTGCAGCATTTTCATTCTGCGTTTATTTGATTAGATAATCAATAAATCAAACCTGGAATGATGGCTGGAAACTGAGCCCCTGATTTACACTGGAAATTAATCCCTCAGTCTTTCCAGTGAAGGCATTCTCAGGGCAAGGTCCATGAAGCAAAACTAAATTCATAAATTAAATATGACTAAGATGCACTCACAGTCATTTTATGTTTATTCATTACAGGAACAGTTGTCTTGTCTTTCCCTGTTTATGAAGGCAGGCAGCAGCTCCAAAAGAACGGCTGGAATTAAGCATCAATGTCATTTTTCCATCAGCACTTGGTACACTTCACTCTTTGCCTTTTTCATGAGGCTGAAGCTCCCAAAAGGCAGCAGCCACCAGCCAGGACTGTTCCTGTTGCTGCAGGAACAGGGACTCCATGGAAACTCAGGCAGCACCCGAGCTGTCAGTCCTGACTTCCAGCCAAGAAACCTCAGAGAAAGTTCTCACACGGGGACTTCTCCCAGTCCCTTGCTCACACACCAGTGCAATCCCAAAGTCACCTCTAGTTCCCTGTTAGGACAGGGTAACACCTGCAGAAAACTCCTCTCCTTGGCCTTCCAAAGCTGCTTTGCAGAAGTAACAGGGAGATCAATTCTCTCCCTTGTGTGATTAGCAAACACAGATTTGGTTCTGTTCAAGCTTCACCCAGGGCTGCTGAGGACAGCTCCTGGTCTGCAGAGGGAATTCCCAGCCCCAGCTGCTCAGGGAGCTCCTGCAGAGCCAGGGCTGTGCCCTGCTCCTGCTCCCTGGGACTGCAGAAAACCCCCCTTCCCACACCTCCCCTCCCTGGCTTCTGTGAATTAGTACAGCAATGCTCCATGTTTTTTATTGCCTCCCCTAAAGCAATTTAGTCTATTTTATGTGCAGGAAGTAGTAGTAAAGCCACTCCTCCACAGAGCTCCCCATGTCCCCACTGCCCCTGCCCGTGCCTGGCTGCCTACTCTGATTTATTTTATTAATAAAGACCCCCCTCCTTGCTGGGAAGAGGTTTTCTTAGGAAGCAGACAAATGATTTTAATAAGAACTAAGAGCTCAAACATCATCTTCCTCCTCTTGTGCTCTGGTCTGGGCTTGAATCAAGACTCTGAAGCTCATCTTGAGGAGAAAAAGCCCTGGTGGAAGCTTGGCCAGGCAGCTCAGCCCCACATCCCAGATGTGCCCTAAGGAATTACTCCATGCTTTCAGCAGAAAGGGAACTTCACAGCAGCTGAGGAAGTGCCAGGCAATCACTTCACTGGTGATTCCCTCTGGAAATCAAGAGCCTGCCCTGTTCTGATACCTTAAACTTGGGCAATGATCTCACCCCAGCACCTGAACATCCCGGGGTGTGGTGATGAGGCAGCACTAAACTCACACCATTTCCTCATTACACGACCTCAGCAGCAGTGCCTGGACACAAACATCCCTTGAGAGAGGCATTAATGGAGCCTGGGCATGGCAATCCCTCCAAGAGATGGAGCTCAAAGTCCTGACACCTTTGGGCTTCCTGAGACTCCCAGAGCACCTCAAAGTTGCCTTTAATGAGGCAGATTTACTGCTCTTCCTGCTTCATACTTAAACCTGAAACCTGAGCTTTGGCTAAAACATTCTGGGAATTTAACAGCTAAGACATTCTGGGAATTTAACAGCTTCTCTTTCCAGTCACTGATACCTCTGCCCATCTCTTAAGAGCTCTGGTTTGAGTTTTTCCTGGAACAAGGTTTCAGTTTCTCTCTCACTTCACACAGAGACAACTTAGTTACCCAAACAAGTCACTTCTGAAGAGGCCTGGATGCAAATTTGTCATCACCACCCTTATTCTTCGCTGTATCACAACTTCTTCAATTTTTTTAAACTTTAAAACCCAACAACAATAACGTTCCCCAAACTTCCCCCAGGCACCTGTGGGCATCCAGCCCCTCTCACTCTCTCCTCTGTAAGTTAAAGGTGCCCATGCTGGAAGCAGAGCACAGCTCCCAAACCCCACCTGAGGCCAGTGGGGCAGAGGGTCTGTCCTGCTGCCACCGTGGCTCCCCCAGGGCAGCCTCCCCCCACTTCTCTGCCTCTTTTACCACAGATTCAGCTGGAATGTCAGAAAGAAAGCAGCATCTCTCTTTCTCCAGCCTCTCACTGCCCTTTTTGGGAAAATGACATTCCTTATTCCATTTATTTATTTTAAAAACCAATTCATTTTAGCTATAATGCAATTTCCTATATGCAGAGAAGCACAACATTTCAGATGGAACAACTTTGCAGTGCAACCAGGCAAAACTGGGGGATCTGATACAGAACCTCTCCTCATTCCTACATTTCTTGTGGATTGTGCTCCATGGGGAGCTGAGGGGTCTGATACAGAACCTCTCCTCATTCCTACATTTCTTGTGGATTGTGCTCCATGGGGAGCTGAGGGGTCTGATACAGAACCTCTCCTCATTCCTACATTTCTTGTGGATTGTGCTCCATGGGGAGCTGAGCTTTTCCCCTGGGCTCTGTCTGTCCCACCCTCACTGACCCTTGTGCTCCCTCTGGTCACTTCCCTCTCACTGCCACGAGCAGCACCACGTAAGGAATGCACTCCTCTGCCTCTCCAGGTGGCAGGGAGGAGAAGGGAGAGGGCAGGGCCCAGCCCAGGCCAGCCCAGGCCTGCAGGGTTACCTTCATGACGGGCTGGGCGAAGTACTTGGCGCTCCAGTCGCAGAAGCCCGTCTGCACCGCGGCCGAGATGAAGCTCTTGTGTCCCACGGCATCGTCGGCATCGTCGGCTGTCTGTGGGCAGGGACAGGGGTCACCCACCTGCAGGGCCAGGGACACCCCCAGGGACACCCCCAGTGCCCCAGGCAGGCACCAAAACCTCAAAGACGTTGTCCAGGGCAGGAAAGTCCGTGCACCCTGGCTCTGGGATCGGGTGTTCCTCCTTGGAAAGGAGCACGTTCCCTCAGCTGCAGGGATCTGGGCTGGAGCAGCCCCACAGCAGCTCAGGGAGGTCCCAGCAGGAGTTGTGTCCCAAGGATGTGGTGTGGGCATGACTCAGGATCCAGACACAGCTCGTGCCCGTGTGGATGAGTGTCTGTCACACAGCACAGGACTCCCCAAGGGAAAAGGGAAAAGCTGCTCCATTCCCTCAGGTTTCAGCTTTCAGAAATATGAGCCAGGCTGGTGCTGCCAAACCCCAGAGAAGGGAAGGTGTTGCTGCTGCTGGGACTGCAGCACTTTCTCCTTGTGATCACAGCTGTCCCTTGTCCCTGCTCTGCCAGGGCTGGAGAGCAGCCCCGAGGGTCAGGGATCTGACTCTGGCTTGTCACTCGGGCACACAAATGTTTACAGAGTAAGCCATGGACTCTGATTAGACACATTGCTTAGTGGCAGAAGTGAATAATGCCCTATCAAAAGCTGTAAAACACAATTTATCCTGAGGAAAATAAATTAATCAATTTTTATTTGGCTGGTTAGAGGCAGCCAATCTGGATTAGCAGCAGCTGGAAGCAAACGAGAGATGCACAGAAATAAACCACAAGCAACAGAAAGTGGGACAAACCCCAGTGGGGAAAAGCTGTCAGAGCTGACAGAGAAGTCTCCTTACCTGTTCTGGGCCTTTGTCAAACATTTTCCTCGTCCTGGGGAACTGGTGGGAGTGGGGGGTGTACTGGACAGCCACGTTGGTGACGCTGGGGCGCACGGACGCCAGGTCCCGGCTCACCGGCTGCTTGGGCACCTCGTTGGTCAGGCTGGAGCTGCTCGTGCTCGTGGTTGGAGGGGACCCTCTGAGGGACAGAACACAGGGACAGGCTTCAGGTATGGCTGCACACGAGGTTTGCTGTGCATGATGTTCTTTTCACTTTGTTTCCTCCTCACAAGGTCTGTGTTTCACTGCGGTGCCTCCTCTGCACAAACACCACAATTCCCACATCCCCTCCAAAGGCCAAACCCACCCCAAACCAAGAGTGAACTCTGACTGTGCCAACTCCAGACTGAGGGGATGAACCTCAACGTTCTGGGAACCTGTGATGCCTGACCTGAGTCACCCTGACCAGGGACTGCATTTCCGTGGGGAGGCTGAAGCTTCAAAACATTTGAATTTAAACTGGGCCCTCTGTTCCAACTTGGAATCTTACTGGTGCATACTGGTTATGGGCCCAGCAGCTCTAACGTGTGGTGTTTTCTCTTGGAGAGGAGTTTTGGGAAATGAAGCCATTCTCAGCCCCCAGCTTTGCCCACAGCACTCTCTTTTCCCTGCAGTTTAGGGCAGGGTGTTTTGTCCATCAGTTAACCCCGGCTTCTATCAGCTCCAAGTGCAGCAGACACAGCTCAGACGTCAGTGGGAATTTGGGCACTACAGGTCAGGAAAGGTAAAAGCAGCCAAAGTCAGCTCTTCCTTTCAGTTCACCGTTGGATACCCAGAGAGACCTGTTACTCTTTGCCCTAAAGGAAAACAGGAAGAAACTCCCCACCTTTTCCCAGAGCTTTCCTCCCTGGACACCACTGCTGGCAGCAGGAGCCACACTCCCGGTCCCTGGGGCACTTCCCCGGGAGGGGACGGGCAGGGAGCACCCACCCCACCCCCAGAAGGTGCTGGAAGGCCGGGCTGCACTTACCCCACTTGGTGGATGTGCATCCCCTTGTTGGTGGGGCTGGCAGGGGCCGACTGGGTCAGTGAGGAGGTGTCCAGGATGCGCTGGGGGCGAGCGTTGACCGTGGCCTGGGGAGAACAGGGAGCCTGAGCAGGCAGCCAGGGCAGGGAGGGAGCCCTGGTGGCTCTGGGGTAAAACAAAGCCCCAGGCTGCCCCAGCACCAGCTGCTCCCACTGCTCGCTCAGGCAGGACACTTACCCTTGGCTGCCTGCAGGGAGATGGTTCTGAGCAACAACCAGAGCCAGCTGCAGCCAGGACCTGCCCCAGCACCCCAAACACACAGCAGGGGACAGGCTGGGGTCCCCTCAGTGCTCCCCACAGCCACCAGCCTTTCCCTGACACCTCATGACTGAGTCCTGCAGCTCCCACCATCACTATAAATCATAAAGCACGTGCTGAGCCTGGAGGAAAGGAGGCTCAGGGGGACCTTCTGGCTCTGCACAACCCTCTGACAGGAGGGGCAGCCAGGCTCTGCTCCCAGGGGACAACAGGACAAGAGGAAATGGCCTCAGGTTGTGCCAGGGGAGGTTTAGGTTGGGTACTGGGGAAAATTCCTTCCCTGACAGGAAAGGAAAGGCACAGCTGCCCAGGGCAGTGGTGGAGTCCCCACCCTGGAGGGATTTAACAGCCCTGTGGATGTGGCACCTGGGGACACGGGTCAGTGGTGGCCTTGGCAGTGCTGGGAGTGGTTGGACTGGATGGGCTCAGAGGGCTTTTCCAGCCTAAATGATTCAGTGAATCTGTGATTCAACCTCAAACCTTCCATTAAAAACAGCTGGACAAAGCAACCTGGGCTGAAGCAGACTTTACTATTAAGACTTCTTGATCTCAGAAAGTCTGTAGAGGCCAGCACTGAACAAGGCCTGGGTCCTTGTTGTTTGTTTTGGTGCTCACAAAAAGCAAGTCTGGGCGTTTTCCAAGGCTCAGGCCAGGAAGGAGAACTGCACCATTCCCATCTGCACCATAAACATAAATCCCAAGGCAGGCACAGCCTGGGTGAGGCCCAGCAGTGCCTAACGAGCCCAGGGAACAGAAGAGCAGCAGATCCCCTGCAGGAAGGCTGCAGCCTGGGCAGCCCACACACCAGCTGCTCACACCCAGCACAGCCCCAGAGCCAGGGGCCCTCCTGCAGAAACAGATCCACAGCCCTGGCTCCAGGAAAAACCCAGCAGGACACCCTGGTCTTGTTTGATAACAACAATCACAGAACCACGGAACACTGGGGCTGGAAGGGACCTCTGGAGATCACCCAGGCCAACCCCCCTGCCAAGGCAGGGCCACCTGGAGCAAGTGACACAGGAACGTGTCCTGGGGCTTTGGAATGTCTCCAGATGGGCTGGGTTGGATGGGACATGGAGAAGAAACTCGACCCTGTGAGGGAGGTGAGGCCCTGGCACAGGTGCCCAGAGCAGCTGGGGCTGCCCCTGGATCCCTGGCAGTGCCCAAGGCCAGGCTGGACAGGGCTGGGAGCAGCCTGGGACAGTGGGAGGTGTTCCTGCCATGGCAGGGGTGGGATGGGATGAGCCTTAAGGTCCCTTCCCACCCAACCCATTCCATGTTTCTGCAATATTCAGTCTCCCAGCACTCTCCAGATGTGGAAGCCCATGGACAGTTTGCCCAGCTGCTCCCACTGCAGCTCCCAGCCCCAGGCAGCTCCCCCAGACCGCAGTGTTCTGCTCAGCTCTGCCAATGGAAGAAAACCTCAGCTGGCCCAGCTCCAAAATGAAGCCTCTCCTTCCCTGAATTTTACAGTAATTAAACCAAAACATTAAACCCCTGGAACATTCAAGTGTTTTACATCACCTGAGGCAGTATTTCTGTTTAAGCAAGAAAAACAACTTTTGTTTGCATTCAGTGGTAAAATTCAACCCCCGAGCGGGCAGTGCTTGCACACACTGGGGAGGAGCAGTACCCACGTCCAGTGCTCCCTTCTACATCCAACAAGCTCCAGCAGCACCAAGGAAAGGTCTCAGGACACAGTTAGCAAAGGTTTAATTGCCACTGATTTGCATCAGAGCCTGGCCAGCTCCTGCCTGAGCTGCCAGCAGAGCCTGGAGCTTGGCCGTGCTCCTGCAGCACCGCTCACAGCACGGGCGGGACCAGGAAAGGCCAGACCAGGATCTCAGCCTTAAACCCACTGCACTGGGCAGCTCACAGGTTGGGTGGTTTGTGTTTTGGGGGTTCTGTTGACATTAGAAAGCCTTGTTAGAAGCCACCCAAGGCAGGTGGTGCTGGCCAAAGCAAAGCCCCCGCCATGCGCGAGCCCAGGACTGAACGCTTTCCTTACGGATCCTGGGGCTAAGGCAAAGAAGAACAAATCAGTTTTGTTCACTGAAGCATCCCCAGATAAAAACCCTTGTAAATGGGAATGCTTCCTGTTTTCCAAGCCTGTTGGAAGAGCCATTGCCTTAGGAAGCAGGGGCAGAGCAGCCGGCCCAGCCGTGCAGTGTGAGATGCATGAGACCCAACACCTGAGCTTTGGGACTCGGCTCAGCACCAGCACAGCCAGGCCCAAACTCATCAGAGTCAACACAGAGCTCCCCCCATCAGCCCCAGCACTCCCCAGGGATGTGACAACAGAGTGATCACAGCTCCTGCTGGCACAGCAGCATCGATACCAACCCACCTCTCCACTGGCCAGGGAGCAACTCCTGAAAACACATTTGAGTCAGGAAAAGCAGATCTGCTTCCTCTTTATATCCCTTTTAATAGTAGCAGCAACATTTCATTTTGCAAAGAGCCTTCCAAACGCAGAACTGAAATAGTTTCATGCATCTAGAGCAGAGAGGAGGAAATCTTCCACCTTTTCCTTTCCTTCTTGCCCTTGTTTGGCACCTCCAGCCTGCCATTTGTTGTACCCCTGTCTCGCCAGGGAAGGGCTGAGCTTGCTGCCCCCACTGCAAGAGAATTCTCTCCCAAACCCAGCCCTCATCACTCACTGGCATGTGCACTTCAAACAAATGAGAGTTCAAGTCAGGAGCTATTGTCTCAAGAGAAGATGTGAATTGAAAGCAGAGATCTCTGAGGCATTACGATGGCAGTGCTCAGTGCTGGCATCTCTTACTGCAGCTCCAGCCCTGCAGCCCCAGGCTGAGGATCTGGGATTATTCCTGGAAAGGCCCAGTAAGAGAGTTCCCATTGCAATGGCTCATGGTCTGGATGCTTGAGTGGCCAGAAAGGTTCACACAGAGCTTTCTGTGCCCAGCCAGGGTGAGAAGATGTCCTGGGGTGGCCTGGCCCGGGCCGGGGGAAGGTCCTGACCCAGGGTGGCACCTCCAGGGACATCTTGTCACCCCCAGGATGAGATGGGATGAGGATGGAGGTTTAGGCACCCAGCCTGGGCTGGGGTGAGGAGTGGCAGGGGTCTGCATGCTGACTCACATGTACTAGTTCACCTGGGTTGGAGAGCCGTTGTGGCTTCAGTCTGCAGGCCAGTCCCACTTGCATTATCTAAATCAGTTTGCAAACGGATAATTTAATGAAGGATACTTAAGGTTTATCCCAGGGACTGATCTAGACAAGTAGACTTCTAAACCAGACCTACTGTCCGAGGTCTGTGCCTATTTCATACCCTGGAACAACCCCAGGCCCTCCCCCATTATTCATTTTACCTGATCAAGAGTTCAGAGCAGAGTTTATCATCGTGATTAAAAGCTCCTTCTGCAAAAGGCAGAGCCCTCCAACGGACCCATCCAGGTCAGTCTGCCTAAGCCTTGCCTAAGCATGAAAAAATCCACATCCAAACACCTGGCAGGCACAGGTGAGCAGGGACAGGCACATACCTTGTAGGCAATGCTGTTGAGAACCTTCATGGCCAGGTCAGACACGTCGGGATAGGGGTCAGCAGCCAGGTGAAGGAGCACTCTCCAAATCTGGGTATAAACACTGTTGAAACTCACACCTAGAAAAACAGAAAACACAACAAACCCCAAAGCCCTGCAGCATATGACAATCCATCAACTCCGATTCTTTGATCTGATGTGAGAAAATTCATTAGAACTCCAAACAACCCAATGACATCTCAGGGAACATCAAGAGAGGAGCTCAAAAACATCCCACGTGGGCATTTTGTCTCCCTTTTGCCTGTCTGTGAACTCTGCAAGGGCTTGTGAAATCAAAGTGGGAGGAAGCAAAATAAATTAAAGACTCCCTAAATCATCTCCAGGCAAACTCCTGCTTCTCCAGGCTCCTGAAGCAAATTACCTGGAAAGACCAAGTGGATAATGGCCAGGTTTCCTAAGTTGAAATACTTAATGGTATAAACACCCAGTTACTGCCTCATACTGTTGTGGTTAATTTTACTGAATTCTTCAGGGGTTTGTACACTCTACAAGTTTACTAAATGTTTAAAGCAAAGCTTGAGGAGCTGAGCCCTCAGGAAGCAGCAAGTCCAACTCAGTCTTTCCTATTGACATTTGTATCAATTCCTCCAATTTGTCATTTAATGAGCACATCAGCTGTTCGGTATTTCGGCAGAAGGGACTGACAGATTCAAAGTACAAATCAAATTAATAAGCATTTGCAACAACAGACAAAATTCTGTGAACATTTTATTTTGCTGCTTTTGGGCGAGAATTTGTTATTCTGCCTGCGAGCCCTGCCGGTGTCTGATCGTGCAACGCCCCGGTTGGGACTGGAGCCATTTGGACAATGTTAAAGTGGCTGCACTAACAACAAAAAAAGAGCTAAAATAGAGATTTCAGATGAGTCACAATCAGAGCTAAATGACAGATCAAGCTGTTACTGCTTTTCCTCCCGTGTTTCTGGAGGCATCTAAATATAAAGTTGGGAGGAAAGGGCCCCTTGGTCAGCTCCTCACCTGGCACAGCTACACCTGATCCCTAAGCCAGCAGAGCTGGCTGGGACAGAGCAGTTCTGAGCTCTGGCTGAGGGCAGAACAGGCTCCAGGAGCCTGCAGGCTGCCCTGGGGGTGCTGGTCTGAAAGGGGAACCCTCCTCTGCCCCAGGTGCCCAGACAGTGACAAATCACTCTGCAAAGGGCCAAGGCAGCCCCCAGAACCCAACTCCTGCCTCTCACCCCACCTGCAAAGGGTCCCTCTCCCACCTGCCATCCAAAGGATGCTCCAAGTGATGTCTGCTTCCATTTGCACCTGGGAATCTCACAGGTGTTTGTGAAGGGAGCACCTGGAGCTGCTGGGGGTGACCCACACAGACCCTGCAGCTGATCCCAACCTGCCCAGGACAGAGCAGGGATAAACCAGAGAATCCCACAGTGCTTGGGCTTGGGGGCACCTTAAAGCCTGTATGGGTTTAATCACACCATCTGCCATGGGCAGGGACACCTTCCACTATCCCAGGTTATTCCAGCCTGGCCTGGGACACTTCCAGGGATCCAGGGGCAGCCACAGCTTCTCTGGGCACCTGTGCCCGGGCCTCAGCACCCTCCCAGGGAAGAATTTCTCCCCAGTATCCCACCTCACCCTGCCCTCTGGCAGTGGGAAGCTGTTCCCCCTTGTCCTGGCACTCCAGGCCCTTGAGTAAATCCCCTCTCCAGTTCTCCTGGAGCCCCTTTAGGCACTGGCAAGGCTGTAAAACCTCTAACAACGTACATTGTTATAAGGCTGTAAATTGTAAAGGCTGTAAACATATATTTATGTAATATTGTATAATATTTATATAATACTGTAAAATTGCAAAGACTGTAAATATATAGCAAAGTTAAATCCTGGAAGCTTCTATTACCAAGGAAAGAAAAACTGGAGGGGGAAGGGTAAAGAACAAGGAGGGAGAGAGGCAAAGTGCTACAAGGTGTGGGAGGAAAAAAAGCTCAGCTCGTGAAGCAGCAGCCAGGTAATGTCTGAGGTGTGCCCAGAGCTGTGCCCAGAGCTCTGCCTCCCACACTCCAGCCTGTTACATAAGGGCCGGTGGGAAATCTGGATGCCTTCAATTCTTTAAAGCCCTTGAAAGAGAGTAAAAGGAAAGGGAGAGGAGCAAGAGTGAGGGGGGCACCAGCTGATTTCCCAGGGCTCTGATAACCACCTCCATCACGGAGGAAGAAACCCAACGACATTTTTTATACATCTAAGTGTCAGGGAAAAACCAAATTTTAAGCAGAACTGTGCCAGTGCAATTCCCCCTTCACCTGGCAGCCTTTGAGGAGAACACAGGGAATTTCTACAAAGGCACCTGGGGCTCAGGGCTGGTGCTCCTGAGGCTGCTCTCTCCTGATGCACTGTCACTGCAGGAGTGACACATCTGACACAGCTCTCTGTCAGATCCTGAGCTCCAGTCCCTGGGACGAGGGGAGCAGCAGAGGTGGCAGGAGGAGCAGCAGCTCCATTTCACCTTTAGGACTCAAAGCCCAAACTGTCCCCTGCAAAGCAGGGGCTGGGCAGTAATGGAAGCAGACAGCTCTGTAATTAGTCACACCGACTCCCAGCCAGCTCAGTGCACCTTGCAGTGTGCACTCACATTTACAAAATGATCCCTCCCTGCTAAGAATGTCAGAAATAAATTGCCTGCCTTTCTCCTGAGTCTGATTTTCCCTGGGGTCAGCTCACCTGCGAGCCCCGAGGGCGGGCCGGGCTCCAGCAGCTCCAGGGAGAGCCACAGTGGATGCAAACCTGGCTGCTGATGGCTTTATTTATTCCCTTTGATTTGCCAGGCTGGGACAGGGTTTCTTTCCAATTCCCTGTAAAAATCACTGCAGTGATTTCAAACCTCACAGATGGGGCAGTTCCACTTCCCACCGGCACCGCAGCAAAACCAGACCAATGGCTGCTCCCTGCTCACCTGGCCCCCAGTCAGCTCCTGGGGAGGCACTGACACCTCCATGGGCACCGAGGGACAGGGACTGGAACCTTCAGACAGGCACACAGGACAGGGAATGGTGTGCAGGGAAATGCAGCCCAAAAAGTTNCTCTCTGTCAGATCCTGAGCTCCAGTCCCTGGGACGAGGGGAGCAGCAGAGGTGGCAGGAGGAGCAGCAGCTCCATTTCACCTTTAGGACTCAAAGCCCAAACTGTCCCCTGCAAAGCAGGGGCTGGGCAGTAATGGAAGCAGACAGCTCTGTAATTAGTCACACCGACTCCCAGCCAGCTCAGTGCACCTTGCAGTGTGCACTCACATTTACAAAATGATCCCTCCCTGCTAAGAATGTCAGAAATAAATTGCCTGCCTTTCCCCTGAGTCTGATTTTCCCTGCACACGTGGGGGTCAGCTCACCTGCAAGCCCCGAGGGCGGGCCGGGCTCCAGCAGCTCCAGGGAGAGCCACAGTGGATGCAAACCTGGCTGCTGATGGCTTTATTTATTCCCTTTGATTTGCCAGGCTGGGACAGGGTTTCTTTCCAATTCCCTGTAAAAATCACTGCAGTGATTTCAAACCTCACAGATGGGGCAGTTCCACTTCCCACCGGCACCGCAGCAAAACCAGACCAATGGCTGCTCCCTGCTCACCTGGCCCCCAGTCAGCTCCTGGGGAGGCACTGACACCTCCATGGGCACCGAGGGACAGGGACTGGAACCTTCAGACAGGCACACAGGACAGGGAATGGTGTGCAGGGAAATGCAGCCCAAAAAGTTCAGGTTGAACAGCCCCGAGGATGCTGGGAGCTGCTCCATCAGTGTGTGTGCCACAAACCTCTCCTTCTGCCAATGTGTGCCACAAACCTCTCCTTCTGCCAATGTGTGCCACAAACCCCTCCTCTTGCCACTGTGTGTGCCACAAACCCCTCCTCTTGCCAAGGTGTGCCACAAACCCCTCCTCTTGCCAAGGTGCGCCACAAACCCCTCCTCTTGCCACTGTGTGTGCCACAAACCCCTCCTATTGCCAGTGTGTGTGCCACAAACCCCTCCTCTTGCCAATGTGTGCCACAAACCCCTCCTCTTGCCACTGTGTGTGCCACAAACCCCTCCTCTTGCCAGTGTGTGTGCCACAAACCCCTCCTCTTGCCAAGGTGTGTGCCACAAACCCCTCCTCTTGCCAATGTGTGTGCCACAAACCCCTCCTGTTGCCAGTGTGTGTGCCACAAACCCCTCCTGTTGCCCTCTTGTCACGGAGGGACCCCGGGTGAAGGGGACACCCGAACCCCCCACCTCCCTGAGCTCTGGTCCCTGCAGGCACAGCCCAGCCCCTGCACACCTGAGCCCTGCAGGGGCTCACCCCGACCCCTGGGCAGAGCTGGAGCTGCCCGTGCTCCCACACAAGCCAGAAGCAGCTCAGTAGAAGGAATTCCTCAGGAATTGCCCCGGGCCAGAGCTGGAGTCACCAGCAGGGACACAGCCCGCTCTGAGCAGCCCCTGCAGCAGTTCCCAGTTCCAAACCCCACCCAGATCCCTGGATTTTGCTGCTGTGCCTGTTCCCAGTTACAAACACTGCTGGCTGACCAGCTCCTGCTCATTATCTCGGTGCATTAACAGAGAGTGGGAGGCTCCCTGGCCAATGCTCTGTTTCCTGCACCTCACTGTCCACCTCCACCTCTGCTCTCCCCATCCTCGCTGCAGCCACCTCCGCCCTTGCTGCTGCTCCCAGGCAGATCCTGGGAAATGGCTAACAGCTCTCCACCCCCAGCCTCTCCTGCTGGAGAAGACAACAATTCCCCAGCATTTCATTGCTCCAAGATTTATTTTCCTCCTTCTTTGATCACTCCTTAAGATAATCTTTCCAGCGAAGCTCTCTGTAGGACAAAGGCTTTCATCGTGCAGTTTGGATATGAATAATCAGCCTGGAGGTATGCAAACCCCCATCTTAATTCCATCCTTTTTCCTAGCTTAAAACTGAACATTTCCAGGACACCAAGATTAATGAGTGGCTGTATGGAAAAGCAGCAAGGCTCAGCTTCCCTTCCAAAATGATGTCCTTGTTGACTAACCACAAACTGCCTCTTGCCAGCTGGAAAAGTGGGCCAGAAATAAATGTCTCTCCTGGTACTGGCCTGTCTGACCAAGGAGCAGCTGCCAGATAACACAGAGCTCAGCTGAGAGAGTGTCTTGGTGCATTTGGGGAGCCATAATGGGGACATTTGGCCCACAGCTAGCTAAGGAACTGTTTGTAAAGGAGGAGGAATGGAGAGGTTCTCCTCAAGGTTTTGGGAAGAATGTCACTGTATGATGCCTCAGTGCCAGTGCAGAGACTGATCCAGAACAATCTCTCATGCCAAGTTCCTAAAACTGCCAGAGAGGAACAAAGACCTGAGCATCAGCAGGTTGTGGCTGCTCCTGGATCCCTGGAAGTGTCCCAGGCTAGGCTGGACAGGACTTGGAGCACCCTGGGGTAGTGGAAGGTGTCCCTGACATGGCAGGGGTGGCACTGGATGGGCTTTAGGGCCCCTCCCAACCCAAACCGTTCTGGAATTCTGTGATCAATGAATCAGCTTAGGGAATGCAGAGCACAGGAAACAAACAGTGGCTGAAAATTCCTCCTTTCACTCTTACAGACCAGATTTCTGCTTCACTTGGAGTCTCCCCACATGCCCCAAACATCTTTTTCATTGCTCTGCCTGTCTCAGACACTTGGCAGAGGTGTTACTGCAGAGCCAGAGCCCATTTCCTCTTTCAGAAGACACAGAGTAGAGCACAGCATTCCCTCAGCGACAGGTCTGTGCCCCACTGGGCTCCCCCAGCTCCCCTGCAGCAGCAGCTTAAGGCAGTCAGGACATTCAGGAGCAGGGTTAGCCGGGGCTGCAGAGCTGTGGGGGTGGCTGGGGCTGGTGGCATCTCTCCTCGGGGAGCAGGAGACAGGGCTGGAGGATGGTGATGCTTCACAAGGAATGAGAAAAGCCTGGCTTGCAGCAGGCAAATGGGGAGGTAATGGGATTCTGTGCGAGTCATGAATTTTAAACACTTCTCTAAGCTCTGTTTCCAGCTGGGTCTGAGCTCTTTGATGGAACAGGAATGAGGGAGGCCTTGGAGAGCTGCTCTCTCTTTCCAAGGTTCCCCTCACCACCTCCAGCTCCTCTCCAGAGCCTTTTCCAGCTGTGCTGCACAGCCCTTGTGAGACACACACCAGCCATCAAGCAGACACCAGTGGGAATGGGAAAACTCAAGTCCTAGCTCAAGATGGAGAGAAATTTGCTAACATCCCTGCCATGCTTCAGAAGATCCAATGTCATTACTGATAATCAAAAGCAAATTAACTGATCAAGTTCCTAATGAACTCATGATTTTAAACTGCCACAGGGGCTCAGTAATTACAATCCCTGAATCCTTCAACTCGGGAGAGCCAAATCATCATTAATTCTCCTAGAAAACAGAGCAGAGAAAATGTTTCTTTGGTCAAGGCAGTTCTATCACCCAGGTGATTTCTCCCTGAGTTACTCTCTTTGCACTGATTTGTGAAAATATGTGCCCATTTACTGATTACAGAGGAAATACAGAGACTTCCCCCAGCATTTCCCTGTGCATGCTGCTTTCCCTGGAAGGAGGCCATTCCAAAAGCCAGGTCCTTCTGCATGGTGCCTGTGATGCTGTGCCAAAATGGCTCAGACTGTTTGAAAAGCTACAGGTAGTTTAAAGCAAAGCTGTTGTGGCCTCCACATTTTCGTGCCTGAATTCCTAACAGGATTGCAGTGCAGCTCAGAACTGGAGCCAACAGCTCCCACTCCCATCCTTCTGCTGGAGTGACCCAGCCACACACAGCAGGGAGGGAAATTTGGTTGGAGCCAGGATCCCAGCCTTGCACACAGGCAAGAGGGAGCCCTGGCAGGGCAGGAGGGCTGTGCTCACCTATGAGGGAGTTGAGGGAGGAGTAGGAGCTGACTCGTCTCATCTTGTCGATGGTCTCGAAGGACAGGATGTACTCCTCGTTCTCGGGGCTGCCCAGCGTGCTGCTGGCACTGCTGCTCGTGCTCAGGTTCCCAGGGGAAAAGGCCACAGAGCTTCCAGCTGCCAGGACACAACAGCAGATGCTGGAATGACGACTGCCAAGAGAAGAATTTTCACCCAGACAAAACAGCCCTTCTCTAAATCCTGCCACACTCGGGGAAGAAAACCCCTTACCCAGGGGGCAAAGCCACAAATCCCCTTTTTAATACTGGCTGATTAAACACAGAATAAGCAAAAGATTGAGTTAAAAATCCACTTATGCTTGGAAGCTGGAAGGCACATTTTTAGTCCCCAAACACTCAGAAAAATCAATGCTAATGACCAGAAAATTGCAACTAATTACGAGGGGGCTCCTCTCATCCAAGCCCTCGGATCTGGATAACTTGGGCCGAAGCGCCAGCTCCAGCCCGTGCTGTGGTGTTCCCTGGCTGGCACAAGGGGCATGGAAAGTGGAAGAAGTGTGTGTCTTACACTCCTCGTTGAGGCTGAGGTTCTGCAGGGACTTGTTGAGGTTCCTGGCGGTGGTGACGGCGCGGATGTTGCCGTAGGAGCTGACGGAGCGCAGGCGCGGCGTGCAGGGCCCGTCCCGCACCGGGGTCAGGCTCCCGCCCTCTGCGGGGCAAAGGGGAGGTTATGGCAGGAACCAAACCCAGCCACAGCAGGCAGTTATGGCAGGAACCAAACCCAGCCACAGCAGGCAGTTATGGCAGAACCAAACCCAAACCCAGCCACAGCAGGCAGTTATGGCAGGAACCAAACCCAGCCACAGCAGGCAGTTATGGCAGAACCAAACCCAAACCCAGCCACAGCAGGCAGTTATGGCAGGAACCAAACCCAGCCACAGCAGGCAGTTATGGCAGAACCAAACCCAAACCCAGCCACAGCAGGCAGTTATGGCAGGAACCAAACCCAGCCACAGCAGGCAGTTATGGCAGAACCAAACCCAAACCCAGCCACAGCAGGCAGTTATGGCAGGAACCAAACCCAGCCACAGCAGGCAGTTATGGCAGAACCAAACCCAAACCCAGCCACAGCAGGCAGTTATGGCAGGAACCAAACCCAGCCACAGCAGGCAGTTATGGCAGAACCAAACCCAAACCCAGCCACAGCAGGCAGTTATGGCAGGAACCAAACCCAGCCACAGCAGGCAGTTATGGCAGAACCAAACCCAAACCCAGCCACAGCAGGCAGTTATGGCAGGAACCAAACCCAGCCACAGCAGGCAGTTATGGCAGAACCAAACCCAAACCCAGCCACAGCAGGCAGTTATGGCAAGAACCAAACCCAAACCCAGCCACAGCACGGGGGCTACTGCCCCCCAAATGAGTCATTAAACACCACCAACGCAAACAGAATTTGTAATTCTCAGTCAGGCTGACAGGGAATGAGGCATGGCAGCGGATCCGGCGTGGATCCCGTGTCTCTGCTGTCCAGGCTGGCACTTGGGGACATCCAACAAGGCCAGGTGAGCCCAGCCTTGCCAGTGCCTCCCAGGGGCCCTGTGACTCTTCTCTTCTCTGCCACTGCCCAGCCCCTGTGCCAGGACAGTCTGAGGCAGCTCCTCTCTGCTGCTGCTCATCAAACCTCCCCTGGATTTTCTCATCATCAGGAGCTATGAAAATTCTGTTTCCTGGCCAAATTTCAGGCCTGATTTCGAGTCATATTTGACCCTAAGCACACACAGTCCCACAGCCTCAGAAGAGCTGCTCTGTTTCCCTGCAGAGTGGCTGCACTGTGGTGGGGGGCCAATGCTTCCAGAGCATCCCATTTCAGGATTATTTTGGATCACAAAAAGCCCTGTACAAACTGCATGCAGTGTTTGTTTCCTGCAGCAAATTGGGAGGAGCTCATTTTCCAATGATTCAGTTATTCAGAGGACAGGGAGGCTAAACCACCCTGAGCAGAGACAGCACAGGGTCTTGGCTCCAAGATTCTCCTGTTTTCCTTCAAGATTTCCACTGCAGTTTACATCTAAAGAAAAGGTGAGGTTAGAGACAACTTCACCAGGACATTTCATTCCTCACATAAAGCCACAGACACAACAAAAGGGATGGGGCCACAGGCTCAGACCTTTCCTTGTCTGGCCCTCAGAGCAGCAGGGCTGGTCCATGGTGGGCTGGAGCTCTCACCAGGTCAATGTGACACTGAGCCTTCACGTGTGATTCCAGAGGGGAAGAAGAAAATAAACCTGTGTGCTGCCCTGACCAATATCCTGCAGCCTCGAGCTAAAAGCAATCTCTCTGAATGGGCAGGAGGTTCCTGGTGAGCTGCAGCCAAGGCTTAGTTGAAGACTCAGTGGAGGATGGACTTCTCCAGTGTAACATCTCACAGGGCTGAACAGGCACCACATCTCCCCTCCTTGTCACTCACCATGTCACAACTCTTTAATAAATCCCCACCAGAAGGAAGGGAAAACTCTGTGCTGGGAAAACTCCTTAAATAATTCCCAAGCCCTTTCAGGCCCTGCACCCCCTGCCCAGCCAAAGCCAAGCCCCCACCTGGAGCAGCTGGAGAGGGGAGGGGGTAATTCTTCTCCTCTTCTATGAACTGCAAGGCCACGGTGCAGAAATTGCTCTCGTACTGAACCACCAGGTGACTCAGGGCCACCACCAGCTCCTGGGGAAAGAGCACAGGAAACATCTCATGGGTACACAGGTGAGAAACGAGGGACTGAAGGTAAACACTGACCAATATCGTTGGTGTTACTGGGTGGATAATTCTCCCTTAATTCAAGGGGTGAGCTGCAGAAAGCCAGAGACTCTGTCTCACACTTAATTCCTCACAAGCCTTTTCTACCTGGACAGGCTTCCTCCCCTCTGAGCAGCCTGCTCTGGTAGGAGGTGTCCCTGTCCATGGACAGCAGGGGTTGGAACCTGAGATGAGCTTTCAGGTCCCTTCCAACCAAACCCAAACCATCCTGGGGTTCTGTGGCTGATTCTGCCAAGTCTGTCAGACTGATGCAGTGTCACAGGCAGCCCTGAGCTGGCCCAGCCCATAGGATGTTGTGGCTCCCTCAGAGCCAGGGGCTGTGCCAGGCCTGGGGGCTCTCAGCCCCATGGACCCTCCCAGCCCCGCACCGAGCTCAGCCCCTCCTGCCTGGCCCCTGGGAACAGCAGACAGGAGACAGAGCTGCCTTTGGCTGCTGTCTCTGCTCAGGGACTGATTTCCCAAGGAGAGATTTATGAATCTCACAGAGCATTCCGTGTGACACGCAGCCCTCTCCTGAATTAAACTGATTAAATGCTGGAACGAGACAACAGAAATGAATCTTTGCAATGCTGCTGACAACTGCCAGGGTGCTGGCGTTCCAGTAAAGTAAACACAAACATTAGGACACTTCAGAACAGCCCTCAAAAACAATCCAGAATGTCAAAAACCATTTAATGTACTACTGATGTACGATGGTGCACCAGAATCTGTAACTCTCCCAGAGCTGGAGAGCAGCGTGTGGGGCTCTGAAGGCAGGGAGGCCTTTTCAGGGCACAGAGCCCTCCCACCCTCTGCACACACCCCCAGGGCAGAGCCTGAGCCCGGCCCAGCCCTCACCTTGCGGACCATGGGGCTGCCATCGTTGATGAGCTGGGCCAGCATCATGGCCACGTTGTGGTCGATGGTGGTCGAGTGGTCCGTGCGCTCCGCAGAGTTGCCCACGAAGGTGCCCAGAGCAAAGACTGCAGCACAGCGAACCTGGGGACACAAAGAGCCCTGGGTGCCCCTCTGCTGCCACGGGGGCTTCGTTTGTCCCCAAATGGGAGCGCTGGAAACCCGAGCTGCTGGGCCGGGTGAGCAGGGAACCCGTGGGGAGCGACAACGCCAGCAGCCTCAGCAAACTGAGTTTTAAACATTCACAGATGCAGGATATGTTTGATTTCCCAGAATACTCAGTGACCTTCCCATGGGTGACTCTTCCAGTTGGTGTTGCCTTGAATATTAATGAACAGGAATGAGGTACACACAGCTCCTGTTGGGATGTGGATCTTTGGTAGGAGTGCTGACTGCAGGCTCCAGGTATGGGCTTATGGGAAGGTAGATGATGGAAAAAAGGAGAAAAATCAGGGAAAACTCTGGAAAGCCACCCCACCTCTGCAGAGACGCTGCTCAAAATGTGGGGAGGATGGGGCCAGGGACAAGAGGAGGAGGACAGAGAATGGATGTGGAGGGGAATCTCATCTCTAATCTCTGCACGTTATCAGAGCTGTTTATCTCAGCTCCCTTCTCCCAGTGTGTGTGCTGGGTGTGATGGGCTCTGTCAGTCACTGCCAGGCCCTGCACAATCCCTCCTCTCCTGGGAGTGTCACAAAGGTAAACCACAGCCAATTAAAGATGCATTTTCACAATGAGCAGGGGGAGAGGAGTCTTCATACTTGGACAAAAAGACTAGAGAGTTTTTTGCAAAACACAGAGAGTTTTGGGATCGTGTTTTTAACACCTTCTGATATGCAAGGAAGCAAAAAATGTGGCATTTCCTAACTGCAGTGCCCAGGTCCCAGGGGTTTGGGGCTCTATGAACTCCCTCTGCCTTTCTTTGGAAGCTCCTCTCCTAGGGCTTGTTTGATTTGCATCACCTTGAAGAAACAGCAGCAAGATCTTTCCCTGAACAGACACAAACACAAAGCTGTGGAAGGCCCTGCTTTGCAGGAACTTCTGTCCTTCTGCCAATTGCAGTGGCATTCACCCAAAGAGCTGCATTTTTACCTCTGGGATGGGATCTGAGAGGAGGCTGTAGAGCTTCTCATGGGCGCTGTCTCTCACCCCACACCACCTGGCTGAGTCGAAGTTCTGCCAGATCCTGCCCAGACAAATGGCCACCCACTGCCTGAGGAGCGGGTGGGGATCGTTCAGCTGCTCCAGGCAGATCGCTATCAGGTTCCCCTGCAGGCAGGCTTCCTGCAACACAAACCCAGCCTTTTGTTTGCCATGACAGCTTCCCACCTCATCCCCACACAAGGAGACTATTTCTGAAGGAGTCAGGGAGCCAAGAGAAAATAATCGTGCAGTGGTTCCAGACTGATTTTGGTACAGAATACCAGCAGCATGAAGGGAAAGGCAGCTAGAGCTGATGAAACAGTTGAGCATTAAAATGCTTTCTGTAACACATAAAGCTGAGTTTTTCCTCTTTCTTTGCACCTGTCAGAGCCCCGAGGTTTATGGCTCAAGCCACAGACCATTCCCAGCCATCAGGACAGGACCAGGAACTCTTCCTGTGCCAGTGGCTGTGAAGGGACTCTTGTTCTCATCCCCCACTGCCAGGTGCTGGGTACAGAATGTCTCCAGGGTACAGAATGTCACATCTCCAGGCCAGTTCTTCTCTTAATCCACACAGAAATAACAAAAACCAATGTCCTAGTTCTGTTTCCAAGTTCAGGTCTGGGCTTTAATGCAAGCCAGGACACTTTTACCAAAGCAAAGGCATGGGGCAGAGAGAGGTGGGAGAGGATGAAGGGAAAAGCTGCTGGGACTCACCTGCCCAGTGTTGTAGTTGTTGACAATCACAGCCAGGATGAAAGCTGTCATTGTCCTGTGCTCAGCCTGAAACAACACAGGCAGAGGGTTACCTGGGGAACAGGGCAGGGAACAGCTACAGCCCACCCTGAAACATGGCACTATCCCAAGAGCAGGTTGTGCCATGTTAAAAGAATGAGAAAATTCCAGCTTTCTTTCTCCTCCCTTGGCATCAGCCCTGTTACACACCCCAGACACGTCCCTAGCATGGTCCCAAGCAGCTCTGGGGAGACCCCCAAACACCCCTGATGGGAACCCAGCTGCTGCAGAGGGAATTGCCAAAGCTATGGGGCAATTCCCTGCTCCTGCAGCCACCCTGCAGCCCCAGCTCCCACCCTCACAGAGACTCTGCTTTCAGAACCCCAAATGAGCCTGTAAAGCCTTGGCTGGTGTGGCTGCCTCTGTCCCCCAGCTCAGCAGTGACCCTGCCCAGTACAGCACTGGGTGCCACTGGAGGGGAGGCAGCCCCACGTGGCACCAGAAGAGCAGCTCATCAGCTAAAACAAGGCAAGCAAATGCTAAAGAGCCTGAATAAACGTGACTTGTCCTTACTGGCATGTAAGGATCTGCCAGGACTGAGAGGAAATACTTGTGCCCATTGTCCTTCACCAGGTCAGCCTGGCACGACTGAAAAAGAGACAAGAAAACCACAGTGAGAACCACAACACACACACATACTCCAGTGATGTATAAACCTTTCATTCCTTAACCATTTTTCTCCAACTTTGTTTTCATTTGAGAAGCCAAATAAAGCTCAAGCCCTTGCTGGGGGCTGCAACCAAGCAGCCCCAGAGGGACAGAGCAGGGAAGCCTCTGCCACTCCCACAGTGCCACCAACAGCAGGAAAATGTGAGCTCCTGCTGTGGGGGAGAGTCAGGGCAGCCATCTCTGTGCCACATGAAACCTCCCCAGCACATTTACATCTCCTGCTACAGCCAGCCCAGCCTGCAGAGCAGCCCTGGGGAGCACGGGGCAGGTTCCTGGGCTGGGCTCAGTGGGAGCTCAGGGCTTTGCTGACACCAGCTCAGGCTCCAGGCTGATGTCCTGGGCTCACTCCGAGAGGATCCACACGGAGAAAGTGAAACTGGAAGGGAGGAAACCCTGACTTGGCACCAGCTCCCTGTGGCACGGGACAGGATCATGCATTTTTCATCAGGAGGAGAAGGTGAAGGAGGGAACTAATTGCTGAAAGGGGAGGAGATGGCAAGGCAGAGACGTGAGGGAATATTTTAGTGCCGATGAGAGTGAAGCTGCTGCTTCTGGCAGAGCAGGAGCAGAGGGCCTGGACTGGTGCCAGGCTGCAGCTAGGAGAGAGAGGCTTCCCCGAGCCCTGCTGGCCCCGGGCTCCCTCTGCCCTCCCAGAGCCAGCACTTCCTGCTCCTCACACAGAACCAGCCCCTGGCCTTGCTCAGGCAGGGGCACACAGCACAGGGGAGGCTGCCCAGCTCCTGGGGCTCAGAGAGGGAGGCAGTGGCCACAGAGCCACACCTCAGCTTGTCCCTGCTGAGCTCCTGGGAGCCCAGCACCACTGACACCTCCTCCTCCTCCTCCTGGGATAAACAGCTCCATGGGAATCACCCAGCCAGGCTGCAGGCTTGGTGTGCAAGCTCAGAACTAACAAATACTCTGTTTTCAAGGAGAAACCTCCCTTGTCCCCTCCCTCAGCAGTGTCCACAGCACTTCACCCTCCTCCCTTCCCACTCCCACCACGTGCTGGTGCAATCAGTGAGTGGAACAGCACAAAGAGACCCAAACCCACCATTTCAGAGTATTTTTTGTGTTTTGCTGTAAAGCTCAGCCTGCAAACAAGTGAGGCAATGCCAGAGCATGGGAGGGAACGTGTGAGGGGCAGGGGGGGTGGGAGTCCTCTTGGAGTGGAGGAGGGCAGGACACCACATGGGAATCACACCTGAGCCCCTGGCACACACCTGGGGCTGAGGCACCAGCCCCAGGGGCACCACAAATGAGTTTCTCCAGAAGAGCTCCAAGATGAATAGTTTTCATTTTCTTTGCTTTCCCAAATCCTCTTAGGATGTTAATGAAAATATTGTTATAAAACTAAACCTGACAATGCTGGATCAACAGCAGGAAAACCTTCACAAATTCAGTGCTGTGCTCCACACTGAAATGGAGGAGAGATACAAAAATAACCCCCAAAGAGGAAAGACCCAACACCCACAGCAGTTCAGACATTCTACATGGACTTGCAATTGTGCCTGAATTAATGTGTGCACCTCTCCTAATAATTTTGTAGTGCTCAACTAATTGCACCCACAAACCACTGAGTCAGAGATACGACTCTACAAATTTATCTGCAATTACTTACCAGCTTCACTATTTATCTGAAACCCCAGCAAGCAGAGCTCTGGCTGGGGCAATGCCCTGCTGGGATCCACAAGCCAGGCAGGGGCAGGAATACTCACACTGTCCACTGCCAGGATCTTGGCCCAGATGAACACAAGGAGAGGCCTCAGCTCACGGGCTGAGCTCTGCAGGAGCTTCAGCACATAGGGGAAAATGCCAACAGAGAGGGCCTGGGAAGGAGAGAACAAATCCCTGTCAGTAAAACCCTGGGAGCAAATCCCCCCCTGGGCAGCTCAGCCCCCAGCAGGGCCCAGGATGCAGCATCTTTACAGACACAGCTGAGAAATCTGATAGGAAATAATTTCCCAGCAAAGAGGGGATCCCTGTGTGTTGGTCTATTGTTATTTTAATCCTGAATGTCACCAGGTATTTCCAGACTCATTTGGTCCATGGAGACTGAGTTAATCCAGCACCAGCTTTCTCTCCTCTCAGCCTGGGCTGTTTTATGCTCCCCATCCTCACTTCCCTCAGCTCTCCCAGCCAAACACGTCACAAGGTTCAGGAATTCCAGCCCTCCCCCTGGAAATTAACAGGTCTCTCCAGGAGGAGGTAAAGCAAACCACTAAAAAGTCCCATCATTGAGCCGCTCCACAACCAGCTGGTGCTTCATCTCCATCACTTTTATCATCAAACAGCTCCATTTACAGGAGTGCTTTAAACTGCTCCTCTGTTTAATTCTTATTTATGCTACACACTGTGCTGCCACTTTCCAAACTGCAGAATGCAGCTGCTGCCTGCTTAGAAGAGCTTGTAAAAATCCAGACACCAAACAGATAAAGGAGGAGAAGAAAATGATGCAGCCAGTAAGCTGAAAGAACACATAATAAATGCATCTGCTTTTCTGCCTGTTTATTTTATATGACAAACCTTCTTACCTGCCCCAGATATCTCCTCCTGGTTTGTCCCTTACATGATTTTACACTTAAGTATTCCCAAGGAGCTGCCCTTTGCTGTGCTGGAGAGGAGCAGGGGATGGATGTGAAGAGCACAAACCCGTGTGACATTCACTGCGTTTCCCCCACAGCCGCACACAAACCCGGTCATCTGTCAGACGTGTGGATTATCCTCCCCACCTCCCTCCCCTCAATCACCAGCTGCATTTCCCAGCCCTGCTGAGGCAGGCAGGAGGGCTGGAGCCCACGTGCAGCTCCCACGCACCAGACTGACAGCCCAGGGCCCCAGGTCCAGGAACCTCCCCAGCAGATCCAGAGCGCGCAGCCGGTGCACCTGGCTCAGCAGCACCTGCAGGGCAGAGGGAGGGGTTATTGGCCAGGGAAAACACCCCTGACAAAGCCTGGCAGCCACAATCTCCTTTGTGGAGCTGCTCCAGGCAGCAGGGAAGCAATCCCTAAGGGCTCCAGCTGCCTTTCCCAGCCCGGCTGGGGATGGCTCCTGCAGCAGGACCCACAGGACAGCCACAGCCCAGCCTCCCACTGCTCCCAGCAGCTCAGGAGACAGCAAGAGGCTTTGCTTTCCTTGGCAAATCAATACCAGAGACTTAAGAGGGAGCAAAAGGTCATGTTGGTCGTTAATAAAAATCTCATTAAAATGGAGTCTGACAACGCTAATGAGGTGGTGCTTTACTGGCTTATACCTACCCTGGTGTGAAATATTAACAGATAGACTTGCAGTTCTTAATCTCCTTAACAGATGTAAGATATTGGAATGCAACGTTTAATCCTCAGTTTAAATTGAGGAACATCCTTCAGCGTGGATCTCAGGGAAAGGGACTCCTTGATTTACCTCCCCAATTCCATCCCCTTCTCAGTGTGTTTGCACACTGCATATTGAAATTAGATTATTTTTCATGTTTAATATTGAAGAATAACTAAATTACTTGGCTCATGTCTTACACTCTGATGACTGGTACTGGATACTGAGGTGGTGCAGGGGAAGTCCAGAAGAAAGCAGGGGATGTGATAACTACAGCTATGGTTTCACTCCGAATATCAGAGCTCACATCTCAGGACAGGTCATAAGAGAAAGGATTTTGGTCATCCTGCCCTGATGGCACCAGCCTGTTCCATCAACCAGCCCAGGAATAACAGGGGCAGCAGTTTGGGATTGGAGCAGGAGCAGAGAGCAGGGCAGGTGAGGCTGGAGCAGGGCTGGGACAGCAGCAGGAGGCACAGATGTGGCACAGCTGGGACCCTCCAGCCTGCACAGAAACCAAGGAACTCCAAACTCTGTCAAGAAAGGGAGTTAATTAAAAAGGCTGTCTGGGTGAAGATGCAACCCCCAGCTCCAGAAAACAGACCAAAGAGGGTCTGAATCTGCCTCCCTTCCTGCCCTGGATCAGCTGGGCTTCGATTCTCAGTATGCTCAGACCTGCTACCAACCAATCTTATTCCACTGTACAATTAGTGTGCTATAATTATAACAACAATTACGCTGTCCCAGCTCGGATTTGCTCCAGGCAGGAACACAGGTTCCTTTGCCAGGTGACCTCTCAGTTCCACTGCAGTCACGCTCCTGCAGAGCCTGCTGGTGCCAAACAATTCACTGGAAAGCAGCAAAGTTAGAGCTGGAGCAAAATCCTGCCTGCTTCCATCGCAGTGACAGAGACAAACCACACATCTGCTTATCCACCTCATCTCTCAAGGCTTGGGAGACTCAGGAAATTAAAATCTGGTCTTGCAGAGATGGATGGTGCTGTCAGTCACAGACCCAGCTGAAGGGAAGGGGAGTCTCCTCACAGATCCCTGTACCAGGGACATTCCTTTAAAAGAAAGGCTTTAAATTGTGCTGCCCACAGGTACCTGGGCAGGGGTTTGTATTTCTGTCAGCACAAACTCCAGGGGAGGGGAGGGGAGGCCAGAGCAGGCTGCCAGATGACAGCTGCAGTCCTGGCCCTGCCACAGAACATTGGCTGAAATGCCAAGTTCTGCTTCCCTTGGATTTCCTCTCCTTCACACACCAGACCTCTGCCTCGTGTGAGCAGAGCCTGCAGAACCCCACAGGTGCCCTACAGACCCTCCAGGTCTGCAGAGACCTGGCTGTGTGTTCCTGCAGCAAGACTTCAGCCCCACATTAAAGAGAACACTTCCCAGGCTGTACCAGACGGATAAAAGACATTTCCAAATGATTTATGCTGTAGTAACTTCCACTTTCTGAAAACGGGGAAGATAAAAGTCTCTGCCTGACAGAGCTGGGACACAGAGGAGATGCCAGAGGAGGGACAATCAAGATGTGCTGCTCTGAGAGAGGCAGCAGAGCCAGACATGGACCAGAGCAGGGGCTTGGCTCAACCAGAGCCACGGGATGGGGCAGGAAAAGCCCTTTGGGTTCATCCACATGGGTCTGGTGAACACAGAGCCAGCTCTCTTTTATGCTGGAGAAGCCCCTGGTAATGATGCTCCCAAAGGACACTGGGTTGGCAGCTTGAGGCTGAGGGGGCAGGAGAGACACACACATATGGCATGGGCAGGGAGAGACA
>VWZP01002677.1:163898-219699 GCA_013396995.1 Dicaeum eximium
CAGGGACCCCTTGGCCCGGGCAGGAGCAGCCCAGCCCAGCACTGACCTGCAGGACGATGGGCAGCTGCTCCGGGGGGTTGCGGTTCTCCACGCCCATGGTCAGCCACACCTGGAAGGCCGTGAGCTGCTCGGCGAAGAAGGGGCTGTGCTGGGGGAGCAAAGAGGGAATGCAGGCATGGGTTAAACACCAAGGAGTGAAGCCAAGAGTTCTGACACCTTTGGGCTGTCTCCTGCAGCTGTGGTTTGTAACTGATACATGTTTGCTTGGGCTTTTCTAACTGCACAAAACTTCCCAAAGACTGAGCAGACACATGTCCCTTTAAATGTGTTGGGAAGAAAAGCAGGAAAGAGTAGAGAAGGAGGAAAAGTGAGCACAGCAGGTGTTAGGGAAGCATGGCTGCTCCCTCTCCAGAGCAGCAGAGGCAGCAGCAGTGGATTTATCTGCTCTGCAGGGGCCGTTTGGCTCCCGCAGCAGCACTCGGAGCTGCCTCTGCCCAGCCCACAGAGACACAACCCAAGAGCAATGAAAACAAACTCCTCGTGTCATCCATCACTCTGAGGACGTGCTACAAGCTCAGGTGAGAATGCACTGACCAGAGCACGCAGCAGCTTCCAGGTGGGAATCCACAGAGAAACAGAAATCAGTGGGGAAGGAGAGAGGGAAGGGATGGAGGAGGGAGAGGAGCCCAAATCCATCCCTATAGGAGCTCCCAGGCCCTTCTCCACCAGGCTATTGTATTTTCCAGGTCTGAGCAGGCAAGAACACCCTGGGAATAGCCAGGAGTGGCTTTGATGTGCTGCTGAGACAGCCCAGCCCCGAGGCTGTGCCCAGGGCAGGCTGCACTGCCAGCCCCCAGCAGGTCCCTGTGCCTCACCCAGCCCTGCCAGGCAGGGAGGAACAGGCTGACAGTGGCCACAGTGACCACAGGGACTGTCCCCTTCCCTGCTCCCTGGCCAGCACCAGCCAACCTCCACCAGGCTGGAATCTGGCTGCACTCTGGTCCCAGCCCCAGCTGCACACTCAGGCTCAACCTGCCTCCATTCCAGCCCAAACACACAATAAACCACATTTGTCAGCCTGAAAAGCAGCCTGTAAATTGTTCCCAGCCTACCCCGGATCAATCTCCAGCTGAGAATGACCACTCTTCTCTGCTGACCTCCTGTCTGATCCCCAGCAAGTCTGGGCCTCTTCCCACCCCAAAACACTCAGAAATCTCCTGAATTTCAGCTCACTTGACAGAGAATGCCCAGCTGAGGGTTAACACTAATAAAAAAGCCTCATATGACATTGTTAGAGACTGAAAGTAAAAATGAACGTAAGCCAGGAGAAGAAAAATAGTATTTTTTATGTTCTAAAGCAGAGCACAGAGTGAGGAAGGCAAGGGGTGGGAGGATAAAGGCCTCAGGGCATCCTCATCAAACCCCAGCCTGGCAGGAGCCCACACTTCTCCTCCTGCACTCAGGGCTTTGGAGACAACCTGCAATTACAGCCAAAAAACCTTGGGAAGTTTGGTAATATAAATAAACTGCAAGAATGTTACTGAAAATTCAAGAGACATCAGGGTGGAATTGGCACCTGAGCTTGTACAGTAATTATTGTTTAAAGGTTTCACTTAATGAAATGTCAAAGGAATGTCAAGAAAAATCCATTCTGAATAAAGGAATTTAAGCTAAATATAATATAAAAAATTTTATTTTCCTGCTGAGATTAAATAAAGCAGAAAAACCCCCAGTGACTCCTGTTAACAACACTGAGCTTAAGAGAACTCTCTGGACATACCCTCAGACTGTAGTTTATATTTGAAAAGAACTTAATAAGATATAATTTTCACATTTAGGCCATTAATTTCAAAAACTGTGCTGCATGTTTTGGGTAACAACACCTGGTCAAGTCTGAGTGCTGTGGAATGTTCCGAGTCAGGTCTCAGACACTGCAGGAGTTTCCTGCTCACCCCCACGTGGGGGCTGGATCATGCAGCAGGGAAGAGCTTAAACTTGATTTTTGTCTGGTCCTCTAAGGGACAATCACAGAATTCCAGAATGGTTTGGGTGGAAGGGACCTTAAATCCCACCCAGTGCCACCCCTGCCATGGCAGGGACACTCCCACTGTCCCAGGCTGCTCCAGCCCCAGTGTCCAACTCCCAGGGATCCAGGGGCAGCCAGAGCTGTGCCAGACGTGCAATTTTTCCCAAAGACAAACCCTCACAGAGCACCAGCAGAAGTGGGGAGCTGCCCTGAGGTGTCAGAGCGTGGCTGGAGCTGGGCCCAGGGCTCAGGACAGTCCCAGCTTACCCTGAAGGCCGTTCCCTCCTCGATGATGGTGGGTAGCTGGGAAAGGCAAATGTCAACAGCGAGGTCCCAGGCTTGCCTGGAGAAGGGGAGAGAGGGAAGAGAAGGCATTACAAGTTATCCATGAGGAACAGCAAGGGAAATTGAAATTCTGACCATCCAAGAATGTGGACAGTGTTGTCTGACTGGTTTAGAAGTGCTTGAGATTCCCCGTTTTCAGGGAGAAATGGGAAAAACACCTAAAGAAATTTTCTGCAGCACTGGAGAATGTCAGCCCACAGGGCCTTTGAGGTATGTTTTACTACACAGAAGGAGAATGGTTTAGAGATCAGAGACTACTGCTCTGATTTTGGCTGCCCACAAAAGGATTCTGTGGGTCACTCACTGCAGCAGCACTGAGAAGATGCTGAGCTTTTCACAGTAATTTTAGGTAAGCAGCACTAATATGCTACAAAAATGCCCAAAGCAGCCCTGTGAGGTCAGATCTCAAAGGGTTTAAGTGTTACCAGAAAGAACAAACAAAAAATTTAGAAAGAGATTTGAGTAGATTAAAATGAAATCTCTTTTTGACGCTTCTAAAAACAGGCTGCTGGAAACCGCTGGAGCCACACAGCCAACGTTACCCAAACCATCCAAACCTCTGCCAACCTGCTCAGCCTTCCAAAACAAAAACCACCAACATGAAACCTAAACCTTCCTGCTCTGCACAGCCAAGGGCTGTTGATTAATGTCAGCTGTGGAAGAGACTCTGCTCAAGTCAAATACTTCAAATGCTTCTCCAACCATTCCAAAGCAGCCCTGAAATGATTCTCCAGCCCTTCCAAACCACCCAAAGTGCTTCTGCTCTCTCTGTGGAAAACACAAATCCTCCCAGCCAATGGGACACCAGCAATCAGGTTTGCCCAAAGTAAAACTTCTCTACTTCCAACCACTGAACAGCTGCTCCCTCCTCAGAGCCTCAGGGTTACACACAGGTTACACAGAGGTTACACACTGTGCTGGCTGAACAGACAATGGCATTAAACACGTGTTACAATAATTACAGGATCCAAACCAAGCCACAAATGAATGGCAAAGGACTAAACCTGGAGGGTGGGGAGGGGAGGAGAAGGGAAAACAGTCACAGTGCTGGTGACAGTGATGGCTGGGAGGAGGAGGAGGAGCAGTGATTGACAGCTTTAATATCCCAAAGGGAACAGGAAAGGTGGGCACACCGTGGATGTGCTGCCTAAATCCCATCACACAAACAAGAGATAAATTTGGGAGCAGCAGGGAAGCAGGATGGGAGGAGCTGCATCCCACCAGTGATTGATGAAAGCCAAGGCAGAGATCCCTGCTCCCCCTCGGCAGAGATTGCTGTCTGCAAAGAGCTCTGCAAGATTTGTTTTCACTGCATTTGGGACACAAAGGGCTCAGCATCTTTCTTTCCTCCCTCCTCACTGCTCTCTTCCAGTAACTCCAGGCCCTCCACCCTGACAGGGTGACACAGTCATGTACCCTCGGGGTGACAACCCTGTGAAACACCCCAGGGCTTCAACTGAGTTATGCTATGAAAGAAGGTGTTAAAGAGGATTATTTTTAAATACTACCTTGAACTAACTGCACAAAGTTAAAAGCTCTCCTTAGCAGGAAGATTGGCTCAGTCAAAAAAAGTGGTTTTGCTTATCCCAAAGCCAAGGCAGCACCACAACAGAGTGGAGGGAACCCCACCTCAGTCCAATACCCTTTCACTACACTAGGACTGTTTCACTACACTAGGAATGTTTAATAATTTAACATGAACTCATCAGCTGCCTCTTTGTTTCCCAGAGGTGCTGCAAAGTTGGGACTTCAAGCAAAGAACAGAAGGCAGAGTCCAGCCCTGCTCAGGGACTGGTTCCTTGCCCAAACCCACGAACTGCCAGGCAATGGAAACCCCCAGAAACACTCAGAGAGCAGAAACTCAGCCCAGTTAGAGCCTGTGTCTGTCTGCACCCACGGGTGCCCATCAGCTGGCAGCTCATCAGCCATCAGTGGAGGCTGATTTTCTTACACTCAGATTTTCGGGCTGACTCAATGTCTAATGCTCTTAACTCTGTCCTTTTTTCTAAATAATGTATTCTTGACGTCTTTTAACGTTCTCTTTCCCTCTGGGAACGGTGGGTATGACCTGGCAGCACACAGGGAACAGGAGTGTTCCTGCCTGGAGGAGCAGGAGAGAGGCTGAAGCCACCACGTGCAGTCCTGGGGCAGCTCCTCCTTCTGAACCCTATTTCTGGAGCCATGAAACATTTCTGAGCTCATTGAGCTTGCTGGCCAAGACACCCCACACTTGTTGTGCCAGCCCTGCCCTGTGTGGGATGCCCAGCTCCCAGCCCCAGTTCACCTGTGTGGCACCGACCCTGTCACCTCCCTAAGCTGCTTTAGGGCACAGCTGGGAAGCTGCTCAGACACAGCTATTTTTAAAAACTAGTTATTGCTATGAATATTTGGCACAAGTCTGAAACCCTTTTCTTCTCCCAGCACATCCCCCTGCTCCAGCCACAACTTAGGGCACAGGCTTTGCTATTCCTGTCCCACATCAAAGTCTCCATAGTCCAATAATGGGACTGGGAGATGGTAAAACTAACACACAGACACAAAAAATATCTGGTTACAGTGTAATCTGAACTAATCTAATCCTTCAAACGTCAGGCAGCTCCAAATACCTCTTCAAACAATCACTTTCTTCTTGCAGAGCCAGCGAGTGCTTGGGTGCAGCTCCAGGAGCCTCATTTCCCTGAGGGATGGCTGAGCACCCTGATCCATCCTGCTCCACCTGGAATTGCCTTGCTGCATTATGGTTTTGTTTCCAGCCCCAATCTCCAGCTCCTTCTATTTGCAGTACATTATGACTCCTTTCAACCCAAATTTCATGGCCTGCAAACGCACCACGGTGTTTCTATTAGGGATGGGTTGTAGCTCTTCCAAAGCATAATTAAGGCACTTGGGGTTTAATATATGACCTGTGTTAGGAAATATTTCCAAACACATTATTAGGTCTTTTCAAAGGCCATGAATAAAAGCAGCTGGCACCAGCAGTAATGCACAAACCCTAATCCATCATGGCACAGATCAAGGTGCTGACAGAGCTCTGTGCTCATGCACAATAGACAGAGCCACTCTCAGCTGAACAGCACAGCCAATCAATGGATATTAATATTAATGTTAATATTAATCCTGCATTAGAGCACTGCCTGCAGCAGCCAAGACCCTGCAGTGAGAGGCAGCACACAAACACAGCCAGGGGAAGGGGCTGAGCAGGCAAAACTCAGCAGGCCAATAAAAGTAGGAAAAACAGGAGTAAAGTGTCAGATTCTGTCCAAAGGGGCACGGCCACAGATATCAGCTCTCCTGACTCCAAAGCACGTTGCCCTTCTTGGTGAAGGGAGCAGACTGACAGCTCGTGGCTCAAATATCCCCTCAAAAATGGAAATTCTCACTTTTCCTCAATTCCAGCTAAAAGGGATACTGTGATCTCCCAAATGAATTGGCCAGAACACCAACTAGAAAGGTTAACTTTTTACAAAGGCAGAGCAGCTCCCACCTCCAGCAGCTCAGCACTTGTGTCACCCCTGTGCCACATGCCCAGCTCAGGAGCCAGCCCAGTGTGACCTGGGGAACTCTGCACAGGCAGAGATGGGGGCAAGCAAAGGAGGCAGAGAGCACAGGTTGATGTTCTGGCCCAGAAGGGGCAGTGGGAATCATTCAGGAGGTAAAAATTGGTGCTCAAGGGTGAGGGACTGTTTGCAGTGCTGCTCCCACCACGTGTAGATCTTGTCACGGCAGCCAGACTTGCTCCCCAAAACACAGCCTGGGGACCAAAAATCCGGGAAAAGTCTGCATAAAACACCCATCAGAAAACTCTGCTGGCTCAGCCAGAGCCTCAGACCTTGGTTCCACAGGAGCCCCACAGCCCCCTGGCTGGAGTTGCATCCTTTCCAGCACCCTGTGGCCCTCATCTCACCACCCAGCTCACCCAAACTGTAAAATGGGTCTGCAGGTTTCAGATCAGGGATCCATTAGAAATTCCTGAGTGAAAGGTGACAGACAAGGAATTATTTTTAGAAAATATTTAAGCGAGCCCTAAATTAGTTTCTAAATCTGTCCTTACTCAAAGTTCCTAATAAGGCACTGAGCCACCTCGGACAAAAGTGGAATTTTCCCCTTTGCTGGATTTGCTGCAAACTGCACGTTTTTTGGAGGGCACTGAATAAAGTGTGTCAATTCCCTGCTCCCTTGTTTTCTACCTCACCAGTGTTTAGGATTCACGTGGAAAAGAGCTCTTTGTGTGCCTGTTCTTAAGGAATTTCTTCTGGTAAATCCTAAAAAGCAGCAGCAAAGGTGCTGTGCTCTGAGGGGCTTCACAAAGGTGTCTCCAGCACCATCCTGCAGCTTCCCAAAGGAATTTCCAGCACCACTGTGCACCTGGACCACACTATGAGCAAAGAAAATGTGTTTCTAGACCCCATTGTGCTGCCACGTGAATCTGAGAGAGATAAAAAATGGGATCCAGGAGTTCCCAGTTTCATTCCTGTGGCTCAACCCACAGGTGGCAACACCAACCCCAAGTCAAGCCATATTCCCATAGGAAACCAGAGACATGGGCTTTTAATAGGCTGGCAATAAGAATGAATGATGTCCCTATAAGGAACAGAAAATATAGATTTTTAATATGCTGGCAAAAAAAAGCAAGCTATAAATAACTCCAGAAATTTACTGGTTTAATTTTGAAACTCCTGCAACACCGTGTCCTACCCTCCTGCACTTGCAAACTGCAGCTGAGGGCTGGAGCTCTGCCATGTCCAGCAGCAGCTCAGAGCCATCAGGGGTGGCTTCTCCTGCTCTGCCCTCACAAGTGTCCCAGCCCCGGGTGACACTGCCCAAACAGCTCATCCCATTCACAAAGGCTGAGGCAGTTTTCCTCCAGAAGCTGCTGATCCAAAGCACTCAGGGTCATTGTTTGCCAGGCCCAGCACTCAGAATGTTCAGCTGCTGACAGCTCCAGCCAAAGGCTCCCCAGTCTTCTCCAGGATTTGCAAAGATTAAAGCAGCTCTGTGGTACCAGCAAATGCCTCCTCAGTGTCTGCCTGCACCTGCAAAGGCTCCTGGGGCTCCCTGCTGCCAGCCTGGCTCCATTGCCTGCAGAAACCACCATGGAATCATGGAATGTTTGGGTTGGAAGGCACCTTAGAGCTCAGCTCCTGCCACCCCTGCCAGGGCAGGGTCCCAGGCTGCTCTGAGGATCTGAGCTCCTCAGTGCTGCTGGCAGGGCTACACTCATTCATCATCGCCCTCTACGTTCACCTTCCTCCACATTTTTATGGAGGAAACCGATTAAAAAGCTTCAGGAAATGCAGGCAGGCTGAGCCCCCTCAGCTGCCTTTACCTGTCACTCCCTCAGCCTTCAGCAAGGCTCTGTTCTGTCCCCCAGGAGCCCCCTCAGTGTCACTGCCCCCCTCTGTACTTGGCCCCATTTGGTGCTGCTCTATTAAACACAATGAGCAAGAAAATAAAAGCCAGAATTTTTGTTATTACTGTTATTATTATTATTTTTACTATAATTCTTCGTGGGACATTGGTTTGATAGGCAGAACTACACTGAAGAGCTTTTTGATAACTGTGCCACCTCCATTTCCATTAATCATCTTAAAAGCCACAGTAAAAGCAGAGGAACTCTACAGCAGGAATTTCTTCCACTTCAGCAGCACAAGTTAAGGATCTTTCCCTCAGGCCCTGCTCTTCCCACCCCACACAACCCCTGGGGACCAGCTTTACCCTGGGAAAACAGAGGCAGCAGATGACCCATTTCTTTGGTATTTGGAGTGAAAGATGCCAGGGCTGGCCTGAAGCTTCTGCACCACAGAATTACAGGATAATTATGAATGCCCAGAGCAGAGCAGAAGCAGCTTTGGGATGGGCATTAGGCTGCCACAAGCTGTTCCATCCCTGATCCACTGCAGACATCCAAGTGAAATCATGGAATGGCTTGGGCTGGAGGGGACCCTGAAGTGCCACCCCCCCCAGCCACGGGCAGGGACACTGCCACCATCCTGGGGTGCTCCAAGCCCCTGGGGACAGCCAGAGCACAGCCAGGGGACAGCCAGGGACAGCCCACGGCACAGCCAGGGAGAGCCCAGGGGACAGCCAGGGCACAGCCCAAGGACAGCCAGGGCACAGCCCAAGGACAGCCAGGGCACAGCCCAAGGACAGCCAGGGCACAGCCCAGGGCACAGCCCAGGGCACAGCCAGGGGACAGTCAGGGGACAGCAGGGGACAGCCAGGGACAGCCCACGGCACAGCCAGGGAGAGCCCAGGGGACAGCAGGGGACAGCCAGGGACAGCCCACGGCACAGCCAGGGAGAGCCCAGGGGACAGCAGGGGACAGCCAGGGACAGCCAGGGGACAGCAGGGGACAGCAGGGGATCCAGCACTCACCACATGGCGTGCATGTAGGTGGGGGGCAGCCGGGGGCTGCTCACAGGGGTGCAGTTGTAGGACCTCATGATCCTCTCTGCCAGCAGAAAGTTCCGGAACAAGCTGGCCACCAGCAGGTCCTGCCGGAAGAGCTTCTGGAAGAGATCTGCCAAGAGATTGCAGGAGTCACACACGTTTCAGCGCCTCAGGGAGGGTGCAGCAGGGGCTCAGGACATAAAACCACGTTAACATTTCGTTCTGGTAACGAGGAGCCTACAGCAGCTCTGCAGGGACGTGGTGACAGCACCCAAGGGAGATTCTGCCCCCAGAGCCCCCTCAGAGCACCATGGCTGCTCCATTCTGCAGCAGCACAATTCAACACTTTCTACCTTGGGTTCTTTTTTACCTCTTCTGGCTCAAATCCCCCTTTTGGTGTTTCATTTCAGCTCATCCTGACTAACTTTTTGGAAAACTACTGAGGGAGAACAGGACCTCTGTGTACTGTTTAATCAAGAACTATCCATCTGTTAACTGGCAGTGTGATGTGCTTATGAGAAGCCAAAATGAATCCTAAAAGATAGCAAATGTGCTCTCTTCTACAGGGCAGAGAAGAATTGATGCCGTGTGAGCATTAGGAAGAGCAGGGTTGGAGAATTGTTTACAAATTTGGCTGCTTGTGCTCCAGAAGCACCAATTCAGAGCACAACAGGGGTAGAGAAATGAGGGATGAAGTTACTCAGGGGAAACAAAACTGCCTTACCAGCAAAGAGGGAAAAAAATGCCTTTATTCATGCTACTAACCAAGGCTGTAAGAAAACAGATTGCTCTGTACAAATACAGTAAGAAAGAGAATTATTCAAGCTACGACAATTGTGTTAACAGAAAAACTCTTTCTGGGTTCTAATGATTAGGTCTCTGCAATTCTCTGGTAAAAAGAACAAATAAAAAACAAACTAGCTTTCAGCTCCATCCTGATCTGCTCTTCCAGTTTCAGGGTTTAATTTTCTGCTCATTTCAGTGTCTCATGGATCTGACTCCTCACCCCCCTCCCCTGCCCCAGCCTCACCTCTGGGCAGGACGTTCCAGGCAATGGTGTCTGTGATGGCTGTGAAGATCCAGTTCAGCTCTCCCAGGGGAGTTCTCCTGTCGTTCAGCCTCCCAGGGATCCTACAGATGGGGAAAATAAAACCCTTAAATACCCTGTTATTTTGCCTTTCTCCTCATGAGAAAGTATCAGCAACAGGATGAGGAAGTTCCTGAAACATGCAGCAACCTGCTAAGACACCCTGTGGATTTAATCCTAATTCAACCCAATTGCCTTTCTGTGACAAGTTCTTAAGTGTCAGAAGTATCAGGACCAACACAGGAAGCCTTTCTGTGGCCACTCCTCTGACACAGGCAGCACCATTCCCATGTATAAATACAGTTCTAAACCAGCTAGAAATTAACATCTTATGAAAAATTCCTGTCTGTCTTGGTATGAGAGGAAAAACACACATCAGTGTTTGCTGATGGATCCCCCGGAGCGAGCGCAGGGAACACGGGGCCACTGAGGCTCTGCTGAGGATTCCCTGTCAATATTTGCATTGCAGAACACCCTCTGCAGCAGAGCACAGCTCCCCAAGCCAGAGGGGCCTTCCTGGGGAACCAAGGGATCCTTGCTGAGCTTCCCCAGCAAGCCAGGCACTCGGCTTACACCCTGTGATGGCAACTGTCACAGCAGGCTTCAGTCAGCAGGAGGAACTGCCTCATGGAAAGGGTGGCCAGGCACTGGACCTGCCCAGGGGGTTTGGAGTGCCCATCCCTGGAGGTGTCCCAGGAAGGGCTAGAGGTGGCACTCAGAGCTCTGGGCTGGGGACAAGGGTGGGATCAGGCACAGCTTGGGCTCGGTGCTTGGAGGTCTCTTCCAGCCTCAAAGGTTCTGTGTGAAACCTCCTGGCTTGGCAAGAGCTGCTCTGACAGGACCCACAGAGCTCCTGTGCCCACCAGCAAATGCCAGGGCTGGCCCAGGTGTGCCATGCCCGGGCTGGGAAACCTGGGCACACTGTGAGGAAGACAAAGGGCTGGGGGCTCTGGCTGGAGCTGCGAGGATGTGAGCAGGCGTTGCCATGAAAACCATCCCTGGGAGCAGGATCCTCACTCTGCATTCACAGCAGGCTGTGCCTGCACTGCCTGAGCCCTGCTGGCAGCACGGACAAAGGAGCCACCCCAGCACAGCAAAGCTGAGAGAGTGCAGCAGGGAAACTCCTGCCGGTCACATCCCGCAGCCCCTGCAGCCCCCAGGGCTCTGAGGCACAGCAGCCCCTGGCACCAGGGCCAGCAGCACCCCCTGAGACACAGAAATCACCTCTGACACCTTCCACCGAGTTTCCCACAAGAAAAATCAAGGGGCTGAAAGCTGCCAAACCCAGGTGCAAAGGCAAACCATGAATTACCATCTTCCACTATAAATAATAAGCAGTCGTTAAAACATGAGCAATTTCCAGCCCCTGACATTTGATAATGCTTCAAGTGGAAACAAACATTAATTTTAGTCCCACATTTGTTATTTCTGGTGACTTTTATGGATGTGGTGCTGGTGCACGAGAGCCTGGAGCGGGCTCTGCTCCGGAGCAGCCACACCAGGACCTTGCCCCACGGGGTGACATCCAGAGGGGCCCTTTGTCACCAGCCCTGGCACAAGGGACCAGAGGGACCCAGCTCCTCTCCAGGGACAGTGACACTGAGCTGGGGGCCCAGACACAGCCATTTCCTCAGACTGCCACAGACTCTCCTCTGAGCAGCCCCACCAGAAGCAGGAACAGCTCTCAAGGCTTTGTTTGTTTTCCCCTTCTCAGGGGATTTTTGTTTAGAATTCCCTCCTTCTGCACAATGCACCCAAGCTGAAAACCCCAGGAATGCCATACATCATTCCTGGTCCCCTGAGAGTGGGATTTTGGAAGAGGGAGCCCAATGCAGCAACAGAGATTAAAGCATCCTTGTCCATCCCAAATTCTTGGCACGCAGTTTTGGATTCCCATTACCACGGATTTATTCCCATAAACCATTCCTCAGGTTTTCCCCCAAACTTTCTGAAAAGCAGAACAAAGCCCAGTTCACGTCACTCAGCAGCCCCACCTCCAGCACAGATGATCTGAAGCCTTGGGATCAAACAGAAAAGTCCCCCCAAGGCAGGAGGAACATGCTGCCAACAAAAGGTCTCATGAGGTGGCAGCCAGAAGTTCCCAAACTCCCAACACTCCACCAAAATTCCTTTATATTTTGCTGTCTGGCTCCAGCAAAGATCTTTATTTCTAAGCTAAGGGATTGTTTTGGCTTCATCTCAGAAGATCTGTGATGTAAATGCACATCAGGATCCGCCACACGTTTCCTCATCAGGACATGGGCTGAGCTGGATAATTGGAAATTGGAGCCCTTCAGAGAAGGTGCAGCTTCATTTAGCCTCAGAGTCTGCAGCTTAATTGCAATATAAACTCCTTCCCCAATTTTAAAGACAACTGAATTATAAATGACAATATACACATAGGCAATCCAGGAGTTATTCCAGGTCTGTCTCGAGACTGTAATAAAAATCTGTGCTTTCTATAATTGATATAAGGAGCAGATGAAGATGATGAGATTTAAATATTTGATATCCACAGGAAGCTGCTGCTGGCACCTTTCCCCTGGAGGAGCCTGTAACACATACACGTGTGCTGTGGCACAGCACAGACCAAGAGCCTGAACAAAACCCCACTTCTGCCAGGAAACCTTTATTCAAAGAGGATTTAACATTCAAGGGCTCTGTGAGGCTGAGTCAGAGCTGCCTGACTCAGACCTCCATCGACCTCACCATGTCTTTGATTAGAGACGCTCTTGTAGCAATTGTTAATTAATTAACATAGCACAGCCATTGTTGATGCAGTGTCCTGAGGTGGCCTGAGTCTCCTCCTCATCCCCACACCTGTGCACACCTCTGCCACTCAGCCCCAGGAAGGTTTCCTTCCTGCTTCCCATTTCCTCGAGGCCCCAATAAACCCAAACCCCAGCACATTTTCCCCAGAGCTTTCAGGGGAAGCAACACCCAGTGGTGAAACCTTTCCCTGAAAACCACTCTGACACCTCCTCTGAGAGACAAGGCTTGTCTCTGCTGTCAGTTGTAAACTGTATTTTTATTTTGGTCCAATGAGTGTCTCTGAAATACAGCTTTATACAAATTATCCCTCACTCGGCCCAGCTGAGAGGAGATAATAAATTTCTCCCATATAAAATTAGCACAATTAAAAACCTTAACACTGCTGATGAAGCTGGCTGGCCCAACACACCTGTGTGGAAGGGCTGGCAGCACTGAGAGGCTTTCTGAACCTCAGCTGATTGAAAACATGCAAAAATGGCACGGGAAATTGGAGCTGATGCGATCTCACCCCATTACTGATAAGGTGCCATTGGCAGCTCCATGTCCCCACACCTCACCAAACACCAGGGAGCTCTGGGAACACTTTTCTGTTAGGAATTGACACTTCTGACATCCAGACTTCCGTTCTCCTAACCCCTTTCAGGACACATCAATAGATATAAAATTTGACTTACTTCTCTATTAAATCCAGCGTGACTCCTGGCACCAGCCTGACACTCTTCTGCATGCAGAACCTGGGGAGAGACAGTAAAATAGAGCACACTAATTGAGTGTTTAATGATGAGGCTCTGTGGAGAGGATGCAGAAGGAGGGCTCTTTACTGCACTGTTTCTGCTTTTAAAATGGTGTTTGGGTAGGAGACTTCAGCAGGTGTGATCAGAGCCAAAGGAGGCCCTCAGCATTTGTCACCCTCGTGGTTCTGGGGTGATTTCCATCGTCAGGTGCCAAAAGTGGGCCATTGGAACTGTCAGGGTGACAAGTGTAGAGCACACGGGGGAGGAGGGCTGCCAGCCTCCAGCACAGCCTCTCGGGAGCAGCACACAGAGCAGGATCACGCTGCTGGAATAATGATCAGCCCTGCCTGGGCTTCCCTGGGAGCTCTGGCACTGCGGGCAGGCAAGGCAGAAGGGATGCGTCAGGTTCAGACACCTCCGTTGTTTAATTAAAAAAACTGCTGACTCCATTTCCTCAGCCTTACAAATCCCACTACTCCAGGAGCAGCAGCCCTGGAAAACGCCGAGTCCTGTCAGCAGTGCCTGGAAAATCCCCAAAGCTGCTAAAGCAGGAGTGTGGGAAGGGGGGATGCTGCCTCCCTCCTCCAACCTCCCGGGAACACAGGGCAGCAGTGGGAACAGCTCAGGATGGAAACCCAGCAAATCCAACTGGGAATGACTTCCTCTGACAGCTCCACATTCCCAGCCCATTCCCAGCCCCTCAGGACTCCTTAAACTCGCTGCTGTTTCAGGAGGATTTTACCCTGCAGTGGGATCTCAGCTGACACCTGCCCTGACACTGCAGAGCTCTGGGGACACCAAGGGCTCAGCAATCCCATCTCCCACACCTCTCCTCACCACAGCCCCAGCTCCCACTCCTCTCCTCACCACAGCCACACTATCCATGTCCACAGGGTTTTTCCCCAGATAAAGGGGGAACAATTACTAATTAAAGACGAGACGTGCAGAGCTCATTTCTGAGATTTCGAGGAGCACTCCAGTTTTCCTGTGGCATCCCCTGCCTGAAGGGCAATTTGGAGCCCAGGACTGGGACAGGCTCTGGAAAGCTCACAGTCCCCAGGCTGCTTTCCTGACGTCTGCATCATCCAGCAGAAAGAGAAGCCATAAGGAACCCAGGAACCTGCCCTGGGATCCCTGTGCAATCTGCTGAAATATAAAATTCTTACAACAGTGCATTACAGAACCATGAAGGGAAATTCCCTCCTAAACAGCCCTGGGCAGACTCAGGCTGGCAGAGCCAGGTCCCTGGGATGAGGCTGGAGAGTTTAACCCTTCTGATGGTGCCTGGAAGGACCACGAGAGCAGCACAGCTCTGGATGGTGACATCTGCTGCCTCTAAAGAAGGGTGGCCCTGGAAGTGTCCCAGGCCAGCTTGGCCAGAGCTTGGAGCAACCTGGGACAGTGGAAGGTGCTAATTCCCAGATTAGACAAGATGAAGAGAAGATCTCAAAGACCAGGCTGGACAGGACTTGGAGCAGCCAGGGACAGTGGGAGGTGTCCCTGCTCATGGCAGAAATGCAAAATAAATACATTAGGGAAAACCCCACAAAACACTTTAAACAGAATATCAGCAGGCACAGCTGTGCCTGGCACAGTCCTTTCCTGTTCCCTTCCCATGCTGGCTGTGCCTTCTGGAGGACAAACTGCACATCTCCCACTCTGCAGGCTGAGCAGCTCCCCAGCGTTCTGCTCCTGGCTGTTTGGGGGTTTTGCAGCCCTTTCCAGGATCCCTACCCCTCTTTATGGACGGGACTTCACAGCCTCAAGGCCCTGGAGTCAGCCAGGCAAATTCGGGATGTGTGACTGCAGCTCGTTTGCACCTTCCAGGAGGGATGGCAGGGCAGGCACTGAGTCAGCCCTGAGCTTCCAGGGGAGCTGCCTGTGAGGCACCGGGATCTGCGTCAAGCAGGGCTCCAAACACCCTGCACATCCCTGCCTGCCTCCCGACAGCCAGATCCGTCAGGATTAACAATCCCTGCAGCTTAGCTCCCAGCCCGCCTCACCCCGAGCTTTATATAGTCACAGGATCTGTCTGGAACACATCAGCTCACAGCAGCCACACACACAAGGACAAGCAGCATCCACACTCCAGGCTCCTGCAAGTGCAGGCTGGCACCAGGAGCTCCACACCCCTCATCCCAAGGGCTTGGCTGACCTGCGCTTCTCTTCACAGCAGCAATTTCACTTCCTCTGAAATTAGACAGAAGTGGCTGCAGCTGCAGCCCCAACTGATGAGGGATTTTGTCTTTCAGTGGCTTCGCTACAGAGAACAAAATGGGATGAATAAATGTTTATCTAAACTTTCATTTGCCCATAAATTCCATCTATGAAACCTCACTAGAGTGCCAGTCTGGAACTGCACAAATGTTCTATTTCAAAAGCAGTTCCACAGGGTTTTGGGTCAGCTTTAGGAAAAGGGCTGAGATGAAGCAAAAGGGAAGTTTTAACGGCAAGGGTCTCCCTCTTTACTTTTGGTTAACAGCTTTAGGACATCAACACAGCTGGGATAAAACTCTCAGAATGCAGCAGAGGGTCTGGTTTTGCATTCGTTGTGTTTAACATCAGTAAAAACCAGTGATCCACAGCAGCACTTATTAGTTACAGGATTGCATGGATAAAACCACACCTGCAACAATGCCAATCAACTGGGAACACAGAAGGAGCATAACCTTCATCAGAGAACAAAATTCCTGAGAGTGCAGTGAACACCACAGAATCATTGGATTGGAAGTGGGAGGAAATTCTTCACTACCCAGGAGTTCCCATGGCACCTTCCAGCACCAGCCAGCTGAGGCTGAGGTGTTTAAACCCTTCCCTGAGCAGTTTTACAAACACCTTTCCTGTCAAACACCCTGAGACACAACTCAGAGAACCTCCCGTGCTCGTGCAGGTGTAGCCTGTGGAGAACCTGCCCTGCTCACCCCCTCAGCCACGTTCCCATGGAGATGAGGAACAGGAAATTCCTGAACAGATCACAGTATCCGAAAAAAACCTTTCTTAGCATATCTATCAAACAAAACCACCAAAAAACCTCTCCTACAGAACCTCATGTACCCAAACCAGAGCCTGGCTGCAGGAACTCGCTCAGTTTGCTGCTAATGTGAAGTAGAAAGAGTTTAAAGAGCTGTAATTTATTACAAATATCTCCAAAGGGCAGTGACTAACTCTTGGAGCTGTGGTGACAATTTCTCACCACCACCTGCAGTGTCCCTGGGCTTCTGCCTGTTCAAACCCCATCCAGCAAATGCCCTGAAGCCTTCCCATTCTGGACCAGGCACAAACTTGAGAGGAGCAGCTGGAAGAGCCTCTGGGAATGGAATCTCTGAGCTCTGGGGGCTCCACACCTTTCAGGTGCCTGGTGTTGGGTAAAACACTGCTCTTGGAAAGCTCCTGCTCTGTGGAGCAGCCTTCTCTAACCTTCTGCCTAATTAACTTGGGCTGTCATTCCAGAACATCTTTCCCTGGTTTATCACTCCCTTCCTCTCACTCCAGCACCGTTAAAGCTGCTGCATTATTTACAGCAACCGCAATATTTGGAATGTGATTTGTGCAAAGGACAGTTTACAGAAAGTTGTATTGCACCATGTACCATTCCTGCTCTCTGAGGAAGCAGATATTTAATTCCCAGATCAGTAAATCCCTTAATCTGAGCAAACCTAGATATTGAGCTGGAAACTAAAACGCAATAAGTAGAAGATAACAATATTTTCACCTTTCTAGTTCTCCTGAATAAGCCGCTGTCCCCAGTGCCCAGTTCAAACCCTGCTGCTCAGTATTGCAGGGGAGCTCAGGGTCAGGGGCAGCTTTTGGGTTTCCAGAGCCCTGCTGTGGAAAGGGCTCCAGGAGGGGCCTCACTCACCAGCGCAGCGCGATCTTGATGGGGGTGGTGAGGCAGGAGGTGAACAGGTCTGCAGGCAGGTCTGGGATCATGGGCAGCAGCTCGTTGGCCTCACAGGCTGCCAGCTGGATGCAGTTCTTCATGGAGGGGGGCAGAGGCATCTGGGCAAGGGGGTGGTTGGGGTTGATGGCAGCCACCTGCAGAGAACAAGGCAATTCCCCACGGGGAGAGTCAGGGAAGGTCAGGAAATAACCCAGGGAGAGCTGCCAGTGCTCCTGGAGCTCTGGCTCTGGAGCTCTTGGTGACTGTGACAGCACCAGCCACAGCTTTAACTCAGATCTCATTAACAGCACCCAACTGCTTAGTCCAGAGTCAGTCCACAAACACCTTGTAGACCAAACCCCAGTCTATACAGTAAAAATGCCCTAGAGACCAACATTCCCATTTTCCAAAAGCACAGGGATTCTCCTGTTTAAGATTTTGACTATGAATATGGTCTTTGAGACCAATAATTCAGGGAGTGAAAACATAAATAATTTTCCCAGCACCTTTATGAACCAGGTAAACAAAGTCAACTTCAGCCACCAAAGTTTCTTTCCAACATTTTGCATTTTTTTCATTAGGGCAAGATATGGAATCAGAAGGTGAGAATCCCTCTGGCAGATTAAAGGAAAACTCCTCTGATCTCCTTGCAGGGAAATGGGGAACAATTATCCTGATCACTCTGGCAGCCCCTCTGGAGCACCAGTTGCAGCTCTGCTTCACTTTTCATGCATTTGAACAATTGGATAATTTATAATTTTCCAAATGAATTCCCTTCCACGCTCTCATGACGCCGTGAGCACTCTGCTCTCTCTTTAGCAGGGCTCTGTTTTCTATTCCCCACGAGCAGGAACCCCAGTCAGGCACCAGGAGTTAATGAAATCTAAGGACAGAATGAAAAGCTGACACATAACCCTGGAAATATTTTCATAACCAAATTAACTGGTAGTGCTAACCTGTGCTGCAAGAGCAGCAATACCAAAGCAGCTGCCCCATGTAACCTCACATATTCCACGAGATGGAAAATCCCGGAGACGATGGAATGGAATGTTTGTTGAGATAAAGACTTTATCACTGGTGCTCATCCTCCTCCCCTGGCCAGACCTGCAGAGGTTTTCCTGCACAAGCTCCACCTGAGCAGAGGATCTGCCTCACAGCAGAGGTGCCCTGAGGCTGCTCCCTCCCACAGCAGCCTCCAAGTCCTCCTGGAGCTCAGCACGAGCCAAGGGGAAAAGGAAATTGGTGAAAAAGCAGGGAAAAGGAAGGTGAAGTCAAACCTGTTCAACCTGCTCGGGAGCAGAACGAGAGACCAAAACCAAAGTGCTGAAGGGAGCACTGTAGAAACAAAGGAGAAAGGCCCCAAAAATATCCCAGTGAAGTCCCAGGCTGGTACGGAAACTTGGGGAAGGATATTCAGACCACCTTCCTCTGACTTCAAAAGGCATCTACTACCAATTCTACTGATCCCTGTCTAGCAGTTTCCTGTTCTTCCCAAGCCACAGACTATGGGAAGTTTCTTATTGTTACAAAATATGGAATTATTTTATGGAAGAGAAGGAATAATGAAATGATCTGCATATCCCAAGCTATCAGGCTGTCTTCTTCAGCACAATGGAATTTCCACCTGCCAAAGAGCCCCCACTACAGCATCTCCAAAAACTGGAATTCTGAAGGAAAGGACTGACAGGCAGGGACACCTGACATCTGTTTGGAGGTTGTATTTGTGACACTCAGTTGCCTGATTAATTAATATTCCTCCCCTGAAGTTTTGGGGGTTCTAATGCAGTGTCCTGGAAGCGTAAGAAGTGAACCTTTACAAATGTCCTTTTGCTGTGAGCTACAGGCAGCAGGGGGGAGGCTGCACAGAACATTCCAACTTCTTCCCTTCCACTTTGCATTTCAGATTTGCTTCAATAAATTTGTTACTAATCCCATTTGCAACCAAAGACAGCTTTTCATTGGGAACATATTCCACACTCTGCAGAACTGGAACCACCAGGACAATCCCTGTGTGGATCAGGTTTTGGTTGTTTCACATTTTTGCATTGATTTCGACAGCACAAAACCACAACTGCATCGAAATACAGCCCCAGATACCAGAGTTTTGCAACCAAAATAATGATGTCTTGCTCACCTCAGCATCCATCTCAGCAGAAAAGACCATTAGGGCCCAAATTGATTCTATTAACATTAACATTTAATTAGTGCTTGTATTAAAAATCATTCCAAGTTTAATGGGATAGCAAACTGAACCAGAAAGATCAGAGTGGCAAAGTTATTTGCAAATTAATTTGCCTTCCAACACAGTTTTAAAGACACTTTTCAGTGTATACAGCAAAGCAAGCTAAACTTCATTTGTGTTCAGTGAAGGCCAGCAGCTGAGCTCTCACCTCCAGCTCCTGCTCTCTCTGTAGTGCAAACTGCTTGAAGGACTTGACGATGAGGCCGGCGTTGGAGCAGTCGTAGACGAAGATGGAAGGGCTCCCCATCCAGGTCTGCAGGTCGTAGATGGACAGGGGGATGTACTGGGTGTAGTTCTGCAGCACAAAAACACCACTCCAGTCACCAGGAGCAACGGGACCTGCACTGGGTGAGGCAGTAAATACACCCACAAACCCAGCTCTGAAACTCCAAAATGAAACCTAGATTGAACATGGTAATGAACACAAATCTCAGTCAGTATCTACCAATAATGAGGATGTGAACCCAAGTCAGCACCAGCAACAAGCTGATTTTATTGTGGCATTATTTGAAACACCCAACTCTTAAAAAAAAAAAAAAAAAGCCCAAAACTTTGCCAAGAGTTTTCAGTATCAGATATTTAGAGCTCTGATATGTGCTAACAACTCCAAACAGCATTTAATAGTCCAATTTTATCCCAAATTTGTGCAACACTGATGAAGGATGCAAACCAGCTGTCTTTAATTTAACATCAAACATCTTAAACTGAAAACCCCATCAATAAATCAGGATGGATAATTAAGCCCCTGCAGCCCATCAGCACTACCCCGCCTGGGCCTAACGAGATGCTTCATAATTTTATTACAGCTTTAGCTTCTGTGCAACTTTCCAAATTATCCATTAAAATTAAAACCAACAAAGCTGCCTTCAACAGAGTGAAGTGCCCACAGTTCCCTTTCTGTAAATAAGAAAGATCCTGTTCCTTGTCTTCCATTTTAACGAACGCCCCCAAATAACTGGAAGCAAGAGGATAAAAATCAGCCCATTTAAAACCAGCTCTGAGGAGCCAATCCTGAACCAAGCGAGCTGAAAATATAAACCACAGATTCCTGCCTGCAAAGAGTCACCACCAAATACCCAGTGGCTGCCAGCAGGATCCTTCTCAGCTGCAGGCAGAGAGCAACCTGGTGTTCCTCCAACCCTGAGCTCAGCCCAAAATCCTCAGGAAAAGCTGTGATGTTCCTATTAACATCAGCAGGATGATGGATGGGATCATAACTCTCATTTAAATTCAAGAGACTTAAAATAGCTGTAATAAAACCAGTAAACTTTTTACAAAAATCAAATTTCCAAGGACACGTTTCAGCGTTGATGAAGACAGGAGGAATCATAAACCATGTGTTACATAAGGCAGGGAGGGCTAAGGCATTTCCAAACCCAGTTCTGCCCATAGATCACAGTCTGGGTTGTTTCATTAAAATTAATAGGGAAAATTGTTGATAAAAGCCAAAGTTGAAGGGAGCTGGAGCTCTGCAAATCCCTGCAGGGTGGAATGAGGCACGAACAGCCCATCCTTCCTTAAGGTCACCACTCACGTGAAGCACATTCCAACCCCAGGAAGTTCCACATAAAAAACCTGCTCTGACAATCTCATCAACGACATTTTATGGGCAGGCATTGTTTTACCTTTATATTTCCAGTGCATCTTGCTCCAGCTAAGATGGGATTATGGCTCTGATTAATATTGTGGTATTTCCAAGCAGAAGAATTTTATGTTCCAGCTCTACTGCGGGGGTCACATAAAACATCAAATTTGCTAATGATATGTAAATGAGGCAGTTTGAAGCAAGAAGGGGTGTTAAAGCAGAGTGAAAGGGTGATGCTTTGGTGCTGCTGCCAGGCTGGGCTGGACACACAGTTTGTTCCCTGGCTTGGGCATGGAGAAGTCTCTGCTCCAACACTGCTCCCACCATCCCTCTGTGTCCCTTCCCACAAGCAACACTCAGCTGGAAACTGCTTGTGAACAGATTTCATCCCCAATTGTTTAGAGAACAACTTAGAGATATTTAAAATTTGCAGAGCAGTTCCTCAAAATGTCAGAATAAACAGGTCTGAAGTTGAGGCATGTTGATTTTTCTCCTTTTGAAGCCACATCGAGATCTGCTCAGGAAACAGCACCTGAACTAGAACATTACTCCTTATTGGTACAACAGCACTCACAATAAATACATGAAAAAATGTTATTGCAGCCTCAACATGTGGCAAAAGGTCAGGAAATGCCAAATTAACCAGTTCCCAGGGAGTGTCTTGATGCTCTCTTGGTATGTCCACACTGGACAGTGAGTCAGAGCAGGAACAATTCTGAGTTTCCATGTTCCCCTTCCATCTCTATGCCAATAATTGATTGCTTCAGTGCACTGGAGAGAAGCCCCTTGTGCTCACAGGCCTGTGTGGCCACACAGCCTCAAGAATACAAAGAAAGCAAGCAGGGAACTAAACACCTGTGAACACATTCTAAACCTGGATCAGTGATGGCACAATGGGTTCAAACTGAGAGAGGGGAAACTCAGGGTACATGTTGGGAAGAAATTCCTCTCAGTGAGTGTTGCATACAGGTAGATATATTATAAAAGAAAAGCTTTATAAAATATGGTTTAGGCCCTGCTACTCTAGCTAAGCTAACAACTAACTTGTAAGTGCCCATGTGAAAAAATTAAAAGAATGAAAGTCAGCACAATAATCTATTCTGGTAACAGAACCCTTCACACCTGCAAAAACAAGAAATCTGTCCCATAAGAATCAGTGAAGAACATATGTAAACATACCTAGAAAGAGAAAATTTGATAGATGTATACAATAGCCTTTACCAACCAATAAACTGAGTTTCACTGTATTGCTAACCAATTAAGTTTAACACGGTACCTTCTAAAATTTCCTATAAATATGAATTATGTAAATAAAGAATGGGCTTTCCCTTCATGAAGAAACTGAGTCCCATCTGCTTATTACTACAGCAAGTGAGGGTGGGCAGGGCCTGGCAAAGGGTGCCCCTGGATCCCTGGCAGTGCCCAAAGCCAGGTTGGACACGGGCTGGAGCAGCCTGGGGCAGTGGAAGTGTCCCTGCCATGGCAGGGGTGGCACTGGCTGGGCTCTGAGGTCCCTCCAGCCCAACCCAGTGTGTGACTGCAGGAGTGCACACCAGCAGTGCCCAGCAGAAGGCTGCAGAGGCTGGCAGGGCAGCATGAGCCCAGACCCACCTTGTTGAAGACCCAGATCTCTCCGTTGACCGTGGGCCGGGGCACGCCGTGCCCGTTGTAGTGGAACAGCACGCGCTCCTCCTTGGCGTTGCGGCGCAGCGACGTGCACAGCTTCTTCACCTCGTCCACCGTGGGGTCCAGGCTCTGCTTGTACCTGGCCTGGGCACAGCAGGGGACACGGTCACTGCACACAGCCTCTGCTACTCACACCTGAAGTCTGAGCTTCCATATTTTCCAGACTCTGTGCTGCGTTGGTGTCTAACTTTGAACTTCACACAAAGTGTCAGCAGGTTCTCCCCACAGCTCAGTCACACCCAACAATCCTTTTTCAGCCCCAGAACCAAGGACACGCTGCAGCTCCAGCCCCAAAAAGTGCAAACAGCAAAGAATTGAGGGAGAAACTGGGAGGGTGGGACTGCATCACCTGGAGCTGGAGTTGGACAATTAACCCCAATATGGAAATGGAGCAGAACTTATAAAAGTGTGAAAACTCATAACTCAGAGTCCATCCTGGTGCAGCCCTGGCCGGGCTCTTGCACTGCCCAAGGTGCATCCTTTGAAGGCCTTTTAATAAATCCTGACTTTATTCCTTTAACTCTGTCCAGCCCCTGTTCCAGGGAGCCTCTCCAGGTATCAATACCAGTGTGGATAGGAACTGGCTGCTTTGGGAAAAGAAAACACAAAACATTGACATGGGACATGTCTGTAGTGCTGTGGGACTCTCACACACACCAACAGCACAGGTTGGAGGGAGTTCAGCACAGCTCCCAGCTCCCACCCAGCTCACTCACTTTTGAATTATTAATGTTCAGAAAGCCTTAGAAAGTGAAATCTTTTTCAACATTAGCCAGTCACACAAGTAACCCCTCACTTAATCCTCCAATTCTGACCCTCTACACCTCCAACTGAACAAATCCCCTCTTTTGAAGAGAGAAAATTGTATAGGTTGACACCATTCTCAAGACAAAAGGACACCAAAGGCCCAGGAATTTGACATTCACACAGTTGGATAAGAAGGGGAAAAAATGATGGAGAGCCCTTGGAAACTGCCCTTTGCCTTGGGAAAAACAGATGCATTCCCCCAGCTGTTCCTGTGGACACCCCATTACTGTTTCTGTGAGCACTGAACTCAGCACACTGGAGGATGGAGGACAAATCAAACTGGCAAAAACCCCAATGCTTCAAACCCCTTTTAACTTGGCTGAGTTCAAGACACCCAGGTAGGAGCTGGTTTGTCACGCTCAAAAGTGCATTTTTTTGAAGTAAGGCCAAATAATAACAGCAAGTCTTTCAACTGTCCTTTGAAAGACAAAAGCCTGGCTCTCTCTTCTCCACAGCTGCAGAGCCTGAAACCCCAGAATCACAACAAAAACCTTCAATGTGATGTAGTGAAATAAAGATCCAAGTTTAAAAGCAGGACAAACACATCTCTCCAAAAGCTGCCATTGGGAGCTTGTTTATAAACCAAACCAAGGCCGAGGAAGTTGGGGCTTTTTACGTTTTTCTCTGTGACAGCCAAAGATGAGAGAAAGTCTTAAAATGTCACAGTAAAAGAGGGTGAAGGACTTAAATTGTTTATGTGAGAAGCCTGGAGAGCAGATACAGTGCTGCTCAATTAACAGTCAGAGTCTCCAGCCAGCAGGAGAGAGGGAACAATGAATGGCAGCATTTAATGATGGCAACACCCAAGAAAAGCAAGTAAAAGGAGGAAAAATATGAAGCAAGAAGCAGTGATGTGACACCCTCATCCTTTCTGGGAACCTCAGCACTCAGGAAAGCCAAGAGGCTGCATTAATCTTCCCACGGAGCCCCCACCTCCTCCTCTCTCCACTCAAGAGTAGTGATAAAGACACTGATTTGCAAAAATGTGCCCCTTAAATCCCAGCCTGGCTGCTGGCAGCTTCACCAGCCACCCAAGGCAGAGTGCTGGGGAATTTCAGCTTTTTTTTCCACAGGAGAACAGGCTCATTCCACCCTCCTCACGTCCCTGGAGCATCAATATTAAACACAGCTCGCAGGTAATGGAGGTGGATTCAGACTCTAAAACCAAAGTCTGTAGATCTCAATTTCCAAACTGCAAACAGATCATTTGGGCCTGGAGAAACACGAGGACGAGGGGAATGGAAAGGAGGGGAGGGAGCTGTAAATAAGCTCAGTCTGAGCCCTACTGCCAGCTCAGGACTCAGGTGGGGTTTTAGACATGACAAGAACCAGGTATGTGAGTGACACACCAGCCCAGGTGGTGCCACTGCAATGCCAGGATGCACTGGCTGCAGAAATTCCCACAGTCCTCTGGATTTTGGGCTTAAATTAATGGCTCTGCTTTGGAAACCTCACCTAATTACAAGTTTTTCTTTAATTTTGAATTGGGCTGAGACACACGTGCAACACTGAGGAGGAGCCCCAGGCACAGACCCCTTTCCTGAGGAGCTGGGGCTGCAGCAGCTCTGTGGCTGTGCCAAAGGGCTTTGCTGTCACCTGGGACACCAGAACTGGCTTGTCACCACCTCCCAAACTCGGCTCTGCTCACCCTGCCAGCTGCTGAGTCCAGGAAACTCAGCTCAGGATCAGGTCCCGTGAAGGGGAAGCAACGCAGAGTGCCAGAGGTGACTGAACAGGGGACTGAAGTTGCTGATGTTGCTCAACTCTCAGAGGCAATGGAAAGTTCTGGAAGCCAGGCCAGGTTCCCATCACCCCTGCACTGCCCAGCCCAGCGGGGAAGAGGCACTGCTGGAGCCCCATAGCTCTTTCAGCAGAGAGATGGATTTTTTTCCCCCTTAAGAAAATATGAGGATAAACCCATTTTCTCATCAAAGCTATAAAATCCAAGTCTTCCTCTTTCATTCTCCTGCAGCCCAAGACCTCAGTCTTTGTTCCAGAAAGACTCCACAAGACTCAGACCACAGCATGTGTGTGATTCCCCACAAAACCCCAACCCCTGGTGCAGCAGACACAAAGTGTATGAAAAATGTATGACAAATGTCTCTGCTGGCATCCAGAGCCTCTGCTCTTCACAAGGTATAACATCATCCTCTTCTCATTCAGCAGAACAAATCCTGAAGTCACTCCCCTTTTATCCCTAAGATACCTTACTGAATTGTGTTCCAAATTTATCCACAGAAGAAACTACTCCAACATTCAGAATTTTATACTGAAACAGCCTTTTACACCTCCTTGCAGAAGAAGGATGCTCCTACCCAGAATCTATAATGAGATATCAAAGCTTTATTTGGCTGAAGATTGGGTTTTTTTAAGCAGCTTCTGGGTGACAAAGAATCCCAAATGCAAATGGCACACACAAGGCACTGCATGTGGTGAGTTACTGTGGTGGGTAAGAGAAATACAACAGAGGCAGTTCAGCTGCAGGGCTGGAGATTTCCATGTTCCCTCTTGAGCTGCCCGGCAGTGCCCATCCCTGGAGTGTCCAAGGCCAGGCTGGAGCACACTGGCTCAGTGGGAGGTGGGCAAGGGGCTGGGATGGGTGCTCTGGAAGGCCCCCTCCACCCCAGTTCCATGACTCCATCCTGCAGGACTTGCACAATCCCTGCACTGGGAGGTTTCCTGCCCTGTGGAACCTCTGAGAGCAGGGAGGGTGGGATTTCCTGGAGGAACCAGTCCCAGCTCGGGTATCCCAGTGCAGAATCCATCCCCTCCCCATCCTGGTCTGTCCAGCCCATGGCAAAGCCTCCCCATGGTGGATCCCAAACTCTGAGATGCAGCTTTCCCTTATCCTCAGCAATGCTTTTTCCTAATCCCAATTGCAAGGACCAGCCCAGGGTGCAGCTGCCATTGGAGCAGATCTGCATCCCAGTTTCCAAATGCAGAGAAGACATCAAACCTGTGACTTTGCCATGCACACAGCCAGCCTACTCCACATGATTTAATTAAAAGGAGTCAAAGCAAGCTAATTATTTCCAAGAGAGGGGTTTTTGGAACAACGCCCAAATTGGAAAAACTCAACTCTAAGAAGCCTTACAAAGAAGTAAGTGACTAAAACCCAAGAGGAATGACACCTGCAGCTCCCAGGGCAAGGTGGGCAGGTTCCACAGCAGCTCCTGTACAAACCCATCCCTGCTGCTCAGGGATCCATCCTGGATCAACACCCCTGCTCTTCCATGGCAAGTTCAGCCACACTAAGGCATCTACCTCTCATGCAAAGGATAAAACCACCCCAGACAGAGTTTCTCAGAAAGAAACATCTTCTTCTCTTGAAGACCTATTAAAGATGAACACTAAAAATCCTGGATTAAGTTTTCTTTTAAGTGAAGAGCATAAAATTGAATTAATTCATATTCCACTTTATATGAGGCAGCTGCCAGTTTGATGCAATGTGTTCCTGAGTGTCTGGAACAAAGTGGGGCTCAGACACATAAAACAGGCACATATATGTCAAAAATTCACAGCCAGGATGAACATGTGGTGCACACAGCAAAGCAACACCATTACATTTTACTTTTTAAATCTCCTGAACACATTGGAGCATCTAAGCAACGAACAGGAACATGGCCAGGGAAAAAAAAAAAAAAAAAAAGAAAAAAAGAAAATCCAATATAGGATCAGACCCTGTAGATGGTAAAATTCCTCTGAGACCACCTGGGTACCAGGAAAGGGAAAGCAGAAAGAATGACATCAGTTTCTAAAGGAATCCAGAGGAAATCCAGGCTGAGCTCTGTGCTGGGCACGTTGGTGGAATAATAATAAACAAACAGAACCATGAACAAACACTTAGGGGAAAAGCCCATTCAGCATTTCTGATGAGAAGCCAGACTTTTCAAATCAAACTCTTATCTTGTAGAGTTTTCTAAAGAAATCAAAGAGCACAGAGATGAGAGGAAGTATCTTTTTGATATAAACCCATTTGGATTCCCAGAGGATATTTTGCAAGATCTCAACACAGATTTGGAGGAAAGTCCATATATAAAGACATGCTGACAAAACAGGCAGGTGTGGGAGAATCCCTAATTTTGTCCATGGAGGGAAGTACCTGGGAAGTGCAAGAGGATGTGTTTTGTAGCCTGACTGGTGCAGCACATCACAACCACCCCTGAGAGGGAGGGGCAGGAGCAGAGCCTGCTGCTCCAGGGCTGGTCAGAGGCATTGCAGGCACCCCCTGCCAGGGCAGGGCTCAGCAGAGCTCTGCAGGAGGATTTGCACAACCACTCGTTCTCTACTCACCCATTTCCTTTCCACAGCTCCATCACTACAGACTTGTCCCAGTGCTGTCTCCATGTGCTGCCAGGCTGGCCTGGTTCCAGGCCTGCTGAGGGGGAAGCTGTTCTAGTGAAAAACTACAGGCTTCACTCACAAACAAAAATACTTTGTTCTTTGGTTCGTCCAAAACGGTGATTAACAACCCAAGCCTGCGATTCGCCGTGATTTCATTTTAATACTGACTAAACCACAGCTCTTTTCTTGCATCAAAGGAAGATTTAGGATCCTGCATTTACGCTGGCTTTGGAGACACATCAAAGGACAGACAAATTTAAAGCTGCACACACTTCTGGGTTTGCACAGTTCCAACATAAACATCTCAGTTTGGGACACAGCAGTGCCAGGGCTGTCCCAGCCCAGGTGGGCTGCAGAGCTCAGGGAGCAGAGACACAGCAAGGCTGTTGTGTCAGAGATAAGCTCAGAGATAGCTCAGCACTGTAAGAAGTGACTGCAGTTCATCCCCACTACCCATCAATCACAAACCCAATCACCTCAAGCCCACGCTGATATGGCCACAATAACTTTCAGGTTAGACACATCATGCAAATACAAATTATTCTGAACCATATCCACAGACTCCAAGCTTCTTAGTTTTATATTAAAAAATCCCACCACCTCCTTCTAGGTGTTTTAATTTTAGGCTGTGGGCACATGAAATTACCCTGATACAAATTCATGAGGATTAGGCCAAGATAACAAAAACTGCATATTTAAGTACAGAGGAGTGTGCTGGAAATCCCAATTGACGTTAGAGGCAGCAGCTTAACCTGGTTAACACAGGCCAGGAGAAAACATTACTGATAAAATTATTAGTCATTGCTAACTTGAAAAATACTCATTACAGTGAAGACAAACTATAACTTAGAGATGCTTTAATTTAAATTCTAAACTAAGCCAAAGGAAGACTCTTGCCAGTCTGAGGCAAGTCCTCTGCAGATTTTTGGGTGCATTTCAAACCCCTCTCCATCTCCCCTGTGCTAATTCCCTCTGGAGCAGCCCGAGGCTCCTACACCTGCTGATGCCAGGACAGGATGGAGCCAGCTCTGAGCGTGGCACATCCCCTCCTCTGCCTGGAGCCAGCAGAGTGGGGACTTTACTTTCCCTCTGCAGAGTCTCTGACCTTGCTTTCAAGTCCAATGTGAAATGAATTCCAAAGTACCTAATCCTCACTGTGCAGGCTCGGGATCCAATAACACTTCCAAAAAAAACGCCTCTGAGCAGTTTGTTCATGAGAACTGATGTTGACAGGGAAGACAAAAATCAGGACAACCAACCTTGAGTTGCTGCTACAATACATCCACAAGACAGGTGTGTTCCTCAGCAGTTACAAGCTGCTTCACACTGCAGGTTTGTGCCAAAGTTCACAGAAATTCCACCCACCAGCCTCCTGTGTGTGGTACAAATCCTTCCCTCTCTGCTCAAATAACCATTCTGAGAAGGCTGTGTAAATAATTGCTTACTTTTAAACAAAGGGAATGGCAAAAAGAACTCAAATCTGCTTCTCATATGCCAGATCTGCACCCTGAGCCTGGTGACAGCTCGATGGGTCACATCACAAGTGCCCTGACAGGATTTTAAGTACACCCCAGGTCACATCTTTCAAACCTGCTTATTCAAACAACGTAACTCCTAAGCATCAGTGTCAGTTCAATTCCATTCCTTCTCTAGAGCCTCAGTTTTAAGAGCTCTTTAAAGTTTCAGGCTCTGCATTTTCTTGTTTCTTAAACAGAAACTTGGATCTTACTGGGAGCCCAGTTTAGGCTGCAGGACTACAAACTGGTAAATTCTGACTGGCTGTCTTTATACCCTGGCCCGAGTGCATCGTGCTCCAGGGAGGAGCTGCAAGGCTGGGGCCCTGCAGGGCAAGAACTTCATCTTCTCAATACTAAATAATTGTTTGGTAATTTCAGTTCTCCTTTGATTGCAAAGTAATTGCTTAATGAAGCAATTTTCTGATTAAAAACACTTTAAGGAGTCAGGAGAAGGAAAGCCAATCATTCCAAGGTTTATGCTTTGCTAATCTCCACAGGAGAGGAGTTAAAACCAAAGCATCTCAGGATTTCTTCATTCTGCCTTACAGAAGAGCAGAAATAGAAATAAAAATGTCAGTAATTTCCTCTGCTAACCTCTAAGTTTTGCACAACACTGGTTCTAATGCAGCATCCTCTGCATGTCCCAGTCTCCAGCCACTGCTTCCCTCTGCAGTAGATCCAGGTGCTGCTTACTGCACACAGAGCACCTGGATGCTGCCAAGGGATCTGCAGGAGGCTCCTCCCTGTCCCACATCCCTGGATTCAGCACTCCCAACACACAGACAAGGTGTTTTTAAATAGGTTACCCAGAGCTGGGTGGTAATTACAGAAACACATTAATCAGCTTTGCCAGGCAGAGCTGCTTTTCTCTCCAAGAGCCTTTTCCCATCAGCTCTTTCTTCCCATCTCCGACAAGCCAACATCAATGGTCACAGGAAAACACCCTCAAAAACACCAATCTTGCTCCCTGCCAATTCTGGCCCCATTTTGATGACAGAGCACAAACCAAAACACACATGTGAAGTGAAGTTACTGTCAGAAGTGTGGAAAGGAAAGCAAGGGCTTTGAGCAGGAGTTCAAATGCTGGGTGATCTCCCTCCCTCGAGCACATCCTGCCCACAGAACTCCAGGCTTGCAGCAGATGCAGAGACCCACAGGATTTCAGGATTTTCCCACTAAAGTAACTTTGCAAGTTTGATGACTTAGCTCCAGACTGCAGCCCCTGCTGCCTGCAGTGCACGACCAGCTCAGCTCCCAGAACAGCTTCGTGCCCCTGCCTGGGCTCTGCAGCTGCTGAACACGCTTCCCCACACCACTTCATGCCTGCAACTACTTTTTTTCCTTTTCATGACTAATTTTTCCAGGAGAATCTCTGAGAAATCAGTATTAAGTACACTACTGCTGCAATTTCACAGTTTCCACTTTCAGTGGTGTGTTAAAGATTTATCAGGTTTTTTTTTTCTCAGTATCAAAAGCATTAAAACATGAGCTGTACCCAGAGCTGCACAGCCAATTCCCAAATCCTCAGTTATCCCTGCTCCAGGAGCCCTTCCACGTCCAGCTGCTCCCAGTGCAGGTAAGAGGTGCCCCAGGTGAGGTTTTCAGCACAAAGAGCAGCTGCCCTGGCAGGTGACTGCTCTGAGCCAGCCCTGGGCCATGCTGGGGCAGGGTTGGGATGCAGATCACCCATCCCACCAAAGGGAAAACTACAGCCACTGACTCATTTCTCCTCGTTTTCTCCAGATTCCCAAGGCATTACAGAGTGGGTTTCATCCTTTACCACACTTGAAATCTGGGCTTTTCTGGCCCAATGAGCAGTGCTCCAGAGGGGTGTTCAGTGAGGCAGCCCCTGGCTGACAGTGACACCCTGACCATGACAGATTTTCAGACAGAAGGAGAACAGCAGTAACTGGGTTCCACAATTAGACTTGTTGACTCCACTTCTGTGGCAGACTTTTTTTTTTTCTTCCCCCTGGAAAAAAGCCCTGCTGGTTTATGCTGAAGACAGTTGATCTTTAACAAGACAGCAAAGGATTGATACAGCAGAATTTTGCAGAGCCTGAAATAGCTGCCAAATTCAAGAGGCTGTTGGGAAATGAAAACCAACAAACATAGTCCTCTAAGGAAAACCTGGTTTTGTTAAACAAGGTCACACTGCCTTTTTGTTGTTTTTTCCTTCTTATTCATTTTTTTCTTACGTGTTCCTACATCTGCAGATATCTCCTACTGGAGACCAAGTACCACTTTTTCCATGTTCCCTTTTGGAATTCTACAGTATTTCTTCTGCAGGAGCAATTAGTATTTGCTGTTGTTTAAAAAAAAAACTCTACAGAAATAAAGGAAAAGTATGACTCACTGAGAGACCAATAATTAGGTCATGTGTTCAATTAGTTTTCGTGCTTAAGTAGTTACTCTTTAGGAAATGCTCCCCCTTTGATGTGCAGCAGCAACTTCCCAATTAATTAGGCAGAAAAAAGCAATGAAGGAATGAAACCTCAGACACCAAATCAAAGCCCAGAGATCTCTAATGAGGGGAACAACAGCATCAACAGACAACATGCACTAAAAGGTAGAGGCTTTCAATGATCCATTGCAAGTATCTTGGCTGTACTTCCTTTGAAATTAAGAGAAAACTGTTGGGAAGCAGATTAGAAGAGAGGGAGAAGAAGCCTGTTTGATCAGAAAATCACTGTTTCCTTGAAGGCCTGCCACAAAAGAGATAATTTATCCATATTGTGGGAGATGTGTCCTCAGAGACCATCACTCACTGGTGCAGGCAAGAGGCATCACACAACGGGTGAGATTGGATCAGAGAAATGGGAACCCCTTTGTTCACAACCTGCCCAAGGAACAGAAGCAGAGTTGCTGTGTTCCAGTGCCCACACCTCCCTCAGCAGGGATGCTCCAGCTGCAGGCATTCCCAAACACCAGTTCTTGCTTTCAAGCCACCCTTCCCAAAGGCTTCCTAAAAGTTTATTTAATCCTGTCTTCTAGATTTCACCAGTCCTTTCCCCATGCAGGATTTTCATCCCCCTTCACGGCTCAGTTCTCCCTCACCCCAGGGATGCCCCTTCAGGTATAATCCATTCAGCTCTAATGAAATCAACTCATTCCAGGAGAGAATTAAAGCAGTCCAAATGACTCTCTTAGCGAAAAAGGAGGAAATTGAGAGAGGAAAAAGGGAGGCAAAACTGGAGCACTTGAATTAAAAAATCAATACTGTGATTGACTTTGTTTTATGTAGGCAAGTGTGGGTAAGGGGGAGGATCCTTTGGGCTGTGATGGTTCAGCCCCTTGGCCTTGCTGGTGTTGGCTGGTGCAGAGGGGAGTGCTGATGGCAAATCAGCTTTGGGGTCAATCTTACAGAGCTACAAACCCTTCACACTGAATTCAGGTACTTCTCAGAGGATGTGAAAAACCCCACATCCCACAGAAGAACTTGCAGCCCTTCAGCTGGAAGGTGTCTGTACAAAAGATCCCAGTGCAGCAGGAGCTCAGGACAGCTGGAGCCATGGAGGAGCTGTGTCTGCATCCTCCTCACCCCTCCCAGGAATGGGTATGAACTGCAGATTTTGGCCTTCCTGGCAGGACTGGGAAAGCTCATCAGAGAATAAAGGACAGGATTGCAAAAAGCAGCTGGTGCAGGAGTGCCGTTGGGATCTGTGCACCAGTAAAATCCCAACAGAAGCATCAAAATGATTGAGCAAAGGAGGAAAAACTCCTGGGAGTGTTCTGGTCAGCTTAGAGTTAAAGGGAGAACCTGCTCAAAAGCCACAGCTAACAAAGAGGGGAAAAAAATCTGTAATTTCATGCAAATTTAATAAGCATATGCTCCAGACTACTGCATACCAGGTCCTGAATTATGTAAAGTGTGCCTCATGCAAGCCCAGCTCTGGCTGCACAGCACTGGGCTGTGCAGGGAAGGAGATGTCCAGCAGGAGAACTGGGGGAACAAAGCCTGGCACCCCTCTGAGGGGGCAGGCAGCAATTCCATCCCCAGCTCATCCCTCAGGTTCTGGCCAGGGGTGCTTCCACACACAGCTCTGCCCATTCCAGCCTGGAGGGTGCAGAGCTCACTCCCTCTGAGCAGTGCCCCAGACAGCAGAACACTTCATCCTCCCCACCATCTGCAGGGCTGCAGCACAGGGCCCAGGGCCCAGCTCCGCTGACAAACTGGGACTTGCAGAGCAGTAACTCCTGCTCATAAAAATCCCCACGAGCTCCTGCACCTCCATAAAGCATCCCACTGCAGCAGCACTAGCAGCTCACAGCCCATTAGCCCTGTTTTCAAAGGCTCTTGACTCTTAAACTAAGGCAAGTCCCTGCCTTTGCAGTGGCACAACATGCAGTGCTGCCAAGAAAAGTGAATTTACCCCCCAACAACAGGGAAATATTTCCTGCTCCCTGCCAGCACAGCAAAACTGTGCTTTGGCTGGGCCCCTGCTTCAGAGCTGCACCTGACACAGGCAGGGTTCTGCAGGGGCACTGAACAGGGGTCAGCAGCTGACAAATCCCATTTCAACGTGATCAATTCCTTACCTAAATATTTTAAATACAGAGCATGCGAGCAACCTCCCACAGAAAATCCAATTATTTTATCTGGGCAATTCTGTCTCAGCCAAAGGCTCCCCTTTGCTGGTGCTGCCAGCAGCAAGCCCCAGCTGCACCCAGCTCCTCCAGGCATTCCCAAGGCACTGCAGGTGCCCAGAGCAGAGCAGCAGTCCCAGGGAAGGTTTTCCCCTCCAGTCAGGTCCTGTGCTCTTCACTTTCCCTCCCTTTTCTCCTTCCATTCTCAGCTGCCTAAGCAGCCCCCTTGATCCCTGTACTTGAGCCTCTTTCCAGATCATCCTCAGGTTTAACCCCTTCCCTGCCCAGTAAAACTTAAGCCCCAAACCCAAGGGAGTGTTAGTGTAGAGCTGTCTCGGTTTTCCTTCCACTTTTTCACCAGCACCTCAGTTATATCTGCACTGAATTGCAAGAACTCTTTACTTGTTCAGAGAACTCTTTATCAAGACAGATCGAGCCCACAGCTCTGTCATCTCCTACCCTCTCCCCCACTACAAGCTTCATTTGAGAACTGCATGAAATGACTGAATATTGCTTAACTGCAGGATTTTGCAGAGGAAACAACAGCTGAAGTGGTTTTTACTCCCGCAGCACACAAATTTATGTAGCTACACAACAATAAAGCAAAGTCTTAAATTTAATCCGAACAAATACTTCAAGCAATGGCAAGCTGATAAATTATTTAGAAAGGGGCTCGATAAGACCTGGAAGGAAATATCCATCAGCTGTGCAGCCTGGGAGCTTCCAGAAACAAGGAATTTTCCTGCTTTACTCCTTTTGCAGTTTTCTTTCAGAAAAGCTGTTTGGATTGAGCAAAAAGGGGGATGTTTAAACAGAAGCAGCCAAGGACTGGCTGGCAGCAGTGCCACAGGACTGGTCACACAGTGGTCACCAGTGCCACCAGTCAGCACCACTTGTGCATTCCCAACAAGGACAGCAGCTGCTGCTGGAAGGAACTGACAGCCTGGGAATAGAAGATTGTCATGATTTGCTCTTTTTTCCAGACTGCCTGGTTTTCCCCAAATTGTCTTCCTTCCATCCACTCCTGAGCCATTCCAAGCCCCCGAGAAACAGACAAAACTGGATGTATTAGTATTTATATGAAAGCTCTAGGAAATTCAATAATGTTCCTATTGTTTTATTGCAGATGGCACACCAACTTCTCTTTATTACTGCAGAAAGCTCCAGAGCCCTGTGGAGTGCAATAAACCAGGACGTGTTTGGCTTTGCAATGTGTCAGGGGCTGTGATTTCCTGCAGGAACCAGGGAATCAGCCCAGCTCTGGGATTGCCTCCACCAGGCCCACGCAGGGAGCCTGCTGCTCTCCCTCCTCCCCCAGCACAGGCACTCTGATACCAGCACAGAAAACGGGTTCTTTTCACCTTTGCTCCAAGATGCTTTTCCTCCTCTTTGATTCCAGGTACTTTTTGAATTTTCTGCTAAATTCTCAGGCTGTCGAGATTTAAAAATTGTCAATGTGCCACGAGGAAAAACGCAAAAAGGAAATTCTGTCTTAACTGTACACGAATATCTGCCACAAACACTCCAAGACATAAACACCCTTAGGAACACTTGAGAAAAGGGCAGGGATGCCCAGGGAAGCCCCAGGAGCAGCCAGCACTCACCCTGGGCTGCCAGTTCTCGTACTGCTTCTGCAGGTTGGCCCCGATGGTCTCCAGAGCTTTCTGAGGCCCCATGGACAGAGGATCTGGGAACAGAACACACATTTTCAGCCTTTTCACCCCAGCTGCATCCCTCAGGTCACTCAGGGACGTTTTCATGCAGGTTCCTTTCATCATCAGTTTCAAACTCATGAACACCTTGTTCCTCCTGGAATTTACCTGGGGGCAGCACCCAAAAATTGCCCCCAGATTCCTCAGTCCAACAAAAATCCAGTTCCATTACAGACTGTCAGATGTGGAAGATTTCTCTCACCGAGGTGCTAAACACAGTTTTGTTTTGAAAGACAGGAGAGGCATTGCATTTGTTTCTTTTAATAATGAAATAACGTTTCTATTGTAAATAATGACAAGAACTCAAATTGGTTAAATATTTGATGACAAACATTTTCTGTTGATGAATGCAAAATCCTGCTTCATTTACTTCCTTTGCTTGCTGCTGCAGAGATCGTGTGCCATTTGTAATATTTAAGAATTTAATTTTATTGCTAGATAATTACCACAATCCATACAGAGCAATACAATTCCAGGCCATGTGCTTTATTCAAACACCATGGACATATAATTAAACAATTAACAAGTTTAAAAAAAACCCCAAAACCCTACAAGCTAATATTTTCCTGTTTGATATCAATTATTTTAAAAGCACTAAACCAGATCAATGAAGTGGGTTTTTTCCAGTTTTTGCAAATATACTTTTGTTAGAAACAAAATGTAATGAAGCAGGATAAAAGCAGGATTTTGAGAGTTATTTTTCTTTAATGAATAAAAGCACGTGGAAGGTGCAGCAGGACCTGCACGTGGCTCTGCTCAGTGGCCATTTGTCACCAGGGGTGACCAGCTGTGACCCCAGCTCAGGTGTGAACAGCAGCAACTGCACCCCAGAGAGTTCCCCAGACCCTGCACACGTGGCACAGACATTGCTGCTCCTGCTCCCTGCTCCTGAGACTGATGGCACAAAAAACATCAGGTTTTTCCCCAATTACCTTTTTCAGAAATTTCAAGTTGGCTGGAAGTGGAAGGAGCACTTGTGTACATAAACAGACTGAAAATTTAATTACAAAACTGCATTCAAAATTCTCTTTGCTAATGATAGGCACTAATGACTTTATTTAAATGACTCTGCAATGCTCCTCTGCTCGTGTATCAATGAGACATCAGGGCTGCTCTGCACTGCTCCTGTTTGCGCCTGCTCAGGGCTTTCATCAGCATTTCCAGGTTAAAAACCTGACATGCTGTGATTCACAAAGCAGGTAAGCAAGGCTAGAAAGTTTGCTGAAAGTTTTTAAAGAAGTTCTGTTTGTGCAGTGATTAATTTGCCCCTGGGGCCTGTGGAAGCCCTGAGCTGAGGATTACAGTGCCCAGCGTGGGACGTGCTGGAGGCTGAACATTCCCAATTCCCAGATAAAAACCAAATTTCTCTGAGAAAGCTTCTGTACACATGATATTTCCTTCTAATATTACTTCAGAATTGTCTCATCTTGATAATTAAGATTTTTTTCTCCAAAGCCAAGGGAACTTTCCATTTCTTCACACAAAACCCAGGAATTTAGTGCAATGCTGCATGAAAGTGGAAAAGCCAGGTGTTGAAACTGCTGGCAAGGCAACCTTGGGAATAATTCCAGGTCTCCTGAATGATTCCAATTAAAACAGCCCCAGAGCAGCCACCTCAAAACACAGCAAGGTGTTTCCCAAACCTCACTGCTCTGCTGGGTGAGGCAGGGAAGGGGGATTGAAAGTTTTGCAGATCCCAGCACTCTGAAGGTGTCTCTGCTCAGAGATTCCCTTCAGATATTTATAAATCTAAAATAATTACAAGAAAGCAAAGCAGCTCATTAACAGCTGTTTTCTTCAGTGGAATCTCATTTCAAACACAGCAGGGGAGATGACCCATGGCAGCAGTTGGAGCTGGACTCTTCATTAACCCAGAGGAAAATCAGATCCCCGCTCTCCTCCTGCTCAGCCCAGTTCCAAGCCCTGAGACTGCAGGATTTTGGTGTCTGTGGGAGCCAGGGGAGCCTGGGGGCTCTGGGGACTCACCAATCCAGCACTCCAGGCGGGCACAGGGAGTTGTTTTCACCACGTCTGGGGGGTCCACGCCGACGTTGAGGCACAAAACTAAGGCAACACTTACAGTCTTCATCTGCAAAGAAACAGCAGAGCCTTAGTGCAGAACAGCAGCTCCAAACTCCACCACCCCCAGAACTTCTGCAGGGCTTTAGCTAACCTCTCCTACCTGCTCTTTCACAGGGACTATTTCAAGCAAGGCCTGACTGATGAAATTGTTCATATTTTTTATTAGAACAGTACTTAGACTCCATGTTACTATTTTTGTTATTATTTCCAGAGCCCATTCTTCTTTTTTTGAGCATGGAAATGGATACCAATGAACTTCTGCTACTCATCTTAAATTAGCCATTGTCCAACTGAAACACATGATTAAAACATGAGGCAATGCTATTCAGGGCTCCTGACCAACATTATAATGCAGTGTGTGATCTCTAATATTGAAACTAAAAGAATTACAATGGAAAAACCCCCAAGTGACAAACAAAACCATTAAAAAATAAACAAACGCACACCAAAACAAAGATATTTAGCGCATTTTTTATTTTGTTTTCCTCATGCATTGGGTTTTCTTGGAGAGCCCGGTAAGGAGAAATCCTGGCGTGGCCCCAGCTGCTGCTCCACGTGGGGTTATCTCACCCAGGCACCACAAAGGTACCCAACCCAACCCAACCCCAAAACCTGCATTAAACCAAAGACAAACCACCGTGGCCAGCTAAAAATACTGCCTAAAATTATCACTTTGCATCTTTATGGGTTTTTTGCTAGACTCCCTCATGCCAACACCTAAACCAGAGGAGGAAAAAAGGAGAAGCAGTGAGGAGGCTCTCAGTGATTCCAGGCATTCAGGGCTTGCCTGCAGCAAGGCCACCCACATCCCCACCTCCCCAGGGTGCTCCGTGCAATCCATAACAGTAGGGGAAAAAAATCCCAAATTTCACACTTAGAGAAAACCCCAGAGCCACATAAATGTGTAATTTATACAGAAACTGGAGCAGCCAGGCACCATGCACAGGCTCTACACCAGGACAGAAATCCTGCAGCGTTTCCTCACTCCCATGGCCATGATGTGGAACATGGAATAAAAAAATCATCAAGAGCTGTGGTTTATGGCTCCATCCCAAACCATGCTCTTGCTAACAAACCCTGCAGTCCTGTAGGAGTTCCTCATGCCAGGAATTACCCAGGACTAAGCAGCACTCTGCAGCACAGAGAGGGAAACAGGAGCCTGCACAGGAACCCCCTGATCAGGATCTCACAGGGAATTCAAGGAGTGCCCATGGATGGGGTGGAGAGCCCAGAGCTGCAGTTCAGCACTCAGGACACGTCCCTTAGAGCACCTTGGCACCCTTAGGGACACCCAAGCAAAAGCAGAGTCACTGGCAGAACCAGGGGCAGCTGCAAGGGGCAGCCCAGTCCTGCAGAGCCTTCAGTGCCCCGAGCAGCTCAGAGCTTTATGGAGCACCCAAAAGCACCTAAAAGCACCCCCAAAGCCACCTGGGCACTGCACAGCCCCTGCCCTGCCCACAGGGACACCCCCAGAGGCACTGCCAGCTCCCCAGGGAAGCCAGAGAGCTGCAGGTGTGCAAGGGCACAGATGCTGCCAGAACCATCCCACACTGCCACACACACGCTGCACACCCCAGGGAAACACAGAAACCTGCACACAAAATGACTTATTACACATGGAAACACATAAATCATTCTTCCAAGAGAAAGTATCCTGCCAAGCAATCTTCTCCATCTCATTTATTTATTGTTTCCCATTTGCAGTCTAATACTGACTTATTTTTCAGTATTTTGCTGGTAGCCTCTGATTGGTGGCTTATGCTGAACAGGCTGATATTTATTTTCCATTCCCAGGTTTGGGGTTTTAAATAAGTGTTTCTCCTGGAAAACTGACAGCAAGCCCATGAGAGGAACAGGAATTGATCCCAGAGACAAATGGGGTGATTTCCCTCTGTCACCTCCCCCAGAGGATGTAAAGCCTTGCACCTCACACCATTTGTTCAGCTCATCCCTCTCCCCTCTGATCCTCCTCACAGAAAGGATTTTTTTTTCCTCAATATCCCATCTAACCCAGCCCTCTGGCAATGGGAAGCCATTCCCTGTGTCCTGGCTCTCCATCCCTTGGGAATTGTCTCTCTCCACGTTTCCTGTCAGCCCCTTCAGGCCCACACTGAGCTCAGCCCAGCGCCTCTCCTGTGCAGGTGAGCAGTCCCAGCTGTGCCAGCCTCTCCTCCCAGCAGAGCTGCTCCATCCCTCTGCTCACCCTGTGCAGGTGAGCAGTCCCAGCTGTGCCAGCCTCTCCTCCCAGCAGAGCTGCTCCATCCCTCTGCTCACCCTGTGCAGGTGAGCAGTCCCAGCTGTGCCAGCCTCTCCTCCCAGCAGAGCTGCTCCATCCCTCTGCTCACCCTGCAGCAGCTCCAGCTCCCTCCTGGGCTGGGGCAGCTCTGCAGGGCTCTCACCTGGGGGGCAGAGGGGACAATCCCTGTCCCCTGCTGCCCACCCTGGGGTCAGCCCAGGCTCAGGGTGGGATTGGGGGACAATGCATGTGACTGATCAAAAAAAAAAAACCCAATAATGCTTTTCCCATTTCTAAACTCTTTTGGAACACACCAGAAACTTCACTGCATATTTAAAGGTTCTTAATGCAAGCAGTACGAGGACATTCTCATCTGTCATTAAGACAGTGGAAATTTTCTTTTCCCCATTTCAGGAGTATATCCATCAGAATACATTTCCATAGATTTTTGTTAGAATTAAAAAATGAAGCAGAAGAGCATTTGGCAAGTTTGTAAGAAAACCAATATCCAAAATGCTTTGTCAGCAAAGGCTCAAGATCAAACCAGAGCAGCTCTTGCTGTGGGCTCTGCACTTTGGAGTGTCATTTGTATGTTAAAAAATGGGATACAACTCCCCAGCTTGTACTGCATCCGATTTAAAGTGATTTAATAACTCTGGGTCAGAACCTGCAATACTTAAATGGCAAAATCCACTCGGTCAAAATGCTCTTCCTGAGCAGTGATGGCAGAGAATTCATCCCAAAGCCATCGGAAATGGGGCTCAGGGAGCAGAGGGAGTTCTGTGTCTGCTCGGAGGAGAAGCTGCTTATTAAAGCATTTGACACTAAAATTTACATCTTATGCTAAAGACCTTTTAAAATATCCCTAATTCACCTCCTATTTCATTTAGAGGCCAAACAGATCTGCAGGTGAGTACAGTGCAATATCTGCAGGTATTTTCAGCTAGGAAAAAACCATTATGTTCTGGGTTTGATTGAAAATGTGAATTTTTCTCATCGCAGGGAGCCCACCTGATCCCACTGGAGCATCCCTGAAAGTGACTCCAGGCCAGGCTGAAACCAAGACAGCCATTTATTTCAGCCTGAGTGAGAACAGGTTTGGAACTCAGAGCCACAGAACTGCCTCATATCCTGGTTCAAGTAATACCAAGAACAAGTCAGTGCATTTATGAGAAATTTTGCATTTTGTGGTACATCTCAGACTGGACATTTTAGATCCCATTAATATTTGATTTTTACACTGCAATTTGCAAACTGAAAACTTTCTCCTTAAACATTACCCAGATGAACACTCAAGTGTTAGAAACCTGCCTGAGTTTATGCCAGCCAGTTCAAATTGCTTCTGGGAGTTAATACAAACACAAGATTAAGTCAGCATTAAACATGAAATATATGCAGCTACATTATTTTACAGAGTTGAGGATGAAGTTATCAGCATTAAACATAGATCCTGGGACAAATTTCCAAGTTCCAAATCCTCATATGAGTCTCATTTGAAAACCCTCCCTGGCCAGGAGGCTCCATTTCCTGCTTGTGCAGGAAATTCATTCCCTTCTTGAAGCCTTTTTTTCACATTTTTCTCTACCCACATTTACAGATTTAATACAAATCTCTTCACCACCTGAGGTGTTCCTCAGGTAACTCCTGACTGTGGGTTCCTTTGGAGACCTGCCACGAAACCTTCCAACAAGAGGTCTCCAGAGAGCAGGAACAGCAACATTTAACCAGAGGAAACATTGTTCTCCCTTGAGTTCAGTTCACTCTGCAACACCAGAAGTTCCTCTTTGCCAACCTTCCCCTTTTTTTGGGTTCCTCTTCAGCTCCTGCACCACTTGCAAGGTAAAGCATCTTAAAAGAAGAGCTTTCGGTTTCAAGGAAATTTTTTTTTAATGTATAGTTTAAGATAAATAAATTGTTACGGAAAAAAATCTCCGTGTGCTTCTTCACAGCAAGAACAGCAGAATGCAAAGAATTCCTTCAAGTTAACATTAATAATCCAACAGCTCTGCAGGTTGTCCCCAGCCATCTGCAGCCCAGAGTCAGCTCCTGGTGTGCCAGCCTGCTCTAGATTCCTCCATCAGCTCCTCCTGAGGGCTTGGCTTCCTTCTCTAACCTCAGAATTCAGCACTGATACTCTGAATTTCCTTCAGAGGTTTATTGTGCCCAGCGTGTTGGTTTGGCCAGCGAAGGCAGCTCCTACACACGGCTCCAGCTGCTCACAAAGGCCACTCTGAGCTGCTGCTCTCAGTGTGCACTTGGAGCTCTCCCTGAGCTCGTGGCTGAGCTGCTGCTGTCACTCACTGCCCAGGTATGCTCTTCCCACTGCCCTGCTCTGGGAACAGCGTGCTGCTCCTCTGTGTGACACCAGTGACATCCACAGACACGCTGTGGCCCAGGGCCCTCAGAGATCCCAGGTGTCACCCTCTGTGTTTGAGGTTAAAAACTCCAGACTGGGGCAGGCTGATCTTGTCTGTCACAGCACAGCAGCCAAACACTGCTTTCCAACCACTCTGGGATGCTTAGAGCCAAAATGGGGCTTCCTTCCCCGTCAATCACTTCTTTAAAATAATGAAAATATTAGAAAGCAAACAGTTTACTCCTATGATCTTTGCTTTCTTTATACAACCTGCAAAAGAAGCGACAAGAGGCGCCTTCCAGATGTCACTCCCCATTTATGTGTGACACGGGTTTCCTCCTCGCCGCTGCTTTGCATTCCTGCAGGCTCACGGCATTCCCACTCCTGCCTGGCACTGCCTTTAAAAGGTGCCTCTCTTCCCAGGCACTGATACAGCTTCAGATCTTCCCTCCAAACTGTTCCTCCAAACCTCCCTGGACAGCCCCTCAGATGTTCGGGAGCCCAGCTCGGGATGCGCTGGCAGCGTTTGATCGGGAGCTGGAGGAATCCCTGAGCCACAGCCAAGTGCTGCACATGCCAACACCTCCCTGCACAGGAGCCTCCCCAGCACACAGAGCAGCAGCAGGACCAGCAGGACGAGCCCACGGGCACCTCAAGGGTCGGGCTGTGGGGAAGGCACATGGCACAGAATGCTGGCCCTGCCCTGCCAGGCTCAGCCCCTCCATCCCTCCGGGGCTCCCAGCTCCTGCCTGCAGCTGTGCCAGGGACAGGAGAGGGCACAAGAGAGGGCACAGAGCCCATTGTGCCAGGGACAGGAGAGGGCACAGAGCTGGCTGTGCCAGGGACACAAGAGGGCACAGCAGAGGGCACAGAGCTGGCTGTGCCAGGGACAGGAGAGGGCACAGAGCTGGCTGTGCCAGGGACAGGAGAGGGCACAGAGCTGGCTGTGCCAGGGACACAAGAGGGCACAGCAGAGGGCACAGAGCTGGCTGTGCCAGGGACAGGAGAGGGCACAGAGCTGGCTGTGCCAGGGACAGGAGAGGGCACAGAGCTGGCTGTGCCAGGGACACAAGAGGGCACAGCAGAGGGCACAGAGCTGGCTGTGCCAGGGACAGGAGAGGGCACAGAGCTGGCTGTGCCAGGGACAGGAGAGGGCACAGAGCTGGCTGTGCCAGGGACACAAGAGGGCACAGCAGAGGGCACAGAGCTGGCTGTGCCAGGGACAGGAGAGGGCACAGAGCTGGCTGTGCCAGGGACAGGAGAGGGCACAGAGCTGGCTGTGCCAGGGACACAAGAGGGCACAGCAGAGGGCACAGAGCTGGCTGTGCCAGGGACAGGAGAGGGCACAGAGCTGGCTGTGCCAGGGACAGGAGAGGGCACAGCAGAGGGCACAGAGCTGGCTGTGCCAGGGACAGGAGAGGGCACAGAGCTGGCTGTGCCAGGGACAGGAGAGGGCACAGCAGAGGGCACAGAGCTGGCTGTGCCAGGGACAGGAGAGGGCACAGGAGAGGGCACAAAGCTCACTGCAGCCTGAGCTCCCGCTGCAGGCTGTGTCAGGCTACAGGAAACCCAGCAGAACACCACCACAGGGCTCTATCCATACCTGTGCCACCCCTGGCTGTTCCCCCAGCCCCCTCCCCTGGGCACTGCCCCTGCTCTGCACTCTGCACAGCACTGCACTAATTACACTAATTACCCTCTGCTCTATCCCTACCCAACAAGAGCTGGAGGTCACCCTGCCCCAGTTCAGCAGGGATCAGTCAATAAATGCAAACACAGAACAAAACCACTGGTGAGGGTGCTGCTGGCAGAGCCTCTGGCCAAGGAGATGGGAAGGAATCCCTCAGCCCCCGAGCCTGTCACCCCTCACACCCCAGGCTGGCACTGAAGGATGTCATTAACTCAAACCTGGCCTTGAGTGATGCATTAGCTAAGAGGCACCTACAGAGCGTTCTGCAGAGAAGAGCAGAGGAACAGGACAAACATCAGAAGTACCAACGGGTTTGTCAGATCTGGCAGTGCCAGCCAAAGCTCCAGTCCCAGGGGGATCAAAAACCCCTCAGCCACCTCTGGACAGGCCAAGGGGAGAAGGTCAGCACAGCACTGAGGCAGTGAACACCAGCTCTGAGAGAAAAGCACAGCCCAGCTCCACAGAAAGCCACCAGCCCACAGGCCTGGGACACTTCATGGCTGTCCTGTGCAGGCAGGTAAACTCTGCTCATCTGAATTAAGCACATTTGTATGCAGTCCTGCTTTAATCTGCATTTCCAGAGAAACCTAATTGTGGATTCCTCTTCTCATAAAAACAGGATTTAATTCTCACTCAGCAAGTTATGAGGCAGCAGGAAAAAAATGTTGAGGTAAAACTATTACAATCAGCTTGGTTGCTCTCTGCTTATCTTAGAAATCAATATAAATACAGCAAATCTTAATTTAAATATTCTGAATTTAATAGCAACTCGTCAGTAAAACCTGGTGTACTTGGGAGTCTTTTTCTTTAAATCAAGTTATATGCTTTGGTTGCTACTGAGGCTAGGAGATTTAATTCAATACACAAAGCATAATTCCAACCCTCTTGTGTTAAAAATATTCTTTAAATAAATAATAGATCAAAGCAGTGTCACTTTGATAGTATATGCAGTCCATGGAAGGGGGAGAGGAAGGATTAAATGCTTTCAGAGCAGCCCTCATGGAGGAAGGGGCGAGGGACACCAGTGAATTCTCACTTATTTTCTCTACATTTACTACTCATTACTCTGCTGATTTGATTCTCCCTTTATCAGAGCTCTGCCTTCTAAAGAACCTTCAACTTCACATAAACTCTGGGGTTTTTAGAGCAACAAAGCAAGATGAAAAGAAGAGTCATTCCACTCCCAAATCTGTGAATCACTTCCTCTAACTGTAGTAGAGCTCGGCTCACTCCCCATGACTCCTCGATGAATAAGGCAAAATCTGCCACTGCTTGGGGCTTCCATGATTCACAGGGGAAAATGCCACAGCTTTTCCTGCACTGGGACTGCAGAGCCTGGTTTGGGTTCACCTCTGAGCACTGCTTCATTTAGAGACAGGCTGGGGTGTTCAGTGGCAGGGAATGGTCCCCAGCCCGGGCTGGGATGAGTTCATTTACCAAACTGAAGGCACTGCAGTGTTTTCCACACTCAGATCACAGGCACAGGCAATCCCCTCCAGCCCACAGGAAACCTCCTGCAGCAGCAGCAGCAGCAGCACAAGGAGAAGAGCACACCTCAGCTCCATCAGCCCTGGACTGTGGGAAAGGGAGCCAAGAGACAAAGGATGCTGCAGAGAATTGGGGTTGGGGACAGAGCCTCCCCCTGGGCTGAGCCCTGGGCTGGGCAGGAGGAGCAGAGGGACACCAGGGGCTGTGGGCACTGACAGGGCTGCAGCAGCCACTGGGGGCCAGTGCTGGAAGCGAGGAAAGAGGAAGAGAAGAACTTCCTGAAGACAGCTAAAACAAGAAGTAATTAATTTATGATGCCAGAGAGCAAAACAAAGCAGTTCAGGAGCACCAAGGGGGAAATTCAACAGCCCATCAGTTTTCACCCTGATGGCACAGCCTGCCAGGCCACTGCCCTCACACCGCCCCTGCTTCACAGGAAAACACCACAAGCCCCAAGTTCCTGGGTTTTCTCCAGGTGCTCCATTCCCTGGACAGACCTGTCACAGCCCAGCTGCCACTTCCAGCCAGGCCATGGGAAAACAGCAGCAGGAGTGAGCTGCCCTCCACCTTCTGCTCACGGATACGAGGTCAAACCAGGTTAGATTTTATCAACTGTTTTGCAGGATTAGCCAAACTCGAGCTCACTGGGTGGAAATATTTACCAGACATCACCCCTGCAGCATTCCAGCCCCATCCTCATCCTCTTCCCTCCCCAGCTGAGGTTCTGCATTTGTTACCTGACATTAAGCACTCAGGAGACAGCCAGTGGCAGCTAAAAAGGGGAATAAAACATAAGACATGAAAAATAGCTGCTGAAATTTAAAAGTAATGAGGTTGGGCATTCTCCAATCAGCTGCTCTTCCTCTCTCAGGTGTCTTTACGTGCCTTTGGTATCTTCCTGTGCACCTGTTCTTAGACAAAAAGTAATTACACACAACAGCAAGTTTGTCCAAGTGATCCCTGATCCATCTGCCAGACACAAATGACACCTGAGCTGCACCACTGGCCCTGGTGTGGAGTCACTTGGTATCTCGGGTTGGAGGTTATCTCCAGCTGACAGAGACAGCAGAAGGACTGAACCGAAAATTTGAGATTTCCTTCTATTTTCTTCTTTCACAAGAGTCAGATTCAGTCTCTTGGAGAGTGAGGAGGGCTCAGCCCCACTGAGCTCGTGCCCAGAGAGCAGCAGCACAACAACCACGACGTTCATGGCACAGGGGGGTCCCAGAGGAGAGAGTGCAGCTCCAGGGGAGCTGGGCTGGGATGGTCACTGATGGCAGCTGAAACATTCCCCACCAAGGACAGGAAACATTCCCCACCAAGGACAGGAAACATTCCCCAGCAAGCAGGAGAGCCCCTGAGCCCCCCTGAACCTGTGCTGCTGCTGCTGCTGCTGCTGCTGCTGCACAACCTATTGATCAGCACAACCAAGGCAAAGGCACTCCCGAATTAGAAACAGGCAACTCTGCAGATCAGGAATGAAGGAACAGGAAGGCAGAGGCACCTAAAATAAACCAGCAAGCTCATCACACCTCCACAGTCGACTGGAGAGAGTCTCCTCTGTGCCAGAAGCCTTTGGAGCAGAGCACCCAGCGTGGTGTCTGAGCTGCCTTCACATCACACCCAAAGCGCTCAGCTCAGCCCAGCAAGGATCTGCCAAGTCCCAGCTTCAGTACCAGGCTCAGAACTCCTGAGAAATGTAATCACCAGGCTGGGAACACGGACACTCAGGGACAGCCTGGGCACAGAAACTGCAGCTTGGAGTTTCACTGAGTTATTCCATCCTGTTACAAGAGGATCACGAGCAAAAGAGCAATGTGGTCACCAGAAAATCCCATAAATATCTATAAACACAGAGCCATGGGTACGAGAACGGGGAGAGCCAGGGAAGGCTGCAACCCAGAGCAGGCTCCAAGAACAGAACAGTGCAGGTGATGGCCCAGGGCATTGCTTGGGTGCTTTGTTTGCTCTTTATGAGACATTGAAGGTGGCCCACAGAGGACCCCAGACTCCCAGCTGGGACCTGTCTCTGTCACTCTCAGCAGTGTCAGTTTAACCCACTGACCAAAACCACACTCACACTGTCCCCAAACACACCAGGAGCTCCATCTGAAAACCATTTCCTGCCTCCCAAACCCCACGATCTCTTTCTGCACAGGACACCCTCGTTGTGCATTCCCCACCCCACGCTGTGGCACAGCGAACCCACCCAGCTCCAGTGCAGCTGCAATTCCTGCACTGCTGCCCTGGGGCCTGCCCCTGCCCCTGCCGGGCTCCTCCTGGCCTCGGGCACTGCCCTGCCCTGCCCACAGCACACCGAGCTGCATCCAAAGAGCCCGAACGATGGAGCTGCTCCAAGCCCAGCGCTGTGAGCACAGAACCGGTGCCCCTGAGCCATGTGCAGGTTTGCTTCCCTAACTCCACACCCCTGGGACACAAACTACGGCACCCACACACTGCCAGCAGCTCAGCACCCTCAGAGCTCTGGCTCCCTTTGCAGCTGCCCCGAGCGCTCCTCCTGCAAACCCATCCTGCCCCGGAGCATTACCCGGTCCTTCATCCTCCAGCTCTGAGCCAGGGACTTGGAGCCCTCGATCTTCTCGCAGTGCCTTTTCTTCATGAAGGCCAGGGGCAAGTTCCAGTCCGTCAGGTCGGACTCATCCTCCTCCCCGAGCCCCAGCAGAGGCGACTGCAGCATCTCAGCCTCTCCGGGGGCGGGCGGCGGCGGACGGGACGCGCGTCCCGGGGCGCCGGCGAGCGCGGCTGGGCTCAGCACCGCGGCACGGGGGCGGCCATCTTGCCCGGCCCACAATGCCCCGCGGTACGGGCCGCCGCGCGGGACACGCCGCGCCGCGCTGCCCTGGTGACGGCGCGTTGCCATGGGGACAGCGCGGGATCCCAGAATCCCAAAATCCCTAAAGATGGGAGAGCCCTCCCAGCCCAGCGAGTCCCAGCTGTGCCCCATGCCCCATGTCCCCAGCGCAGGGCTCTGAGTGCCGCCTCCAGGTGCCACCTGCGGGGCTGCGCGCTCCGAACCTCCCGGGCAGCCCCTGCCAGGCCTGAGCGCCCTTTCCATTTCCATTTCCATTTCCATTTCCATTTCCATTTCCATGGGGAAATTTCTGCTGCTGTCCCTGTGGGGCACCGCCCTGTCCCCGTTCCCCCGAGCCCCACACGACCCCGCGCCTGCAGGCCTGCTGGGATTCACCTGAAATAAAGCTGGGAATCAATCAATCAATCCATCCATCCATCCATCCATCCATCAATCCATCCCTCCATCCATCATCCATCCATCCATCCATCCATCCATCCATCCATCCATCCATCCATCCATTCATCCTTCCCTCCCTACTCGGATCCNATCCATCCATCCATCCCTGTTGGCGAGCTGCTGGCTCGGAGCAGTGGCCGCCTCACGCTGCTGTGTCCTGGTGTTCCCAACACACCCAGGCACAGGCACCAGTCCAGCCGTGCCTGTTCTTGGATTTTACTTCGCTTTGTGTTGTGTGGGCATTATTAATTTTGGGGCAAAAGAGCAGGGCAGTGGTGAAGCAGAGCCCCACAGGTGTGTCTGAGGCACGTTCACTCCACGCACCAGGAAAGCCACGTGAAGGATTTCAGGCATAGATCCTCCTTGCTGTTAAACTGAAGGTTAATGGAAATCAAATATTGCTGCTAAGGAAGTTCCTGAGTGTTTGCTCCTGGCAGAAACCGAGCCCCACCACATTCACGTTTGTAATATTTGAACGTGTAAAAATTATTTCAAAGTAGAAATGAAACAACACGTGTGTAATTTGATTTACAGAACCATTAAATTTTCAGAAATACTTTCTGTGTGTTTACTCTCACGGAATATCTCAAATGCAAAACCCTTTCTTTACAATAGATTGGAAGATTGGCAGGTGAGGTTTCTTGGGGCGGCCGAGGTTTGCTTTTGCTCCTTCCCTTCCCTTCCCTTTGCTGAGGAGCTGATTCATTGCCTCACGGTGCTGTGTGCTGATGGCTAATGATAACTGCATGATTGTTATCAGAGCGAGCTGCCAGGCTGCAGAAAATGCTTATGGCTGTGCTCCTGCTAACCTGTAATGAATTCCTCAAAACCAGAGAATTACGGAATTCCGGAACGCTTCGGGCGGGAAGGGACCCTAAAGATCTTTATTTCCAACCTCGTGCCGTGGAGGGATGAGGAGAACAAATCCCAGCGCTCCACCTGAACAGTCCCGTCCCCGGAGCGCGTGGGGCTGCACAGATGGGCCCTAATCCCCCTCTGGAGCTCCGGGCAGCGTGTGCCAGGCCTGGCACCCAGCACTGCCACAAATCCCGGGAAGGGCACGGCTGGGCAGCGCCAGCCGGCAGAGCCAGCGGCCCCACACCCTGCTGTCCCTCCTGGGCTGGCTCTGGGACACTGCTCTGAGGGGCTGCCAGTGCCACCAGCCCACCCTGCGCTCACCTGGGGCACAGGGCACGGGATGGGGACAGGGACGGGGATGGGGATGGGGATGGGGATGGGGACAGGGATGGGAACAGGGACAGGGATGGGGACAGGGACAGGGACAGGGACAGGGACAGGGACAGGGACAGGGGTGCCAGGGCTGCAGGGTGGCAGCCATCAGCCCTTCCCTGCTGCCACGGGCACAGACACTGGTACAGGATCTGAGTCTGGCCTCTCCACTGCTCGGCTCCCCTGGGATTCTCCCTCTCCTGTTCCTTTCCCAGCACTGCTGGCTGCGTTCCCTGCTGCCAGAGCTCCCTGCCAGGGCAGGTGTGGTGCCAGCACTGCCCTCAGGAGCGCCCCTGCCATGCAAAATCAACCCTCCAGCCCCAGGTTCTGGACAGAATAACAGATTAAATCACCCCCTCGTTCCCAAGGAATCTGAGGAGTGGAAACACCATGGCAGGTAAGGCACAGTGAGTGATGCCCTAAACCCAAAATGCAGGATTATCTTCCAGAAACACACTTGGGCACATTCTCCCACCTGTCACTCTTTTTAATGAAAAATCTTCCTATCTCAGGCTCTGTCAATGTCCTTTGTTTTGCCTTTTTCAGCCACCTAATTCTAATTCCACTTTTGGGCAGGAAGAAATAAAGATACGGAAAGAAGAATGTTGCTCATAAATACCACGAGAGATGTTATCTTTCGATTTCATTAGTCAAACTCACAGGTCACCAGACGAGTCGGTTGGATTCAAAGCTGTATTCTCGGAGCCAAAAGGCCACCGGGCCACCTTTCCCGAGGCTCTAGGGACAGGTGTTGTGTGCAGGTGACCGCATTTATTCCCCAGGGCAGCCCCTCAGCCCAGCACTGTTTGCACAGCCACGGCCGGGGCCGTTTGGGGCATTTAGGGACCAACAACAAGGTTTGTTTTAACACCTCGGTCGGGGGAGCTTTACAGCCTAAAGACAGCGGGTAAAATATTTATCAGGAAGAATATCTATTTTTAACCGAGCCTGATTTCAGCTGTATGATTTATGCATGTGCAGCACACAGATTTCCTTCCTGCTTCCCAGCAGATGGGAGTGGGGATCGGGAACGGGGGCCCGGGGAGGGGGGATCGGCGGGCAGGTGAGAAGGGGGCGGGCGCCGTTCCGTGCCAAGCCCGGTACGAGTCAAAACACGATTCATGGCATTGATTCCCCGCCTCGGGAGCCTGCCGGTGACCCCCTCCGGCAGACGGAGCTATTCCTGGCTGTTCCCTGCTCGCTGCAGGGGAGGAGGAATCGTGTCCCCCCCGCCACGGGAGCGCGGAGCTGCCGGCCGGGCTGGGTGCTCACCTGCCTGCTCACCTGCCGCAGGTGCCCCTCTGCACCCCCGGCTCTCCAAGCACAGCCAGGAAACCGAGGAACCAGCCCGGGAATCACAGAATCTTCTGGGCTGGACGAGCCCGCAGAGACCACCAAGTCCAACCATTCCCCGGGTGCCACATCCACACTTTAAATCCCCTCGGGGATGGGGACTCCAGAAAAGGGCTGGACAATCCTTTTGGTGTAAGAAATCTTCCCCAATATCCAACGTGAACCTCCCCTGGCATAGCCTGAGGCCGTTTCCTCTTGTCCAGTTGTTCCCTGGGAGCAGAGCCCGACCCCCTCCAGGTGCCCCCTCCTGTCGGGGGGTTTTAGGGAGTGAGGAATGCCCCCTGAGCCTCTTCTTCCCACGCCACTTGTTCTGCAGCGCCCCTGATGTGGTGGGATGTGCTCTTTCGAGCACAGTCAAACTGCCTTAAAAATATGGGAGACATAAAAAGGGTGTAAAGTGGCCTCTTAGTCAGCAGCACCCGCTGGGAATATGACAGGGATTCATATTCTCTTCTCATGTTGAAAAGGCCAGAATAAATACTAGGTCAGAAATCTCGCCTTGCTCTTTTAGTGGAAGAAACACTTTGGCATCAGGGGAAATTTTTCACCAAGGAAGAAAAGAGAGGGAGAAAGGAAAGGCGATGCAGCTTTTGGAAGCAGAACATTTGGGAGTTTTATCCGTTCGCTTTGCCTCCAGTGGACTATAATAGGGAGAGTTTCCGGATGAATCAGAGGCTGTGGAGTTTAGTTAATGAGTGCATTTGACACCCTCGGATTCCAGGTAGTACACAAGTTAGAAGTCATTTAGACCGTGAAGCAGCCGCCGCGTTTGACCCCAAAGGCGACTTCAGTTCACCACAAATGTAAAGATTTCTGTGTTCCCGGCGGCACAGGGGAGACTCGGATGACCCCTCCGCACACTGACAAAAATCGGCTGCTTAATGGAGCTGTTTTTCTCACAAAGCCTGAGCGAGGCTGCGCTCGATACGCCGGGGATGCGATAGATCGGAGCTTTGGAGGAGCTGTTAATAGAGTTCTCCGAGCCCCGGCCATCCATCTCCGAGCCCCGCCGCTCATCCGTTATCATTATCTCCCTCTGTCTCCTCGCAGGCCGCGCAATTTGCGAGGCGATCGGGCTGTGTGTGTTTAACAGCACGTGATCGATGTGGCCTCGGCAGAGATTCTCTGCTTTTCTCATTATTAAGTGCAGAAATGTTTCCTTGAACACCATGTCGCTGTTGTAGATCGGTATCGGCTCTGCCGAGGCCACAAAACCGCCCCGAAGCACCGGGAGCAGGAGCAGGGAACTCTGCTGGTTCCTCCCGGGCTGCCAAAAGCGTCCCTTCAGCCCAAAAATCCCGGTTTCTTTTTGCAGCCCACGTCCCACGGGACAGGCAGGACCTGCCGTTTCCTTTTGGCTGATAAGAAACGATGCAGGGGTTTTACAGACATTTTACCGGGAATTCTCATCCTGTCTTCACCTGGGGCTTGGGAATCTGGAAGCTGTTTCATGGAGCTGCCTTTGGAAATGGCAGCCTAGTGATGCAGGGGTTGCTTTGGAATCGGAACCAGAGCCAGAACCGGTTTGGTTTGGTGATCTGTGATAAGAGAGGCAGCCACCAAGAGGTTGGGATCCCACCAAAAGAATCCCAGAACGGGGAAATCCAGCCTGGCTGGTCTATGGAGGGTTAACCAGTAATGTTGTTTTGACAGAAGAACCCAAAAATCTCTTCCTACATTTGAGAAGTGCAGTTACCTGTGGAATCAGCATGAAGAGACCATTCCCATGAAATACATCAGTTGCAACCTTTTCCTCACGCCCAGGAGGTTTCAAACCCAGATTCCTGATGCAGAGACACCCTGACCAACATCTGTTCCCCGAGTCCTGGTGGGTTTCATGGCTCAGTGTTTGTAGGGCACAGGGTGCCCAGCCCATTGCAATTAGTGGGGTGAACACCCACACAAACTTCCCTCACTTACACCAGGGGGATCTGCCCAGCAGGGAAGTAAAGGTTTTACACGCTGTACAAATCTGAAGCGTGGATTTCTGGCAGGCTGAGGACTTCCCCTTCCCCTGCTGATGGAACAGTGGGGCTGTGGCATGGACAACTCCACTTCCCCAGCCCATGGAGTTCTGTCCCTGGAACACTGCAGCAGAGCCAGCTTCTGGGTTCACGACTCATTTATTTTGCATTTCCCGAGCAGAAGAGCCCTAAGAAGGCAGAGCATGAGGCAATTCCCCCCCAGGGTACCCCTGACAATGTCACCACTGCACAGCGGGGCAGTGCCAGCCCCCAGGAGTGGGGACGGAGCTGCAATTCCAGCGTGAACAACCATGAACCAAATGTGCCAAGTGTGCAGGAGCCCAGAGATTTGCCAGGCCATGAAGAGCCACGCTGAGGCTCCCACTGCCATCCCAGGGGGGCAGAGCTGGCTGGGCCCCTGCCATCCCCTGCATCTCCAGCTCAGGAAGTGCCAGCTGCACACAGCAGCCACAGCGTCTCCAGCTTCACTCAGAGCCTGGAAGCAGCTCCTGGAAGCAGCTCCTGGAAGCAGCTCCTGGGCCTTTCCAGTCACCCTCAGTCTCTCTGCAGTTTCTGGAGCCTCGACCTTGTACAGGAATCGATGCCCCCAGCCCTAATGCAGCCTCTCTGCAGAGAATCTCAGCGTCCTGAGAGCCCTTTCCCCACTAAAAGCTGCCCTCGAGCTTGGGTCAGCCCTCACAACAGCAAGCACAGGGAATCCCTGTTGCCTTGAAGTTGTTTTCTCCATCCTGGCTTTAAAAGCTTCTGTGTTTTAACCCCAAACCCTCCAACATGAATTGACTCTGGCACATCAGATCCTCCACCCAGCACCCAGGACCCGAGCTCTGGGCAGCTCTGGCCCTCCAAACCTCCCTGTCCCTGCTCCCTGTCCTTGTCCCTGTGCTTGCACACCCACCTGTCCCACACAGGCTGGGATCCGTGTGCCCCATGTGTACCTGGAACTCCTTCCAGGCTTGTTCTGCCACACACACATCCATCCATCCATCCATCCATCCATCCATCCATCCATCCATCCATCCATCATCCATCCATCATCCATCCATCCATCCATCCATCCATCCATCCATCCATCATCCATCCATCATCCCTCCATCCATCCATCCATCCATCCATCCATCCATCCATCCATCCATCCATCCATCCATCCATCCCAAAGCTGGGCATGGAAGCATTCCCAGTCTCCATGGATGTGTTTGGGGTCTGTTTGGGATACTGGGGTGCCTTTTGTGCCCCATGGGGGAGCCCAGGCTGCAGCAGGGGCGAAGCAGGAGGAGGAAGGAGCAGCAGGGCCATCGTGGCTTGAGCTGACCCCAGCCCTGCTCCTCGCCCCCCTGTGTCACTGCAGGGGAGGAGGGAGGGGGCTCAGGAGTGAAGATGGTCCTGGGGAGAAGGGAAGGGTGAGGGGAAGCTGTTTTAATAATTAGTTTTTATTTCTCATCATCCTACTCTGATTTGGTCAGTAACAAACTGATTTCCCCAAGTCCAGTCGGCTTGCCCGTGATGGTGATGGCTGAGGGATTTCTCCCTGCCCTTATCTCGCCCCACGAGCCTTTTGCTCTGTTTTCTCTCCCCCTCAGCTGAGGACAGAGCTCTGGGGGCACCCGATGTGCAGCCTGGGTCACCCCAGCACAGCACACTGACAGAACACAACAGAGGGCGTGGGAGAAAAGGAGCAGGAGACTGCAAAATAATAAATAATCATGGAAAAAACTAGGGCACAGCAGTGTCACCAGCTTTTGATGTTTCCTTCTCATCCTGCCCTGCCTCTTCTCCCACGAAAAGGGAACACTGCAAGGTGGGAAGGAGCTCCAGAGCAACAGGGACACAGAGCTGTGTCTGTTCAGAAGCACCAGAAGGATTACAGATAAATATTGAAGCTATCAAAGAAGCTTAAGGGATTTAGGAACCCACTCCCCATTATTATCCCGACTGGGGGAGGGGAAGTGATCTCTGCAGCCCTACAGCAAACACCAGAACGTGCCGGCTGCTGAGAGGGGAAACACCGGCTGCAAATCCCCCCGGTTTGCTGGACAGGGGGAAGGATGGAGAGTGGGGTTTGTGACACACAATTGTGACACACGGGCTCACAATTGTCCCTGCCGGGTGCTGCAGGGCGGCCGAGCTCTGTGACACCCCAGAGCACCCCTGAGCCGAGCTCTGTGACACCCCAGAACACCCCTGAGCCAGGGCCGGGAGCAGCAGGGCCAGTCCCAGCGCCCGGCGGCACTGGGAGCACTGGGATCCATGGATCCATCCCACCGCCGGCTCCTCGCTCTCCCTCACTGCAGGGAAATCCAGGCAGCGCTGAAAAACGACCTGAGGGATGCAGAGGGAGGAAAAGCCGGCGGCTGTTGTGACGTGCGTGTGTGCAGACAGCGGGGAATTCCTGCACGGAT
>VWZP01002677.1:236162-290342 GCA_013396995.1 Dicaeum eximium
AAAAAAAAAAAAGAACCAAAAAACCCTGCAAGGGAGCCATGACGTTCCCCAGCTCCCTCTGCACACATCCAAGAGGCCTCAGCTGCTACGGGAGGGACCAGCACTAAAAATGCCCATTTAGAACCAGAGCTGGGGCCCAAAGCTGGGCAATGCTCCGAGATCCCAGGGACACAGCTGCCCCAGGCAGCCCCACAAACACCAAACGCTCTGGGAATGGGGAAGGGAGGGGGCTCAGCTGCCTGGGCCCAGCTCCACACCCAGACCACGGCTCTGGGCTGGGGAATCAGGAGGGAAACAGTCCCTCCTAAACCCACCCAACCAAGCCAAAGGGAGGAGGAATGAGAACTGGGGGCAGGGAGGGGGGAATCCCAATAAAACCTTTCCCCTGTTCCTGGCAGGAGTGTCCTGAAGCACAAACCCTGAGCCACTGGAGCTCACACTGCCAGGCAGCACCTCCACTGCCACGAGCTCCAGACACGAGCTGGGAGCTCATCCCACCCAGACTCCCTCAGAACCCACAGGACAAACAGACTTGCACCCCAAAGCATCTCCTCTCCCTTCTCCTGGGACCCCAGAGGAACAAGGCAGGAGCAGGGATCCTCCTTCCTGAGCTCCAGGCATCCCAATGAAACAGATCCAGAGACTCTGCAGCAGAGCCGTTCAGCACCTGGGAGTCAGAAACCCAACCCCAAAGTGATTCTGCCCCAGTTTGTCACCCAGGAGCCATCACTGGGCAGCCACATCCCTGCCCCAGCTCATTCCCCAGCAGCACGGGGGTGACCAAGCCCTGAGACACCTCCAGAGACTCCCAACCAGCCCCAGATGGAAACGGTGAAGAGAAAACCCCCTGGTGACAACAGGAGCATTTACAACCAGTCAGCAGTAACTATTTTCCTCTGATTCCCAACAAGTTTACACCCAGAAAAGCCAATTTCCAGCAAACAGAGAGTTAAAAAAGACAAGCCATGTGTGAGTTTATTTCGAAGGACACTCAAGCTCCAGCCTCTGAGTTTCTGTTAAGAGGTCTGAAGCATTACAAAGCGATTTTCCCTTCCCAGGGTTATAAACCAATTAGATAAAGACCAAGTTAATCCCTTATTGTGTCCAAAGAGCCACAAGCACACACCAAACACAGAGATTAGTCCCTTCCTTTAAGCCCCCGCGTTTGGGCAGCTGGGAGAGCATCCCAGAGCACAGGCAAAGCCCAAAGGCTGCAGCCAGGACACTGCAGCACCTCCTCCTCCCCCTAAAGCCTCCCCAGGTGACTTCATCCAGAGTCATCTGAGTTTACCTGGGCTTGGAACGAGAGCAGTTCAGAGCCTCACGCAGAGGGAAGCCAGGGCAGTGATGCAGAGCCATTTTTTGTGGATTTTTTTTTGTTTTTTCACCTGATTTTCCCTCACCCCCCGGGCAGAGGAGCTGGGGGGGCTCAGGCCAGCCGAGGACAGCAGTGTCCCCAGCAGGGTCCCCAGCCCTGCATCCCTCCCAGGCTGAGCACATGGACCCTCCATGGATCAAAACACCCAGATCCCAGCAGGAACACCCAGGGACAGACCCTGAGCAGCCACAGCCTCAGTTCCTGCCGGAGCTGGGCTCAGTTCCTCCAGCTTCCACCCAAATCACCAAGATCTCCCAGAGCACCTTCTGCTCTTGGGGAACAGTCAGGAAGCACCTGCCAACCTCAGCCAGGATCCCACACCCTGGCAGAAGCTTTGGTCCTGCAGGCTGGACGAGGGTCGAGGAGGATTTGAGCACAGCTCTGGGCTCTGCTCCTCGGGCCAAGCTGGGGCTGCGCCACAACTCCAGCCTGGGATGTGGATGTGGGCACCTGGAGTGCTGTGTGTGCCAGGAATGACCTCCCTCCCTCCCTGCCCATGCTCCTGGGAAGGAGATGGTTCCTCCCATCCTCTCCCCGAGGTGATCCTTCCTCCAGAAGAGCTGTTAGCAGGGCTGCTTCCCCTGGAGCTGCTGCTCCCCAGGGATGTGCAGGGGAAATGGGAGAGCCCAGGCTGCAGGGACAGCCAGGGACAGCCAGGGACAGCCAGGGACAGGGGGAGGCTGCTCCAAAAGCAGCAGGAAGGGAGGGCTCTGTGCCACAGAGGTGTGGTGGGGAACACCAGGCTGGCTGTGCAGTGGAAATGCCTCAGCATCTCTGTAAATCAGCCCCTGCAGCTGCCCAAGGGCTCCAGTGAGGTGCTGCAAACTCACACATGAGCTTTGCTTACACAAAGATTTTAACAAGACTTGAAAATGAACCCTGAGAAATTCACTGCAAGGGTTCTCCCTGAGCAGTGGCTGGTGCTGTCCTGTGGGACACAGCCTGGCACAGCTGTCCCTCAGGGTGGCACTGGGCTCCTGCATCCAGCAGGACTCAGCTTTGGCACAGGAGAGCACCCAGTGAAGAGGAGCTCTGCACTTTCTTCTGGCACCAGACTAATCCTCCACTTCAGCCTCCTTTTTGCTGCTGGGAACAAAAACGAAAAAGTAGGAAGTATTAAAAAACCTAGAAGCCAACAGGCACAAAAAACTAGCACTTGGTGAGCTTGAGGTCCTGCAGCTCAGGGCAGATTTAGCCCTGAACTGACACCCACTGGCCCACCTTATGTAAGAGTGGGGGACTGACCCTCCCCAAGACCTGGGGGCCAAAAGCAGCTCCCTGCAGGTATTTCTCAGGTCACCTGTGGGCGTCAGGGCTTTGCTTCTGACCAGTGCTGAAAAAAGACCAAATCCCTGCTGCCCTTCCCCAGCTCAGGACACGGCGCTGGCGGAGGCAGCGCGGCCACACGGAGCAGAAATCACCCTCTGGAGGCAGCACATGTCCTGACCTCCCCACTGAGCTCACCTGGCCACCCTGCCTGGACCTTTAATGCCATTACAGCAGCTCACGCCAGCAGCAGATCCCCTTTTGCCCACACACCCACCTCTCTGGGCTGGCAGGGACAGCCTCCAGCACCTCCACTGGAGCACAGGGCTGCTTCCGAAGGTACTCCCTGGACCTGATGTCAGCCTGGAACCAAGCAGGAAAAGGAGTGAGCAGGGGCTGAGCAGCCTGGCTGGTGCCTCCTCTGTCACCCCAGTGTGCCCCACGCACCCTGCTGTCAGCACATCCCCCCAGAACACTGCATGGCTCAGCAGGCATCAGCCTGGGGCGAGGACAGCACCAACCACATCCCAGAACGGTTACAAAGTGCTGCTGGGCACTCACTGGGTGTTCCTGCCCCCACCCTGAGGTGTTTGCTCAGCCCTCTAGTGCTGCACGACACCAGCAGCAGACCCTTGATGCCACCACAAGCACATGCTGGGCTCTTGGACAACTTGGAGGGCTGGTAGTTGATTTTTACAGTCCTTCAAAGTTTTTTCTCTTTTAGAAACTTCTGTGCCATTTCCGAGCAGCTGCTGTGCCCACCTCAAAGGCAGAGTGTCTCTCCCCACCTACAAAGCAGGATGTGACCTTCCCAGCTGGAAAAGCCTCACAGTGTCTGGTGAGCTCAGAAATTGGGTTAACACATCCCCGGGGACTGTCCTTGAAGCATTTGCTGCTCTCCACCCTGTGCTGCTCCCCAGGAGCCTCTCCTGCAGCCCTGGCAGCCCCCAGGCCCCGAGCCCTTGGTGGAGGCTGTGCCTGCTGCTGGAACCTGCTCCACAACTGCAGAGCCTCCTGCCAGCTGAGAAGGAGAGAGTTACATAAGGGGTGGTTTGTTTGGGAGATTTTTTTCCCCTTCTCTCTATAATTGGACAGTTTCATAACCGAACTGACAAATAACTTTGATCACTCTTCAGGATAAGCGATTACGTGATGGATTTTATAACCAGGGAAGGAGGCTGCTCAATAGTCCCCACGGGCAGACCAAGGAGCAGGAGGCACAGCCACCAACTGTTTTTCTAGGGAAGAAAAACCCCAACCACGTTCTGCTGAGACCATCAGCTAATGCTTGATGAGGTGGCAGTTCCCAGGCAGGGCTCACTCCTAACACAGCACTGGAGTCAGCCTAAGGTGGTGATTAACCACGGCCTGCTCAGTGAGATGGATCACTGTCCTGCACTAATCCTCACAGGTTTGGGCCATTTTCACATTTTGGGCCATAGAGGGGATGAGGGCTGGCTGTGGAAATGTTGCTTTGCCTGTTATCTGAGGGGCCAGGGTGGTCCCTGTGCACAGCCAGCTTGGAGGGGGTGTCCCCAGAGGGAGCTGCAGTCTCAGGACACCAGTGGCTGATGTCCAGTCCCTGAGGAGAGGCTGTCTCATTCTTCTGAGGGCAAGTGTTCAGTGTTTCACAGAGGCTGACCTGCAGGCCTGCCCCTCCTGGTGGGCTGGAGCAGCCTGAGGCTGTCCCAGCAGGTGAGCAGGAGGCTGGGGAGCAGCCAAGCAGGAACCCCACCCAGAGAGAGCAGAGCAGGCTCTGGGTGCAGGCTCTGGCAGCTGGAGAGGGCAGCAGCTTCTGCTGGGCACAGGGATCTGGGCATGGAGTATGGGCAAGCACCTGGGAGGGCTCTGACCTCTGCCAGGAGGCAAGGGCAGCTCTCAGCAGGGCCTGCCACACTCAGGGTGAGTGCTGTGCTGATGATTCTGGGATGGCAGCTCCTGCCTGGGAGCTCCCAAGGAGCAGCTCTGTGCAGGAGCTCAGCAGGGAGCACAGCTCTCCTGGCTGGGCCTGGCCCTGCACGTGGAACAAGGACTGAGTGGGATGTAAATACTGATTGCAGGTGACAAGGGCAGCTCATCCCTCTGCTTCCTCCGAGATCTCACTTCTCTCATCTGCACCACAGCCAGCTCCTTGGCAGCACAACCACACTGTGGGCTGAATGCAAATGGAACCCCTCCTGATCCCTGCCTGGATAATGTGCATTCCCAGGAAGCACCACATCCCCTACAGCAGGAGGCTGCACTGCTCATGCTGCCCTCACACAAACCTCAGGAGCTGTGGGCAGCTGAGCTCTCACAGACTACTTCAGTTCCAGGGCTGCCAGAACTTCCAGACCAGGACCTGATGATCCACAGGTCTTCCCTGACACTGGGAAATCTGTAAACACTTCTCCTATCAGGTCTGCAATTTCTGGAGACATACCACGGCAAAAAGGCCCCGTCAGCCACCCATGGCAGGATTCTCCACAGCCTCCTATTTCCTAACTCCAGCTGCAGGTGCTCAAGAGCTGAGGCTCTCAGCTCTGCCTGTGCCAAGAGCTGTGACAGTCACCACACAGAGGAAGCACAGTGGGGACAAGTCCCATGGAAAGGTTTGAGTGTCCTCATCTCCTGCCATCCCTCTAGAGTAAACACATTGCCCTCTTGGACTTTTCATCTCTCTGTAAGAAAAGTGATAATAGTTCATTCCATCACTCTAAGAAAAAGGTCACAGGGAACTGGAAGAGTCTCCGAGCATGAGCAAATCCTGGAGATGGCTGGAAGCGAACTGAGGGTGATGAAAAGCTCCAAGACACATTTTTGTTTCCAAAGGGAATGCTTCTCCCTTCCCTTTGAACACGCAGAGCTGCAGAGCTGGCTCAGAGCTCTGCAGAGGCATCTGTCCCTGGCTGGAGCAGGTTACATAAGGAGCTCCACCAGTCTGGCAGGTGCTGGGACTAGGATTGGAAACTGCAGCTCTGCTACGGACACCCCAAGGCTCGTTTTGCTCCAAGGAGTTAAGACTCTAGGGTAGCTTTAAGCAGAGTCTCAGTCCCAGGGCACACTGCAGCTCTGCAGCAGTGCCCAGTGGGGTCACCCAGCACTGCCCTGGGGCTGCTCAGGTGGGCACAGCCCTGGCCCCACCAGCCTGGCACAGCAGCAATGCCAGCGGGCTGTCCCAGGGCAGTGTTAGGGACAGGGACACCCGGGCAGGCCCTGGGGTCACTCCTGGGCTGTGGAGCCACCAACAGCAGAGTGACCTCGGGGAGAAGGGAAGCACTTGCCAGGTCACAGGTCCCAGAGGCTTTGAGCTTCTCCAGAGCCTTTCCCCAAGTTCTGCCGCGATTTAAAATGAGCCAAGGCTGAGCGCCGGTGGCAGCTGCAGCCAGTGACAGTGATGCAGTGCTGTCACCTGCTGGCTGCTGACTCCATGCGGCAGCGGGAAAGGCCCGGAGGAGCAGCACTGCGGGCTGTGCTGGGCTCCAAGCCCCGGGAAAACCGCACTCCCAGCTCCTGGGCATTAACAGCATGGCAGGAGCTGCCTGCAGAGGAGAAGCAGGGGATCAGCCAGGCTGTCTGCAGGCAGTGCTGGGAATGCTGCCGGGAGAAGGGGCCTGGAAGGATCAGTGAGCAGCACCACGGGCTGGGGGAACAGCCCAGCAGGAGAGGAGGGGCAAAGCGAGGCTCTGAGCAGCGCAGGGCTCGGCCGAGAGCGCTGCCTGCCCCGGCTCCCTCAGGTGAGGCCGTACCTGCCGGATGGGCTCCGGGACGCGGAAGCGGCAGCAGGCCCCGACGAGGCGCACGGCCGTGGCCAGGCTCACCCGGTGGCCCACGGACACGTACAGGGGCTTGGAGCTGTTGTTGTGGCTGCGCAGCACCTGGGCAGTCAGAGAGGAGAGACCAGGCACTGAAGAGGCTCATTTGAACACACCCACAGGGGCAGAGGACTCGGGAGGCAGCAGAGCCCCAGGGTGGGGTGGCGGCTCTGTGTTTGCAGCTCCCAGCCCTCCTGAACATCTCCTCCCCCATCCCAGTCTCCTGCAGGGACTGTTTGTCCCCCGTGGCCCTGCTCTGGGATGCAGGAGCTGTGCCAGCCCAGGCTGACAGCACACACAGGAAGTGTCTCCCAGCTGCCTGTTCCCGCTGTGCTCTGAATCAGCCCAGACCCATCCCGGGAGGCTGCCAGGGACCTGGCGCCTCTCCCAGACTGCAGCTCGCCATCCGGGCTGCTGGAGCACCTCAGGTGCCACAGCCAGGGCGTGAATGCTCGAGCACTTGAGCTGCCAACTCCCTACAGCCACCTGAGCTCTCAGGAAGGGGCCAGCAGTGTCACTGTCACCTGTTCACACCTGCCCTCCCGCAGGGGATCGCTGAGACTGCCCCACTGAGGAGAGGGACGAGTGGCCAAGTGACAGCTTACCATGCCCAGGACCTTCCCCGAGGTGCCTGTCAGTGGGAATGCCTCTCCTGACCTCTGCAGGGAACGAACCTAGGGATGAACACGCACAAGGTCAGCTCATTAGCACACAATCGTTTGTGGCTGTCCAAATTCCCTTGGGACAGGAAAAAGCAGAACCAAATCCCAGCCTGGCCTAACCTGCTCCCTGTGCAGCTCGTCCCTGGCCAAGCCATCCACGTGCAGGAGATTCTTGGCCACGCCAACGCATGGCAGGTCTGTCAGGACTCCCAGGTGACAGGCTGTGCCAAATCCTGCCAACAAGGAGCCACTGCAGCTGCGGGACACCAGGGAACAGCAATGCCAGGGAGCAGCCCAGGGAGCAGGAGAGCAGGGCTCTGCAGGAACAGCCTACCTCTGGGATGGAGCAGGCCATTCCCATCTACCAGAAGCACCTGAAAAAGCCAAAGCAGAAATGTTATTTCCTGGGTACTGAGAGCACTCCAAGGAGCAAGCAGGGATGCTGGCTCTGGGGGAAGGAGAAATCTCTCTTGGTTCCTCAGTTCTCCCTGTAAGGCTCTTCCTGCCTGTGCCCAACCCCAAAGCAGCAGCAGCGTGGGACTGGCAGTGCCCTGCACACACACCACAGGCTCCCACTGCCACAACGTGCCCCTCCCGCCCCACCAGCCCAGGCTCCAGAGGGAGAACACCTTTCCCAGGGCTCTGCAGCCAGGACACCCCAGCTCGGGACAAGGGAAACACCACACCTGAGGCTGGAGCTGGGGCTCCTGCTGCTGAAGTCTCTGCACAGCTTCCACCAGGACAGGCACCTCTCGGAAGGCCAAGAACCCGGCCACGTAGGGGGCACTGACGGCCACCATGCGGCAATCCTGGTACAGCACCTGGGGCAGGCACAGACGCCCCCTGCCAGACAGCCCCTGCCTCTTCCAGAGGCTCCTCCTCTGCTCAACGCCCTCTGCTCAGCCCTCTAAACCCAGGCACGGGTCAAAGGAAACCGTGAAACGGCGCAAAACAAAGACTCCTGCCTTGCCCTGCAGATCACAGCAGGACTTGAGATTCGGTTCATTAAAATCCCAGCAGACAGCACCAAACTTTATTTCTCTGCTTGTTAGAGCTTTTAAAGATAATTTTTATATCATTTTGAAAGCTGGGAAAGAGACCAAAAATCTTTATTAGTTCAAGTGAAATGACTGTGAGATGTGAGGTCGATGGTGGGTTTGGGAAAGCTTTCCTGTGTCACAGCCCATATGATCGGCTGGTTCCCAGCAAGAGCTCACCCACAGGGCTCTGCACTGGAGCAGTGCAAACACCTCCCTCTGCCCAGGGGCACTGCAGCTCCTGACCCCGGGTGAGCTCCCAGCCGTCCCACAAAACTCCTGCACTTGGGAGCTGTTTGCATCACACCTTCCTAAACTTAATCCTTACGCGTATTTTTTTTTCTGTTTATCTTTCTTGGGAACACACAACTGGAAGGTTTCCTGAACACACAGAATCGCGGAATGGTTTGGTCGGGAGTGACCCCAAAGCCCACCCAGTGCCACCCCAGCCACGGCAGGGACACCTCCCACTGTCCCAGGCTGCTCCAGCCCCATCCAGCCTGGCCTTGGGCACTGCCAGGGATGCAGGGGCAGCCCCAGCTGCTCTGGGCACCTGTGCCAGGGCCTGCCCACCTTTCAGGGAACAATTCCTGCCCAAAATCCCATGTCCCGCTGCCCGGGCCGGGGCGGTACCTCCAGGGCCGGGTAGCTGAGCACGACCAGGGAGGCGCAGGCCCGGCTCTCGTCGCCCTTGATGTAGGATAAATCCACGCCTCCCACCCGCTGCAGCCCGGAGAAATGCGGATCCTTCTGCCACTCCTCGGTGTCCTGCTCCACCACGGCGGCCCTGAGCCGGGCCTGCTCCCTGCCAGAGCCCGCGCTCAGAGCGGGGCCGGTCCGTCCCGAGCGCCCGCCACCAACCGCGCCCGGTCCGCTCCCCGCGGAGCCCCCGGACCCCAGCCGGGGCGCGGAGCACCGGGGACTCTTCCCGAGGCTGCCCGTGCCTTGTGGGGACGCGGTGCCAGGCCCCGCCCGAGCCCCCACGGCCTGTCCCAGCCCGATCCCCGCCCCGATCCCCGCTACCGCTCCCAGCCCGATCCNGGCGGCGCTGCCCGGGGGACGCGGCCATGGCGGCGCCGGGCCCGCCCGTCCCGCAGCGCCGCCGTTCCCCGGAACGCGCGGCCGGGCGCGGATGTTCCGGGCCGGGGGCACGGATCTCGGCACAGAGCCCGGCACCGGGCGCGAAAGGAGCCGGGAGCGGTCGCAGAAGCTGAAAGAGTTTATTGAAAAGCGACCGGCGAGAACGCCGCCCGGGACGAGCGGCGGGGCCGGCTGAAGGCAAGGAAGGAGCCCCGGCCCTCAGGGCTCCCGGTCCCGTCCCGGCCCCGCCGCAGCCGCAGGGGCTCGGCAGGAGCCGGTTCTGCAGCCAGTGCAGAAAGGCAGGCTGAAAAAAAAGCAGTCTGAAAAACGCTGTGCCAGCACGAGGGCAGCGTGGTTTGTAAAAAAATCCTTCATGTTCCTCTAGTGGTTCTGGGGCTGTGGCGATCCAGGGTTCACACGGAGCTGCTGGGTCTATTTCACCGCCCTCCCCCTTCACATCGGGTATAAAAACAACCCAAACAAGCCCCAAACAAATGCCCAGAGTTCCAGAAGCCCTGACACGGGTGTTGTGGCATTCCCCGGCAGGGCCCGATCCTAACTGGCCCTGTGCTCCCGCTTGAAGACAGCAGCTGCCTTCCAGGTATCAGCCACATGAGACAGAAGAATCTCATCTGGGAATGTGTCTTCCAGGTCCGAAGCTAATTCAGGATTTTTGTCGGAAAGGTAAGGCGGGAGTGTTTCGCTCAGGCTGGAAGACAGAGCAGAATCGCATTAACAGCTGGGGTACAGCAAACCACAAGTGCCACAATGTGAGTGCACCGCACGACCCAAACACTCAAAATCCACAATGGAACAGGTGTGTGTGTGTGGTGAGAAGGGTTAAACAGCCAGGTGGAGGCACAAAGCCCAGCAAGGGGAGGCTGAGGGGCAGAGCTGAGCTCTGGGGCCAAGCTGTGCCTGTGCAGAGCTGAGTGTGCCTATCCCTCAGGGCTGGCCTTGAAAGTCATGGAGGTTTCTTCCAACCTTAATGAGTTTGTGATTCTGTTGTTATTTTATCCAGGTGCCTGCAGAAGTGCTTGTGTTTGTTTGTGCCCTGGACAGCAGCTGCTGGAGTGTTCCAGCAGTGCCCCAAGAGAGGCTGTGTGAGAACAAGTGACACCTGCCAGAAATGAGTGTGGGTATTCCTGATGCTGCTGCCTGGGCCGTGCCCCCAAGGGAGTGCTCCCACTGTGTGCATGCTCACAGGCAGAGAAGCTTCAGTTAACAACTGTGGTGGCTCTGGGTGTGTAACTCCTACCTCCAGCTGGGTTTGAATTCCTCCACGGCTTGGACACGTCTCAGCTTCAGGGTGATCATTTCATGGAGCTCCTGCAGGAAGGTTTCCAGCCTGGAAAAGTTGGCCAGGTAGGTGTGCAGGAGCTTGGTGAGCTCTGGGGTGAGCTCTTTTTTGTAGTCTGGACTGAGATCTGCAAACGGATCCTAAAAATGCAGCGAGGGGAGAAAAAACCGAAGCATAGATTTGAGCAGCTGCAGCAGAGCAGAGCAGAGCAGGTCACACAGAGGTGCTGGGGGTTCCATACCCTGCCGAGGCGCAGCAGCTGCTCAGATTTGTGGGCACACAGGAGCTGCCACAGGGCAATGCTGTGCCTGAGCTGGCACCGCCTGAGGGCCTGGAAGAGAAGGACATCTGTGGATGTGAGGGATGTCCTTGGAGCTCGTCCCCAGCCTGCCCTGCCCAGAGAGAGCTCAGCACAGAGCTCATCCAGCCCCTTAGCCTGGGTGGAGCCCATCTGCCCTCTCACCCTTCCCCAGCTGCCCTCAATAATCCAGTTTTTGATACCACGACAGGCAGCGGGAAAGTGAGAGGGCTCTGGCACACAGGCTGGATTTAGCATAAACCAGGGCAGATTTTTTCCTGTAAGAATGTGAGCTTTGCCTTCAGAACCCACCTGCAGCACATGTGGGCTTGTCTGATCCCCCATCTGCAGACCTTGCTCAATGTACTCAGTCAGCAGCATGTCAGGGTTCTCACCAGCCTTGGCCAGGAAACGCAGGAAGGTCTCAGTGAGGGACAGAGCCTCACACACATCACTGTAGGACTGCAGCTCCCCACTGATCACGCTCATCACAGAACTGGGCAGAGCACTCTGAAAACCACAAAGTCACAGTTAATATTGTTTTAGAGCAATTCTGTTCAAATTGCTCAAGTCAAGGAAGACAACAGAGCCCCAGATTTAGGAAACTGCAATGCTGAACTATCTTCCCTTTCTTTGTAAATCCTGACTGACAGCATAAGGCCAGATTGCATGTACCCAAGGTGTGCTGAGAAATCAGCAGGCAGGCCTTTGGATGGACAAGGCAAGGCACAGAAAACCCTTGGATAAACAGGGATCTCCTGCTTGCCCTGCTTCCTGCAGTGCAGAAACCCACCTGCTCCACCTTATTCCTGACATCATCGAACAGCTGCTCGTAGTTCCGGTCATGTCTGCACACCAGGGTGGGGATTCCCTGTCAGGAGAGAAACCCATGGATGTGAAGCCCTGGAACACTGCTCCCAGTGCCCTCCTGGCTGCACAGCCCCTGCCCCTCCTACCGCCAGCATGATGAGTGGCTTCCCCTGCAGGAACTTGCTGATCACTTGCTGCTGGATCCTCTCCAGATCACAGTCCTCCAAGGTCTCCCCTCCTTTCTCCATGCTGTACTGGCAGTTGGACAGGATCAGAGGGATCAGGTCCCTCTCCACCTCATAACTGATCAGGTGCATGTCGGCCACTTCCGAGGGGCTGATCAGGTACCTGCAGGGAGCAAAGGGCCTCTGTTCAGAGGGAGAGGCCTCTGCAGAGCAGGAGAGCTGACTGAGGGGGAGCAGGGGATGCAGAGAGGGGCGCAGGGGAAGGAGCAGAGCAGCAGCACACCTGTCATCCTCCTTGGTGTGCCTGTTGACGGAGTACACGAAGTCGTTGTGCAGCCCGATGAGGTAACTGGCCAGCGCCGTGGAGCACAGCCCCAGCCCCTGCCGCCGCGGCAGCAGCACCTCCAGCCTGCTCTCCAGGCTCAGCTCAGCCTCACAGTAGTCTTTAGGCAGCTTGATTTCCCCTGAAATACAGACAGCAGTGTTTGAGGAGGCCCAGAGCCAGCCCAGGCTGAGCCAGGGCAGGAGGAGGTACCGAGTCTGAGAAAAGCCACGCTCTTTTAGGGACAAGCACGAAAGGGAACAAGTTCAGGTGAGCAATGAAACAAGTTCACATGAGAGTACTACAACAGGGAAACAAATCCTTCCCCTTGTACCTAGATTCTTAAAATTCGTCAGCCAAGCCCAATTTTGAGGATATGCCTCAGCATCAGTGATGGGAGGACCTGAATTCAGAACTCGGAGCAGGGCTGGGAAAGAAGCTGCTCACCATTGGTGTCCAGGGAGCTTCTCAGCTTGTTCCAGACAGACAGAAACAGAGTCACTCTCCTCTTTAACAGGTCCCTCATCACATCTGAGAAACAACAGAAAGATAAATCCATGAAACACCTTTTCCTGGTGAAACTCTCCAATACAGCCCAGCTCTCAGGCTGAGCTTAAAATGCCAAGAGAACCACTGCTGCACTCCTCATAAAAAATCTCCTGTACTTAATTCCCTTTAAAGTCATCTGGTAACTTTTCCAACCCTATCCAGGTCTCCAGTTCATTCGGGTGAGAGTTAAAAGGAAAAGGTGAGTTTTCCCCTTCACTTTCAATTGGACAATGCAGCAGTTTCTGTTTCATTAATTACAATTCTGGCAGAGTCTCCTCACCTGACTGGGTTTGCCTGAGAAATTCCTTGATGGTGCACTGTTTGATTTCTGCTGTGTTCTGGAATTGCCTCACCAAATCTCTCTGCAGAGCCAGAATCTCTGGTAAGAATTTCACCAGCCTCAGCTCAGGTTCCTGGAAGAGGAAAGGGAACCTGTGGGTAAGGCTGTGCTTGTACAAACCAGGAGGGAATACTCTTATGAAATCACTTCTTAAATGTTTAAAAGACAACAGTATCTTCCATGTTCATTCTCAAGATCATAGCAAGTACTGAGGTAATCCAAAGGTGGTTTAGTCCTAGGCAATCCCAGGCTCTCACCCCTGTGCCACTCCCACCTTCTGCAGGAACTTCCAGAGGAGAGGGACGGTGTCCTTGGCATTCTTTTGCTGCACAACGTGGCCCAGGTTCTCCACTGAAACCCTCCTGCGGCAGCTCCACATCTTGGAGTGGTGGATGTGGCTGTTCCTTGGCAGCTGGGACAGGAATCCAGCTGGGTCCCCATGCACTATTTTCACTACGGGGTTGGAAGAGGTTCCCTTATCCTCTTGTATCTGTCGGTTTAACTTCAGAAGCTTTTTATCCAAATCCTGCATTAAAAAAAACCAATAAATTATTGGATGTTGTGAAATAACTTCAACTGAGCTAAGCAATTTCTGCTTTTCCAGCTATACAAATTCATCCCAGAACAACTCCAGTCTCAGACTCCCATTTCCCCAGGCAGAATAAAGGTGGCTAATCCTTAACCTGCAGGTGCACCATGGATGGGTTGGCTTTAGGAATAGCCAGGTGAAAAGTGTAGCACAGGTATTACAGCACATCAGATTTCCAGTGGATTATGAACTGCTCAGCTACTGACTCTGTACAGCAGATTTCTCACCTTCAGTTCAGGAACAATAATTTTGTTTGCAACAGTTTCTTCCCATTTGTTTCTATTCCTCTTGGAGAGAACACCATCAAACTGCATCACGCCTGCAACAGGAATATTTCACCTCTTATATCTGCAATATTTCAGTGAAAAGAAAGCACAGATTCACAGGTGCTACAAGTTAACTGAGTATCTCAGTCCAGCTGGAGAGTGACACCCAAACATCACACAGTGATCCAGGGTTCATGTGAACCAGGATCTTCATGTGAATGATGGGGACATTTATACCTCAATAACCCCAGAAATATTGAACAGATTGTCCAAGGTCAGACCATGATCAATGACAGACTGAAGCTTGGAATACTGGCCTGTGCTGTCCCACACTCCAAATATGGGCTATTTACACATAAATGCCTCTGTGCCACAGTGACTCCAGATCCCACCATGATCCCCACTGTGCTATCCCTCTTCTTCCAAGGAACTTCTGGGAGTCATTGAGAGGCAGCACAGGACAGGGATTGCACACAGCACGAGCTGCTGTGCTGGGAGAGCAGCCCTATTCAGGAGCTGCAAGCTCCGCCCCATTTGTCATGACATTATTTTGTCAATAATTCATTTTCAGAGTTATTGACTGCACCAAACCTTGCAAACCCCACATACTCGACTGAAAGAAGTAAACAGCCAAAAATTCTTTCCTCCCTATGGTAAGAAACAAACTTCAAACTCTCTATTTTCTCTTCAGCTCAGCTGCTGCTCTTGGAAGGGGTTTATTAGCAAGGTGGCTACATGGCCACAGTCCCAGGTGTGATAGGGCACGTGGCTTTTCTTACACTCACCTGGCTGGTTCTGGGGGGCCTGCAGGAGGCTGCTGAGCATGAGGTGCACGATGTTGATAGTGTCATCCACACCCTTCCCCAAAATCTTGGTCAGCTGTGCCAAGTCCTCCTGAATGTGCTGCTGCAGGAACCTCACCACGTCGTCCACTCTCACTCTCGGCTTGATCATCTTTCTCACGGACTAAAGACAAGAAAGGCAAGAGTTGAGCACAGCCAAAAACATCCAGGGAAGCACAAAGCACACAGAGCTGTCTGCCAGGCACCCCCACCTGTGGGATTCCTACCACCTGGGCCCATCAAGGCAGGGCTGTTGGATGTGCCTGCATGGAAGTGCAGGAATTAACCAAAATCTCTCCTGGGCAAGGAGGGAGGGAATTTGGGTCTTGCATCCTGACAGACTGCCCTGGTCACTTGGCAATATGATGAAAAGGACCAGCAGCATACAAAGGTTTCCCTAGATTTTGTGTGACCACTTGGAAGCATTTTTGGAAGATACCTGAGGGTCTCTGGAGGCTCCCAGCAGCATTGAGAGGTGAGTGAGTGAACGGAGCAGCACAAAGGCCATGGGGGACACGCCTCGGTCAGACATTCCCAGTGTTCTTCTGTGCTCAATGTCTCCAAGGATGTGGCCAGTCTGAGTTCTGTCTTTACAGTCGCTGTTGGAAAGTGCATAGATGTTTTTTTTTACCTTGACAAAAACCACACAAGACATCTCTGATACCCAGCAATGCCTCTTTGACCCATAGTGTCTTTGAATGCCACAAAAGCTGCCAATTCAAAGTGCCACAGGGGAGTGAAAGCTCCCAGAAAAGCAAATTTCTTTGGTTTTGCTGCCTGATCACTCTTGCTTGGACATCCCTTCCTTACACCCTCCAGAGAGCAGCATGAAATGGTTGGTACCTCTAGCCTTTGAGGCACCACAGGCCAGTCCTACATCATTTAGGCATTGAAGCAAAGCACACCTGGATGTTTGGAAGCCCTGCACAGGTATGTGGTTGGTTCCTCCAATGGGGGCGTGGCAGTCGGGACAGCGGCTCCTTTCCATGGGGAACCCACACTGGGAAAAGCAACAGGAGAACACTCAATTCCAGAGCAGAGAAAGGGAGTGAAACACAAATCCAGCCTCTAAGTGGTTAATTCAAACCCTGCTACAAACTGGGCCTCTGCCTGACGTTTCCCAATCTATGGTATAAATTCTAGGGGTATTCTAAATTTTACATTACAATGACAAAATGATCAATAATATCGAGTTTAGAAGTGGAATTGTGCATCAGAACATTAAGACCAGTAAACCAAATAAAACAGTTTATTGTTGAAAACTTTGTCTGCCTAAATACCCACCAGTCCCAAATTCTTACCTCTCCCACAGTGCAGGGGTGGCCATTGGGACATTCTGTCAGAAGAGAAACAAACAGGACAGTATTCTAAGACAGATTTATACAGACTCTGTTACTCCCTTTCCTAGGGACCATCATCCTGGAGCAAGAAATATGCTTCAAGATCTAATCAAAAGCGCTGACTATCCCAAAGCCCAAAGGACTGACAGGCCCACGCAGGAAGCCCAGGATTTTTTCAGTGCTGCTTCTCCTTGAGAAACAAGGAATCAAAGCCTGACAGATTCTGCTGCTGAGGGCAGGAATGCTCCCACCCCCCCATTCCCAGCAGCAGCAAGGTCCAGCTGTGGGAAGCAGAGACAAAGCTGGCCAGGAAGGTGGCAGAGTTCTCTCACACCCTGTTTGTGTTGCCTTTGTGCCCCCTCAAGCTCTGTGAACAGCTGCAGGTTGAAGACTAAACAGCACTGGATATCCTTTGGTGCATCACCCACACAAACTGTCTCTACAAATCTGGATTTACCACAGATAACTTGTACTGAGGAGCATGTTTGTCCTCACATTTGGAACAGTTTCATTCTCCACACCCAAGGAATTCCTTCCCCAGGCAGCCAGCACTCACCATACCAGCGCAGACCACGCATTTCTGGCAAGGCCCTTGCCTGAGCCACGACATCCTCGGGCATTGTGGGCAGAAATGAGTCCTGAGGAGGGAAAGGGGCAAACAGTCACAAATGGATCTGTGAATCAGCTCTGTCCTGTAGCAGTCACTCACTGGTTCTCTGTTCACACTGGGGAACAAGAGACATCTGAGAGCAGAGGTCAGGCAGGTGACACACATGCAGATTTTCAAGTTCACCTTTGAAAATCCACTCTTAGAACTGTCAGTATTGCTAAGACTTGCATGTGCACTCTCCAGACATCCTGCACTGCACTGCTGATGCACCCTGGTGCGTACCTTACACCTTGGGCAGCCAGGAGTAGCAGAGCAGCAGCTGCCTCCCCCTGACTGAGGAGCCAGCGCTCTCTGAGCAGGCAGCTCAGCACAGTGGGAGCTGCCAGCTGCTCTCAGCCTCGCTCACCCAAATATCAGCAAAGGTATTTGCTTCATACTGCTCAGGATGGAGAGGTGCCTTGAAAAGATAGCAGGCCAGAGCTTGGTGTTGAGCTAATTAACCCCAACAGCACTGAAATAATCCCCCCACAGTGTTTCACAGCTCAACCAGTGAGTTGGAGCATTGCTTTTGAGAAAGAGGATCCAGCAGACACAGGCAAGAACCAGGGATGTGCTGAAGTGCCCGTGAGCTCCATGCCCTTACCTGCATGCTGTGTGGCTGGAAGGCCAGGCTCCTGAGGGGCTGCAGGACAGGGCTGTGCCCACAGAGCAGCACAACAGCCATGTGCACAGCCATCTCCACCAGGGCTCCGTGCTGGCTGCAGCCCTGTGGCTCCACAGCCAGCCTGGGCAGGCTGTTCCTCACCAGGGCAGCCGCAAATTGCTGCAGCTCGGGGGAATTCAGCGCTCGGGATCTCTGGATGAACTCCGTCATCGCCTCTGTTTGCTGGAAGCACAGATTGGAAAGAGCTAAAGCCATCAGGATACTGCCCACCCAAGTCAAGAGCACTGGCAGCTGCTTCCCACACTGGGTTACCCTGCTCCCAAAACCTCCCCAGCCTGCTCAGCTCGGGCCATCACCCTGGCTGGGACACAAAAGCTCCTCCACCACTGATTCAAATCCCCTTCATCCTCACCCACAAAGCATGTTTGCCACAAGCTGCCAAAGGGGACTGTCCTACCTGCTGCTTGGGACGACGGCTGGGATCCCCATACAGGACAGTGACCTCTTGGAAGATGGCCAGGAGCAGGTGGGCAGATTCCCAAGCTGGGGGCCTCCTGGAGGCCTGGGGAAAAACCAAGGATGTGGTTGGGGACAAGCCAGAGCTGCCCCAGCTACAGTGATGGGATATGCACGTGGGAAAGTAAAGAAAACGTGCTGGAGCACAAGCCCCAGTGACCTCCCAGCAAAGGGAGCAGACAGCTGGGAACAGACACTGCCCACAGGGACACAGCAGAGCTGGAGCATGCAAACCCCAGCAGGGGTCTGGAGGGAGAACTGAGCCCAGCAGGGGTCTGGAGGGAGAACTGAGCCCAGCAGGGGTCTGGAGGGAGAACTGAGCCCAGCAGGGGTCTGGAGGGAGGACTGAGCCCAGCAGGGGTCTGGAGGGAGGACTGAGCCCAGCAGGGGTCTGGAGGGAGGACTGAGCCCAGCAGGGGTCTGGAGGGAGAACTGAGCCCAGCAGGGGTCTGGAGGGAGGACTGAGCCCAGCAGGGGTCTGGAGGGTGGACTGAGCCCAGCAGGGGTCTGGAGGGAGGACTGGGATGTACCTCCTGGGCCTCGAGCAGCCCCTGGGCCGTGCCCTCTATCATGGCTCGTCCCACGGCGTCGCGCAGGGCCCGGTAGCGCTCCCCACACACCACGTACCGGTCGATGTGGTTGGACTGGCTGCGCTGCACCTGCCAAGGGAACAGCCGTGCAGAGCACTGGGGACAACCACCCAGCTGGAGGAGGCACAATCTCCTCTTCTTCCCGAGCCCTGGGGCATTTTGGGCTCCCCAGAGCAGCAGACATGATGCTGCCAGGAAAGACTCCATTCACCAGAGAGCCAGGACAAGTCACCTCCCAACCACTGCCATTCTGGCCCGTCCCCCAAGAGCCACACAACACTAGGAACACCCCAAAGCAGCACAAAGTGAAGGCAAAGAGGAGACCAGAACCACCACCAGGAGATGCCTCTTGTCTACCTGTTGCAGAATTTCTACAGGGAACACCCAGCTGAACCGTGGGTCTGTGACCAACTTGTGAGCAAATGCCACCCCGTGCTGGCTGGCAATCCTCCTGATCAGGTACACACGGTGCCAGTTGTTCCTGGCGAGGCTGCAGAACTTCTCCGCGCTCTTCAGGTAACGCTCCTTCTCCTTCATCTGCTCTGGCTCTGGAGGGGAAAAAAAGATGTTAAAACAAAGAGGCAAAAGCACATTCCATCCTGTAAAACTTCCCTGTCTGCCCCAGCTGTAGCACCAAGTCCCTTTATTAGCACTGTGTGATTACACAGAAGAACTTCAGAGCCCTCCCTTCCTCAGGTGTTGTCTGGAGCATTTCCTCAGCCAGATTTCAGACAATGATTCATTTCTTTGACAGGGAAGATATAAACTCCTCAATACAAACTCTTAATCCCTTCTAGCTGTGAAGGGCTCTCATTCATATAAAACAATAACTCTTACAGCAGTCCTGGCTCTGAAGCAGCACTTATGCCTTCAAGTTCAATTTAGTGGGCTCTAAATAAATCTCATTGTTAGCATCAGAAGGATATAATAAATCTCCTTCCACAGGTGTTAACTGCCATGTACCTACACTGGGGTCACCAGCACAGCCTTGCTACTAGTTACAGAGCACTTCTAACACCTGGTACAGGGGACAGACACTGACTGACACCCCCAAGGAAAAAGGGAGTCGCTGCTCTCCTCCTTGGCCATGCACCAAAACAGATCCTAGAAGAGCACAGGGCACTGTCAGTGTCCAGCCCACCTGCCCTGCTGGCTTTGCTCTGCATCCAGCATTTCCAGCTGGCAGCAGAGCAACCAGACTCACCTGTGTGCTGCTGCAAGTCGCAGATGAGCTCTGCAGCCCTGCTCAGGCACAGGCGCACCTTGGCCACGGCCTGCAGGTATTCCACAGAGAATTCCTGAGGAGCCTCTCTGCTGCTGGCTGGCAGGTAGTTCTCTGGGAAGGCTGTGTCCTCAGGCACACTGTTTCCATGCCCATATCCCAGGCTGTCCTCTGACTTTTCACACATGGAATCCTAGAGAGAGGCCGAAACACTGATGAGTGGCAGAGCCACCTCACTCAGCCACCCCTGTGTCCCCATGGCACCCACCCTGCCACGAGCATAGCAAACCATCCCTGAGCCTCCAGACCATCCTGCACCCTCCAAACCACCCCTGCACCCTCCAGCCCATCCTGCCACGAGCACAGCAAACCATCCCTGAGCCTCCAAACCATCCCTGCACCCTCCACCCCAATGCCATTGTCCCCTCATCCTAAACCTCTGCCATGTCACCAAACACCATTTTTAGGATGTGCCCCAGCTGTCCCACATTCCCCAAGCTTGGAGCTGAGCAAGAGCCATGACATGAGCAGGCTGTGAATAACACACATTCCATGTTCCAAGATGCCAAGCTCTACCTGTCTGTCCCTTGGCAAGAACACCAACGGTGATTTTAACTACAAAGTCACTTAAGGAAAAAAGAAATATTAATGAAACCTTTCCCGTGCTGTCACATTTGTTTCAAGTTGTCCAAAATCATGCAAGTTATGCAAGGGGAGGAAAGGGAACACTCCAAAAGGCATAATAATTTAAGTTCTGCACAGTAATTTAAGAATCTGTGGAGACAAGAAGGCAGTTCAGCAGTGGGCTACTGCCACGAGAAAGGCCCTGCTTGCTGCACTCTTGTGCTGGAGTTTCAGTTTTAACACTCAGACACTTGTCCAAGGGAAAGAATTTGTGTAGCACTGCGAAGACACACAAGCCTTTCCTTGAAAAGCAAGGCTTATTCCTGAGAGCAAGTTCTGACCAGGTGATTTGATATCAACTCCTTTTGGGCTTTCTAGTTGGAAAAATAGTTATATACACAAGAAACATGCCTAGAATTGCAGAACATTTTCTGTTCTTGACTTTTTCTACTCATGAAACTGCAACAGTTTCATGGCTCAGCTCTTACCTCCAAGCAGTTGACAAAAAGCAAGTAGAGCTCTTTTTTGTCGTTTTCCTCTAGGAGCTTGCTGCGCTCCACCTCTGACAGGTAAAGCTGCACATCAGCTTTCACTTCATTGAAGCTACAGGAGAGAGAGAGACCCCCTGAGACAGCTGCCATGCTGACAGGACTGCCCTGCTCTCAATCACAGCAGAGCTCCCAGAGCTGGCCGTGTGACAGCTGGGGTCACTCTGGATCCAGCTGCGAGAGGGAGAAGCCCTTGTGCCATTTTTTGCAGGTGACATTTGGCAATGAGCCAGGCTTTGATCATCAGCAGTGCTCACTGAGCACTTCCAGGGCAAAAGGCATTTGATTTAGGAGGTGGTCACACCTGAGAAGGGGCTTTTGTGCCCTGCCTGCAAAGGGAGGCTGGGAGGGCTGTGGGAATGGGGAGGTCTGAGGAGCAGACACAAGGTGAGTTTAAATCCTGATTAAATCTCAGTGAATGAAGAGTTTTGCTTTGCTGACCTAGATCAGAACAACTACTCAGCCACCTTGCAGCAGGCAGGCATCCACCCTCAGCCCAGGATTGGTGAGGAACAGCCAGGTAAACCTTGCACAGGCTGTTCACACTGCACCACAAGCTCCATGCAAGCCAGCCAAGCTGCATGACTAATGCAAAGGGATTCAGATTCAGTGAAACTCAGGGAGGTGAGGAGAACAATGGGATGGGTTTGATGAGGAACAGAGCTGAACCTGGCCCTGGCCTAACCTCCCTCAGCTGAATGTGCTCACCTGTACTTCAGGAGCAGCTTCAGCATCACAGAGCGGATGATGGGAGTTTCATCCACCTCCTCATCAAACGGGGACAGGAATTTTGTGTAGACAGCAGGGTGATCTGTGGAGACAAAGGAAGGACAAGTTTGGCAGGTGGGAGAAGGTGGTGACACACCCAGCTCCGTAAGACTGAGGGTCAGGGTGAAGGGAGCTCACTTGAGTCTTTCACGAAGCTTATGTGAAAAAACAGCAGTTCCAGGAGGCTCTGGATCACCTCTCTGTCAGGGGGCTCATTGTCCTTGAAGCACATGGTGGTGACCATGTCAATGAAGAACTTATTGCACCTCTGCCTGAACAGGGCGTTCTTTGCTAGGGCAGCTCTGGGAGGGGCACAAGCAAACACAGAACCACTTAAACCATGCAGGAATCAAGCACACACAGGCAAAAGCCACCAAAGGGAGATACTTTTCCACCTTCCCAACAAGATGATCCTTAAGGTCCCTTCCAACCCAACCATTCTATGATTTGCATGTTTTTACAGAGGCCAAGGCAGCTTTCCCCTTTTTTTTTGAAACAACAGAACAGATAGGACCTGTTCAGTTCCAGAGGGACGAAGCAGAGTTCACCCCCCACTCTGCTCGTGTTCACCACCTCAGAGTTGAGAATTTCCTCACAAAGCCTCCCCACCCAACACCCCCACCTTGGAAAGGGTGGCTGGAGTACCTGAGCTCCTCAGAGACAGTTAACTCCACATTCTCCACAGCAGCCCTGCAGCAGGGACAGTGCATCTGTGCTGGCTCCAGCCACTGGCTGATGCACTTGCAGCAGAACACGTGGTTGCACGGCAGGCAGACAGGGTCCTTCAGCTCTACCTGGCAGATGGGACATGGCTGCAGACCATACCTGGAATTCAGAAAAAGCAATGAACACAGCTGCTTCCATGCTGCCTCCCCAAAAGCCTTGAACAAGATGTTCAGCTGCAGCTAGACCAAGAGCAGACAGTGCAGGACAGGCTGGCTCACTGCTCCGCTCAGGGCGCAGAACCAAACTGCGTCATTGCTCTTCCTCTGGCTTTCACTACACCCCATGCAGCACTGCCAGAAGTGTGCTGGCAACACAGGCAATGTCCCTGCTGGCCCCTGCAGCCTGTCCCAGTGTCAGTACCTCCAGAGCCTGCTGCTGACCTCCTTCTTGCACTCGCGCAGCACTTTCATCACCGCAGCAAAGGTTGAATGAGACTTTATGTCTGAATCGTGCTGGAAACACTGCAGAGGGAAAGGACATAGCCCAGTGACTCAGCTGCAACACCTGAGACCACAGTTCCCATGATCAGCAGAAGAGGGAAGAGGTGAAATCGCAGCTTTGCTCACCTTGCCAAGACGCAAAGTGTGTTCTCTCACCAAACCCTCGAATTCTGGCATGACGGTGTGGATGCCCAGCAAGACGTGCTCCACGAAGAGGGCCATGGCAAACACATGGCTCCAGCAGGCCCTGTGGGGACAGCAGGCTGCCACCACAGCAGGAGCAGCAACCAGGCCAGCCACAGGGCTCACTGCTGCTCCTGCTCCCCTCTACAGCATTCCTGCGCTTCTCGCTTGCTTTGCCCTTTGGCTTTCCAGAGGGGTTTTTGTCAAGGACACAACATTCCAGCACTTAACCCAGGGGGCTCAAGGGCCTGGCCTGGAGGCAGTACTGCAGCAGGACCAGCAGCACTGCACACACCTTCTCACACCTCTAACTTCTACATGAAAAAAAATTTAAAATACCAATCACAATTAGCTGCACTTTCTTCACTTCAAATAAACTAAACAAGGTCTGTGAGAAACTGGGGCAGCAATCTGGGCTTTCTTCCAAAACACAAGATACAGTGAAATTCCCCATCTCTTGAGTCCTGATGCACAGAGGATGAAATGGGGAGACACTACTGGTTAACAGGAACCTGAGGAGAGTTTTAAATAACCCCTGAACCCAGATGGAATGCACCAGATGATACTGCTAGATTTAGAGAGAGAATCTGCAGGAGATGAGGGAATAAAAATGTGGTTCTTGTTGCTTGGTATGTAATTGAGCCCAGCAGGAACCTGGAAAGATTTGCAAAGCCTGAGAAAAGCAGCACCAGAACAGCTTCAGGCTGCTCCAACACCTCAGAGAACCATCAGGCAAAGAGCAGGGCCGTGAGCAGAGCTTGGTACCTACCTGAGCTCCCTCAGCAGCTGCTGGCACCGGCCACCCCTGCACTGGGCACCCTCCTGATTGCACAGGAATTCAGTGGGTGTATGGAGGCTCTTCACCCTCTGCAGCCAGAGCTCGGGGGGGGCTGTCTGCACCTGCTTCTCCAGCTCCTCAGCATACACCATTGCAGCCAGCACGTCCAGAACCTGCACACACACAGGGCCAGGGGTAACGGCAGCTGCATTTCAGAATCATTTATGGACCTTGGGTGCTCAGTCTGCTTTGCTACAGCACGTGTTCTACTGAATAATGTCCTACTTGAATAAGTATTGTCTCAAGCTCTGCAATTCTCGTGTTTGTGGTTTGGCTCGTTAGCATGCCATATTAACTAATGCAAAAGCAGGGCAAACTATATTAAAACCTGCCTGTAGCAATAACAACACAGCAGATCATTCCCAATTCTGAGGAACCCGAGCCTGTGCTTCCCCCTCTGCTGTCACTGAAATCCAAAGGAGACTGAACAGCAGCTAATTCAGTGCAGAGAGAGCTCCCTGCCAGGGCTGAGGAGCACGGAATGCCTGGGAGTGACTCTACCATCTCTGGGCGTGGAACTCTGCATTCTTGCCGCTTCAGGAGGTAGCCAGTCACACGGGGGTACACAGCCAGGATCCTGGAGAAGTTCTGCAGGCGGCTCTTGAATTGGTTGTGTGCCAGGTGGGCCCAGGGCAGGGAGGGCACCAGCTCCTTTCTCATGGGGGACTCTGCCACCCACTCCTCAATGCAGGACACGAACGCCGCACGCAGACACTGCAGGGGTGGGAAACAGAAAACCAAAGGTGAGAAAGTACTTTTATAATTCATTTTGTACTGTAAATCCTGGCAAAATTCTCTGAAATATGAGAATCACTTCCCTACAAAGACAACCTCAAATGTGTCAATTTATAAAGGTGTTGCCTTTCTGAGTAACCCCAGTGTCCAGTGGCCTGCTCTGGGGTTCCCCTGCTGCTGGGCTGTCTCAGAGGGGCATTTTCCCCAAGGCAGGACTGATTCAGAAGGACACATTCACAGACACCACACTCTTCTCCCCCATCCAAAGGATTTCCCTGACCTGCAGCTCCTCCTGAGAGGACACACCGATGGTCAAGACAACAAAATCTGTGATGTAGCACTGGAAGAGCATCTGCCTTTCTTCCTCAGTCAGAGCAGAGATGAATTTTCCCAGAGCAGTTTTCTGGAAGTATTCCACAAACTTCTCAGCGTGGCCTGGAAAATGAGGATGCAGAGAAAAGCTGGATGTTGGGAGGAAGCTGGCTTTGACACTGCATCTATCCTAGAGACACTGACACCTCATTAATCACTGATGCATCCAGCACTCCCCCCATCCAGGGCACTGAAGGGGGACTCAGGCCAGGCCTTGTCAGCCCAGCATCAGTGCCATATTTCTGGAATCTCACCTTGTCATTAACTCTTGGCTGCTCCACAGCATTTTGAATGCAAGGACAGAGAATAGGTGAGAAAGATAAATGGTGAGGAGCACAAAGAAAAGCTGCCTGCACAGAACTCTGCTGGCTCACAGGAGCACAGGGGGACTGAAGGTGACTCCAGTGACAGGAGGGGCACAGCAGTGACAAAGGGCAGTGGATGGAGATGCTGAAGCCAGGCTCTCACCTTCAGTGTTATGGATGTACTGAGCCTCCAACCACATCTCTTCCAGGTACTCTTTTATCCTCCAGCTGAAGGGCATCTGATTCCCAGCATCAGCAGACACCATCATGTTGTTCTGCACCAGGATTCTCTCTGGATGAGGGCTGGGGGGTAAAAAAGTCATTAATGCACCGGGCTTTTGTCTGGGAAGCACAGTGCAGACAACAGAGGCAGAGGCTGCAGAAAGCAACTGAGCCCTAGCAGGGAGGGGAGAGAGAAGGGAAGGGAACTTGCAGGACTCTGAGAAGAACACACTGAACTGTGAGCAGTGCCCTGCTGCCCTCATGGAGGGGCCAACAAACAACATCCCTCTGCCTTGGGGGATTAGAGCCAGTGCTGGGCTGCTCCCAGTGCTCCCAGCCCAGCCCAGCCCAGCCCAGCCCAGCCCAGCCCAGCCTTCCTGCTGCTCCCCCAGGCTCACCTGCTCTTCCCCACACCAGGAAGGACACTCAGGAATTTGGTGTCACTGAAGATGAACATCCACAGGTTTGTCACCCACTTTGCTCCTGGCCTGGCCAGCAGCTCCAGATTGCCATTCCTGTCTATGAGAGCAATCAGGAGAGCCAGGAAGGGAGTGACCACGTCCTGCACTCGCTTCCACAGGGTGTGCCTTTGGGGAGAAAGAGATGGAGAAACCCAGAGGGAATGTGAGCAACGACATCAGCAGAGCAGGAGGTGCCTGTCCTGAATAACTGCTGACATTTGCATGTGGCAGAATACTAATGCTGCCTTTATGGGAAAGAATTCCACCAACAAAAAACCCCTGCACGTCTCTCACTCCTGGCTCACCTGTAATCCCACTGTTCCACTCAAGCACTTGTGCATTCCTGTCCCAGTACAGCCCCTTCAGCTCTAATTCACCCTTCCCCAGGAGAGGCTAAAATTGCCTTCAGAGAGTTTCCAGCTCAGACTGGAGACTGACACTGCAAATGTTCAGGTTACACAAAGCTGCTGTCTCTGCTGCACAGGTGCCACTTGCAGGCTCTTCCTGGGAGGCTGCAGGTGACAAGGCAGTGCTGCTGTCCTCACCTGAAGGTACCTGCCTCCTGCAAAGCACTGAGGTTGGAAGCCTCCCGAAGCACCCAGTTTTTTGGGTGATAGGAATTTTCTTCTTGCTTCTTCAACAGGCTGGAGAGACGAGCCTTGGTTATCTTCAGGAAAGAGGCTACAAAACAACAGGGAACTTGTGTTTTCTCTTCTATTAGCTTGGACCTAAATATCCTATCAAGCACAGCAAGTGGGGAAAAAAACAGCCAGCAGAGTCAGAGAAAAAGCCACCACTTGAACAGCAGAAAAGCCCTACACCCAACAACACACTGCAGCATGGACACACATTCTTAGGAGAGCCCCCTTGTCTGCACCACAGCAGGACCTCTGGATCCCCAGTGACCTGACTGACTGTTCTGGTGGTCCCCAGGTGTCCCTGCAGCACACACCTTTCAGCTTATCTTCTTTGGAGAAAAAGCCAAGCAGAATCTCAATTCTCCTCCTGCTTCGACTCAGGTCTTCATTCTGGTCCTGCAGCATCCCCACAGCACTCTGCACACAGGTCCTCAGCAGCACAGTGGTGTCCAGGATCTCACCCTGCCCAGGAAAACAAGCTCATTTCCCTGCAGTGACCCTCCTGTCCCCAGCACACTCCCCTGAAAGCTTTCCAGTGCTCCCTCAAAAGGGTCTGCTGCCTGGCATCCCTGTTCCCAGCTTCCCTCATCTCAGCCTGCAATTCTCAGTTCTTTTGCTGTCAAGAACATGACACAGCTCCCATGGCCCTTTCAAACTGGCCCGTGACACGGTATTTGTGCTGAGTTGAGATCCCTGCAGGGCAAAGATTCAGCAGTTTGAGGAAAGAAGTGGAAATAATCAACGTGACCAGGGAAAATCTGCCCTTCCTGGGCAATGCTGCATGTCCCTGGTGCTGGGCATGTCCAGCTGAGGCTGTCAGGGGCACATGAGGCACTGTGAATGTGGCTGCAGCACAGCCAAGTCCTCAGGCAGCTCCAGCTCCACTGCTATGTCAGAGCACACAGCTGGAGTCAGGCTCAGGACCACAGCTCCCATCTCCAGGGGAAGAAAGGCAACAGGAACTCTTGGAGCTGATTTTTAAAAATCAGAAGAATGAAATGACTAAAGAATTATAGAGTCCTTAGAATGGTTTATTTCTTTAGTGATGCTGATTTTGACTGGGCAGTGGGGAGGAGGAACTTGTGTCTGATCAAGAACATTCATGATGCAAATATTGCTGATTGGTTTCAGGTGAAGGGGGACACAAAAGGTGTGTTGATCCATGGATGACAGAGTAGAGCCACAGTGACAGCTGAGAGGCAAACAAATGTATTCTGAACTGACCTCATGGTCCTCTGCTCCTGGCACTGGTGTTCCAACCTCCACCTCCTGCTGCTGGGCTTCTCCATTGGCAGGCAGAGCTGCAGCTGAAGTGTAGAATTTTTATTAGAAAGCAGCAGTGCACTCCTGCCTCAGTCAGATGAGAGTTTTTTTAGCAACTGCATCCCAGAGCAGCAGAACATCTGTCAGAGACCCATTAGCACCTGCATGAGTAGCTGAGATTCACCTCTCAAACACAGCCACAGCTGCTCAGGCTGTCAGGCTTCATGCAGCAAGAGCTGGAAGAAATGTGACACTGAGCTAATGCATTAAGCTCTCTCTGACTCCTGTCAGGCAGTGTGGTGAAAGGAAAAAGAGTAAGAAAAAGCTGAGGGGAAAGAAAGATCCTTGTCAGTGGTCTCTGCCATGCAGCATCTGCTGCCTCCTGTGCTGGGACAGAGCACTCAGGCTGCTGAGCAGTGCAAATGCCACATTTTTGTCAAAAAGAAAAGGGAAAAATACCAAATTAACTTGCTTGATGACCTAAAGTTGTAGTAATGAATTAAATACAAATTGGGAGCCATGTGGTGACCCCCACAAAACCACGTGCTGAGCAGGGAAAGTCATCAGGTAAGTTGTGCCAGGCATCAGTTCCTGTAGTACCAAGTGTGGGACCACAGCTCCCCCTTTCCCCAGCACACGGCTCACCTCTGGTTGCACCTGGATCCTGAGAGAACACCTGGCTGATGGTGAGGTTCTGCAGGACTGTCAAGTCAGAGATCATGTCCTTGGATCTCCGGAGGTCGTCGATGTGCACCGACTGCCACAGCCCTACAGGCACAGGACAGCAAGGAATCATTCCCAGCCTGCAGCTTGTTCTTCCAGAAGAGCTCCCCCAGAATTACCTGCCAGCACCTGGGGTTACCTTCAGGGTTCACTAACTCTCACCTCTTGCTGTAGGAGGGGAAAGCACAGTGCCTTCAGAACCTGCTGCTGCACATGTCCCTGCCTGACAGTTCCAAGGTTCTGAGGCTCTCAGAAGCCCCCAGACCCAGAGGAACCTTGCTGAACACGTCAGCACCTCCTCCAGAGCCTCTGGAGAACAACACACCCACAGAGTTACTCTCGTGGCTGTGTGCTGCTCTCCAGCTGACTGGAGAGGGGACCTGTCTGTCAGCAGGCAAGGCAAGGTGCTCCCACCCAGGACTGCCAGGTACTGCTCCCCTGGACAGTCCTGTGGGACAGGGAAGCAGCTCTGACAACCCACAGGACACACCAAGTCCAGGTTTTCAGCATTTAAAGGAACACTGAGCAAGAGAAATGATCGCCTGAAGGCAGCAAAAGAGTGAGGAGGGACAGATGGGCACACCCACCTCCATGGAATCCCACATAGGATGTTCCTCCTTCCAGCCTGGAAAGTTTGGTGATAAAGTAAACAAAGACAGAGGCTTTCCCCAAGTCCACCTTGTTGATCTCATTAACAACGGTGTACCTGCAGCAAAGAGGAAATGCTGTTGGCAGGGCAAAGGCAGACAGAGCTCATGGCCACAGGTCTTTCTTCAGAGAGGACATTTCCTCTCCCAGAACAGACACAGGTGACTCCCACTCCTTCCTCACAGCTGAGGTGCTGAGCTGCCACCTCCAGCTGTGCCCTGAATTATCCCATGACCCTCAGCTCTTCAGGACTTCTGCAGCCAGTGGCCAGAATTCACACTTCAAAGGGGATTATCTGCTCATTTCACCCACTTTAGCTTATTCTGACTCAGGTTATGGATTATTTGAAATACAATTAATGCATTTAGATTAATTTTGCTACAGAATAAAGGATTGCACATTCCTGAGTGTGAGATCCCCAAACAGCACCAATAACCACACACAGTGAGGAGTGGCCAGGCAGAACTGAACCACTCCACACCCAACTCACATGGCTGAGGTGATGAGCTGGGATGAGCCATGAGAGCCATCTTCAAAGTCTGTCTGAATAATGAGGACTTTATTTCCTGAAGTAGCATTCAGGAAACCCCTGAAGAGTGAAAAGAGATTTAACAGAAGTCACTAAGTATAAAGATCAAACATTAGAGATCACGGAATCAGTCACTCCACATTAGCTTTGGCTGCTGCAGGAGGAGAGAGAAAAACACCAAACCCCACCTCATGTGATGGAGTTGATAAGGTTTGTCCCTTATCAGCAGATAACAGCCCACTGCCAGCACAGCCTCCCTTTTCCATACGTGCTGCTCCAAATGCTCTGCCCACGCACCTTCCACACAGCTGACAGCCCATTCCAAGCAGGAAAACACGGCCCACACTCACCGGACGCCCTTCAGGAAGGAGTACTCGGTGTCAAACTGCTGCAGGAACAGGATCTGGGGCCTTTGGGCCTTGCCCTGCAGCTCCCTCTCCAGGCACTCAAGGTCGGCACTGGTGAGCAGCCGTGAGAAGGTGGTGACCTGGGCAAAGAGGGGCAGCAATGCAGCACAGACCCACCTGTGCTGGCAGGGCTGCCAGTCTGCTGCAGCACTGCACTGTGCCCCAGCCTGCTGCAGCTCTGCACTGTGCCCCAGCCTGCTGCAGCGCTGCATTGTGCCCCAGCCTGCTGCAGCTCTGCACTGCGCCCCACAATCAACTTTTATTTGCCACCAGCCAGCTGTGCAGAACCCTCACGCAGGCCCTGCCGTGCTGCAGCCCTGGCACGCGGAGCTGGGCGGGTCAGGAGGGCTGGCAGCCTGGACTCACCTCGGTGAAGGCCGTCTGGGGCCCGGCCTCCGCGCGCACGTGGGCGCCGAGGAAGTCGGCGAAGGACGTGTGCTGCTGCTGCGTGAAGTAGGTCTGGGCCAGGGAGTTGGCCATGAACACCCCCACGGAGTTGCTGTGGCGGATGACGGCGTCGGGGGTGGCACAGTTGAGCAGGGCCAGCCGCGCCTGCTCGGTGACGCGGGGCAGGAGCTCGGCGGGGGCGCAGGCCGAGCCCAGGCGCTGCGTGCCCTGCAGCAGCAGCGAGGCGCAGGCGTTGCCGTGGTAGCCCACGAACACGTCGGCGGGGCTGTACTGATGCTGGCTGATGAAGTGCTCCTCCGTATTGACCGCCGTGAACTCCTGCACCCACCGCTCCAGCTGCTGCACGGCCTCCCTCTGGCCCTTGTCCAGCATGGTGCTCACGTCCAGGTAGTGCTTCTCCAGGCGGTTGATCAGCGGGATGGGGAAGTGCTTGTACACCACCTCCTTCTCTTCGATGACGATCAGGCGGAACTGGGGGTGCACCCGGCACTTCACCCGGTGTGTGCCCAGCCCCAAATCCACGTACTTCTGCTTAGCCAGGTACACGTAGTACTGGTTGAGGGCATCGTAGAGGCTCTCGTAGAGGTTCTGCAAGTTGAGGAGCACAACCATCTGGCCAGTTTCCATACAGACCTTCACTCGGTTGATGTTCCTGCATATCTGGGTGTATTCTTGGTCCTTAGGAAAACTGGAGCCAAAGATGATTTCTGGCTGCTCTCGGGCAGTGAATAAAGCCTGCTGGAGGATCTGCAGCGCTGCGTAGTTCTCAGTCAACACAAGCAGGTACCTGCAGTCCCCATCCTCAGCACTGCTGAAAATGTTCTGTTGGATCAGCTCTATCCTACTGATGTCATAAGCAAGTATCTCCCCTTTTTCTAGCAACTTGGAAGCGAATATTTCCAAGGCATTGACATCATCTTTGCCACTGAAGTTACGAAGAACCACTGTGGCGATGTCCTGAGGTCTGGGATCGCTTTTGGAGCTCTTAGCTAAAGCAAAAAACATCTTTATGAGGCTGTAGTAGTCACGCAGGCCAAAGAACTCCCTGTCTTGGGCCTCGCAAATGTTTTGATACGCATCTGCAAAGTGAGGGAAATACTGCTCGACCTTCTGCAAAGCTTCTGGTGTCGAGCAGCAAATGCCCTTTGCGCTCTCGATGAGCTCCTCTTTGCTGGGGTCCCCACGAGACACAAAGATGCCTCGATTCATCTTAGCAGGGTCCAAAGCCCAATTGGAAATCCCGATGAAGCCAACCTTTTTGTGAGGAACAGGGACATCATCGATGCAGCCATCCTCTAAAAGTGGATGCAAAGTCTTCAAGGGCATTTTGGGAGAGTCTTCTGCCAGCCCAATCTCATCTAAAACCACCACTGATACATACTCCTCCAAGTTCTTTCCTTCCTGGAATCGAGCACAGTGCTTGAAAGTGCCTATGATTCCCTCTGGAGTGGAGAGGGGGCTGCACTGAAAAGACACGAGATGGATCTGCTTCAGGCCCTTGAACAGATCAGAATGAGCTGATTGGCCCCTCATAGCATCGTCCACGATGGTTTTTGCTAGGGATTTGGAGCTCCCAGGCTTCCCGACAAGAAAAAGAGGGATTTTCAGCTCAATACAAATGACCATCATGAAGACATTTTCCTTCAAGGCCAAGTTCCTTGCTATGGTGTCCCGGATTGGCACCCCACACAGGAACAAGTCCTGCATCAGGGAGATTTCTTCCAAAATCTTCTTCTGGGAATTGTAAGGCTTTGGGAGGACCTTGCTGATGGCATTTCTGTACGGCTCCTTCCTTTCCAGGGACGCGTGGTAGCAGACCCCGACCGCCAGCACCAAGGACCAGATGACACTGTTTCTGTCACCACTGCCCTTGGAAGCTTTCCCTCTGGCCAGGTACTCCTTCAGCTTCTTCAGCAGCACTTGGCTGTGGCTGTAGAACCACTTGAACACCTCCATGCAGCGCTCCACGTCCCGCAGGCTGACGAAGCCGCACTCGTCGTCCCTCTGCCTCATGTACTGCTGGGAGACAAAGAGCACCTCTGTGACTGTCCTCGCCTCATCCTCGGCAACCGGCAGCTGCTCCACCACGCGCTGCACGATCTGCTGGATGTACATCTTCTCCGTGCGGTTGTTGAGCTGCCCGAAGTCCCACACCAGCGGGATCATGCTGGGCGGGAGCGCGTGCACCCGGTACACGAGCTGTCTCAGCGGGATGGATCCCAGCCTCTCCCTGGTGTCGCTGGCTTTGACGCGGTAGCCCAGCCCGGCCAGCTCCAGGCGCTGGATCATCTTGTCCGTGTGCTTCCGGTAGGGATTGCAGGCTGCGATGATCCGCAGGCCAGAGCCAGAGGCCAAAGGCTCCCCCTGCACCGTGTGGTCACACAGAACCTCCTTGATGCTGCTCACGGCCTCTGTCGTGTTGGCTTCATCGAAAAAGAGGACTGTGTCCAACCCATGCTTCTCCTTGTTGGATTTAGCCAGGGCTTCTGCTTCTCTGACCCTGGCGTAGATCATCTCTGCAGTGGTACCTCCGTGAACCTTGACAAGCTTCATGTTCTCCACCTCTAGAATGCTTCTGCGTAACTGGCACAGGAACTTCACCAGCCTGGTTTTCCCACAGCCTGTTTCCCCCATGATGACGACCGGGATGTTGCAGCGGAATCGCATCTCGATGGCCAAGATTTTCAGCACGTTGTCTGTGGTGAGCTCGTACGTCTCGTCAGGGTCAGACACCCGGGGGACCCCCAGCACCATGCAGAGCCTCTCAAGCTTCTCCTTGCGGGGCAGCCGATCGAAGGGCACGTTGAAGGGAACCCTCTGCAGTAACAAGCCGTGGTACAGCTGGTGAGTCATGATGTCCTTCTTGATGACATTCCCATTCAGAGGATTGATGGCATCAATGCGATGCCTGGTCGTCAGGAAGTGGAAACCGATGAATGTCATGGACGTACGATCCTCATTGAAAAACAGATAGGGATGAGGCTCCGACTCCCACTTCTTCCTGATGCGGAAAGGAAGCAGATCTTCCTCCGCGACGTTCTCCAGGTGGGAGGATCGTCTGCCTGAACTCTGGTCAGAAATGCTCAGGGAGGGTGTCGCAAAATCCCGCGCCATTAAAATCATGAAGTCAACCACAAAGCTCTTGAAACCATTCAAAGTGTCTTCGACAAACTCAGGGTCGCAAAAGACAGAAGCTTCGCAGTCTCTCAACTGAATGTTGAGGAACCAGGTGAAGTTGCGGAGCTCTGCCCAGGAGGGATCCATGACCCCGCAGTGCAGGAGGAAGTGCTGCAGACATTCCGCAGGGCTGCCTTCCACCGAGAGCGCCTCATACCGGAACCTGTCCAGGTCACGCCCCTGGTCAAATCTCCGCAGGTACTGGAAGGGTCTCTGGAAGGCCTCAGTGCAAAATTCTTCCTCGTCCATTCCCACATACCCAGAACAGTTCCCAAGTGTCTCCATTTCTAGCACTTCTTTGGGAGACTTGCAGGTTATTTTAGGGAACACATCCAAGAAGTGATACTTCTGGCTCACTGACATCTGGAGAAGAGAAAAAGAAAAGGTCATCACAGGGCTGTACTCTTAATCTTCATCAGCTTAGTTAATCTGTTCTTAACAGTCTCCTTGCCTAAAACCATAGATCTGAGGAACAGGAGCCAGCCTTTTCCCCGTGCATCCCTTCTTCCACTTAAAAGTGCACCGATGAATCCTATTCCCTCCTATATTTTCCTCCCAGGAACATGAGACTGGCATCACCTCCAGCCCCTTCTTAGTGCTACTTCAAAGAAAACTAAACCCAAGAAGCTGTTGATATTTATTCCAGTCACTTCTAAACTCTGTTCTTACAGCTATATATAAATATTCCCCTACTTTCAAACATGCAAATTAACATGAGGGAGATCAGATTTTGCATTTTTATGTTTCCTATAAATGTTACAGTGGGGCAGTGAGGCTTGGACTAACAGACCTTCAGAAATCACCAACCCAAGGAAACCAGATAGGCCTAATTTGCTGTCTAGTGTTAATGTCACTTTGTGTAACACCAGGGACACCAGTTTGTTATGGGATACAGCACACCCCCAATGAAACAGGGAACTCCTGTGCTGTGTTTACAGTTACAGTCTCTACAACTCACCACAGCTATGCACAAATATGTGCAAAGTGACTGAGAAATTCCCAAAAAACAAGTGTTGCTGGTACGTACAGGTCTGGCTGCTTTCTTTGGCACTGGGGACACCTCCAGGATTTCAATGATGTACAGATGACGCTTCTGCCGTAGCCACATCTTGCCATTATTATCTGTCAGGTACTGCAAAACCAACAGCTTGAAGAGAAACTCTGGAATTCCATGCTGCACCTATCAGAAGAAGAGATACCAAGGCATTTCCTCTTTATTTACCCACCACAGCTTCACAGAATCACAGAACAGTTGAGAAAAGAGAGGCTCTCTGCCCAAAGCAGGCCCAGCTAGAACAGGCTGCCCAGGGCCACATTCAATCAGGTTTTTAATGTCTCCAAGGTGGAGAGTCTACAGCTTCTCTGGGCAACTGCTCTAGAGTTCAATCACCTTGATGGTATTTGCATTACTTACATAACAATGAGAGGACACATGCTAGGGAAATGGCTGGTTGAGAAACGAGCTTTAAAGCAAGCTCCTGCAAAGGTCCACACAGGACTTGTAGGACAAGGCAGCTGTGGGAGGGATGTACTCACTGAGGAGGTGATATCAAAATGGAATATCATGGGCTTTGTCTGGTGTTCTCTCTTCAGAAAAGGCAGGAGAGATTTTAGCACTTTATCTTCATCCACTTCTGGTTCAATCAGTCTGATGGTTTTCAGAAGTTCTGTGCAGTCAGGCTGCCCTTTTTGCAGTCTCTCATGCAGCCTCTTCACATACAGAGATTTCCCTGTTATTAAAAACACCACAAGAATTAAAGCCATCAATATCAGACAGATCACATTAAGATCATAATAGAAGGAAATAAAATGTTTAAGCTACCCATGCCCTAAAATCTCGGAAGCTTCCTAAAAGCATTCCAGAAGAAAGTCTAAACCTGGTTTGAGCAGCTGCAGCCTGGAATCCAACACATTGCTCTTGTTATCCATATGGTTTGTTTTCTTTCCACTGCCTGAGAGAAGCTTTACTCTTTATTAGGACTTTATTCTATTTTGTACTTGTTATTAAAGTCAAAACAGGGGACAAGGTGACTTCCAGCTTTCACCTCACTGCACTGACCAGTCTGAATTGCTCTTTTTGACCAAGATACTTAAAGCTTGGGCACAAAACCTAGCAAGGTGAACCCCACCCTGGTTTTGAACTCTCAGCAGAGCCCACTGTGCACATGCCACCTTACCCATGCCAGCTCTCTGGGAGGACACAATCCCAACACACATGTGCTCCTTGAACACGGCCGCAGCCGAGCCGGAGGGCTGAGCCACTCGGAAGTGGTGCCGCAGGTACTGCTGGACCTCTGCCAGTGACCTCTGGGGAATCATGTGCACCTTGAAGTGACTGAAGGCAGAGGGGAGGTAGCTGTTCTCCCGCTCGCAGTTGCACAGGATGATGAGCCTGTAGGAGTTGTTGTAGCACTGCAGGTGTTTGAACAGCTCCTCTGCCCTGAGGCTGACGTCGTAGCTCAGCTCGTCCGCGTAGAGCATGGTGTAAATCTTGTGTTCCCTCCGGCAGGGAAGGAGGCACCTGCGCAGGAACAGCCCCACCTGCTCTGCGCTGGTCTGGGGCGTGCACAGCAGCACCTCGTCGAAGGTGGGAAGGGGCTGCTCGGGGCTGTTCATGTAAATGGCCAGGGCAGAGCTGAGCACCTGGGAGCGAGGGCAGGTGATGAGGTTGGGCTGGCCCACAGCGAGCAGGTCCCGAGGGAAGTCTCTGCTGACACATTCCTTGCTCCTGCTGGCCAGGTTCTTCAGCCACACGCCCAGTGTGTCGATGTCCAGGCAGTTGGGGAGCAAGGAGCCCATGTTGCTCATGTAGTACTCCCAGATGCGCTTCAGCTGGGCACTCAGGTCCTTCTCCCCACCCAGCAGCTTAGGAACAGCCTTCCCTGAGCTGGGAGGCCTCTGGCTCCTGAGGGCTGCAAGGATGTCCTGCTCGGTGCAGTTGTGGTTGAGGAAGGAGAGCATCATGAAGGCAGCCTGGCTGGGGCTGCCCTGGCCCAGCTCCCTGCACAGGTACACCAGCTGCTCCGTGCTGTAGTAGTTCAGGTACAAATGCTCACGTCGCTTGACATTCATGAAGCTTTTCCAGCTCTCCAGGAAACTCTCCATGGTCTTGCAGAGGGCTGGGAGCACAGCTACAATATCCCCTTGCCCTTTCAGCACTGGGATGGGGCGCAGGGAGAAGTCTATAAGAACACAGGATTCTCTGTCAGGTGAACAATACACCTTGGCAACCCAGGAGCAGAAAAGCATGTTCCCAGCTGAGTAAAGGTCTATAAAGGCCTGGGCAAGTCTCTGGACATTGGGAAAGACCTGTGTAAGGACAGAGGAGAGAGAAACAAGCTGATTTACAAGTTTCAGCCATGAAACCACTGGAAAGACATTCAATGAAGAGAAAGTCTTTGGCCCCAAGGTGTGTCAGGCCTTGTACAGCAACTACAGAGCCCGACTTTTTAACAGCAGCATCTGCAGGAAAGCAGTGAGGAACTCCCAGCTTGCTACAAAAGCACAGTGATGCCGCCAGCCAGGACAATCCCCAGTACAGCCAGAGGATAAGGCCACCAGCTCACTGTTCTGTCTGCAGCTTAGTTCCACCTCAGCAAAGAACCAAAGGCAGGAACACCCATGTGCCTGTGACCACCACCCCCAGCAACTCCACTGTCAACCACAGCCTTAAAAGCTTATACTCAGGGGAAAAAACAGCCCTGGCCCCAACACCAGTAACCCCCTGGGTTAGGAATCTGACCTCAGAGAACCTCTCCACCTCCAGGCCTTGCTCTCCCTTGATCGACATGAGCATCAGTTTGCTCTGCAGCTCGCGGAGATCTGCCAGTGAGCAATTCCAGGAGTCCTTGGCGTCCTCCGAGCTTGACGGGAGGGTGAAGTTCAGGACAGTGTCCATGGAGACCTGCCAGAGCAGGGGTTGTCAGCGTGCTGGGGCTGAGGCTCTGCCCGAGGCCAGGGGAGCACTGGGGCAGCAGCCCCCAGGCAGGAGGGGCAGCGGGAGTTGAGTGACCTCAACCTCACCTTCTGGCCATCAGCTGGTGCCCTCAGCTCATAGACCCCTCTGCTGTTGATGGCAGCCACCAGGGACAGCGAGGACAGCTCCACGGAGCCATGGGTCTCCTTCACTGTCTTCAGCCACTCCAGGTGCCGAGCCGAGTCGCGCTGTGGGGAGAGGAGACACAGCACTGCCCTGACTGCTCTGAAATCTGGGATCTCTGGCTTACACCTGACCAGGACAAACAGCTTGGGCTGGCACAAGTTTTGTGATGGGGAAGGAAGAAAGGAATGAGTACTGGCTTCAGCCTGCTCTTTCTGCACAGCTCTTCCTTACCCACTCCATGGGAGGCTGAAGAGAGCCCACAGTGCTCCAACACCTCTTGCTACAGAAGCAGACCCTGCTGCAAAAGGATAAGAGTTCCCAGGCATCTGCCTCCCCTCTTTCACACCATCAAACTTGCACGAGCAAAGCTACACCACATCACACTGGAAAGCCTCGCAGTGCCCTGGAGAAACCTGTGCTACACCAGTTACAGCTACTGCAGTGAATTTTTATGCCAGAAGAACATCAGATGTTCTTCCTCCAACAAGAGCCACAGTGATGTCCCCACATAGGTGCCATTTGCCCAGTGCAGCCCAACTTCCAGTCACTCCTGGAAGGCAGAAATGCAGGAGGATGCAGAGGCCCTGCTCCAGCAGAACTCACCAGTTTGTCGGGGAGGGTCTCATCTCTGTCCACGGCTCGCCACAGCTTCTGCACGCAGCTCATGAAGTCGTGGAAGCCCGCGTCCAGGCGGAGCTCGTAGAGCAGGGAGGAGTAGCCGTGCACAGCGTCATGGAAACACGCCACACGGTCCACGTTCATGTCGTTCTCCCCCGCTGAGATGGAGGCCAGGTCAACAAACACCTTCAGCTCATTTATGTCTGAAACGAGGCAACACAGCAGTGAGAACGCATGAGGCAGCTTGGGGATCGCCCCTCATCACCACCTTCTACAGGAAATGCAGGAAAAACGCTTTGAACAGCAGCTCCTCTGCAACTGCCCTCTCCCCATCAGCCCTCCCAAGCCAGCCATTCACCCATCCATCCACAGACCCCCACATGGATCCCCAGCCAGGATGGGAGCAGTGCCTGGGGGTGTGTGCAGCTGAGGGTGTCTGTGCAGGTCAGACAGCTCAGCTGGCAGACACACAACTCCATCCAACTCCATCCTCTGAAACAACGGGTCTGAACTGAGCAGCAGCAGCTGCTGAAGCCCTCCAGGCCCAGCCCAGCTCCCAGCAGGGTGGTCACTGTGTGCTGCACCAGCCTACAGTGCATGGGCACATTTAAAGGGTCCACATAGCACATTCCACACCAAAGCCCATCAGAGAGGTAACTCTCAACACCAGAAGCTGCGAAGGCACAAAGCAGATGGGTCAGGGATTCAGTGTTCCTTCTGCTCCCACACAAGCTGCCATCCCTTCTAGTACTCTCTGTCTAATTCCTGGACGAGCAGCACACACCTGCCATTGCTCCTCTGACCCAGCAGACAAACTCCTTCTGCTTGGCCAGCTCCCTCAGAGCACCACGGCGGGGTGCAGTGATCCCCTGCAGCAGCTCCTTGGCCTTCATGAGCTCAGGGCTGATGCAATTCAGCTTCTGGGTCCTGTGGGGTTCACAGCGTCGTGGGTCCTCTTTTTCTGTCTGGAAAGCAAGAGGTGCAAACACACACTGAGTCTGGAACTGGGAAATGCCACTGGTTCTGCAGCAGGGAAAGGAAAGCCCTCTGCAAAACCACAGCCCAACAGAGCAGTATCATCGTCTCTCTTTAAGGAATGACTACACAAAAGCACTTGGAACATCTGAATTTTACTTCAAATAAGCATTTTGGGACAAGGAATGGCTCTTTACAGACTGGTGTAGACTTGTGAGAAGGTTCAAATTTAGCCCACACACTGAGAGTAGAGAGCCAAAGTCAGGGATACTTACTATATGCAACAAGTTTTCCAGGATACTGAAGTCACCAGAGAGGTCTAAACTCTCTTTGACAAGGGCAATGGTCTTGGCAGCACCAAAGGCTAAATGCATTTCATGGTACTGCTGGATCTGCTGGACTCTCTCACCAACCCAGCCTCTGTCTTCTGCAAACAACACGTCACAGATGATGTTCAGCTCCGCTCTGAGAGCTTCAGGACGATCCTTGAATTCCTCGAAAATTCTATCAACTGCAAAAAGTGAGAGACTTCCTGATCTGAGATCATCACACAGCGTTTCATAGTTGTCAAAGCAAGGGCGGATCATCCTGTCCAAAACCTCACTAAGGTACAGCTCAGGAACAATCTCCTCCTCGTCCTCATCCTTCTCTGGACTGTCACACTCATACTCCTCTCTTGCCTTCTGTGCTGCTTCCTTCCAGAACTGACAGAAGATCCGGCTGTTCTTTAAAGAGTCCATTTTGTGGATAAACACTTTCAGCTCTGAGCTCAGCTGAGAGCTGTAAAAGGTCTGCAGGGGCTTCTTTCCCAACATCACAACTTCATTCAGTCTTTTTGAAAGAACATCTTCTGAGTGTTGAGATTTCACTGGATCTACATTCACTGTAAACCAGAGACAGGTCAGAGAGAGATCAGGTGGTGCAGCCTGGCTCCAGCTCACTTCATCCCATCCCCCAAGCCACAAAATGCTACCAGGCAGGTGGACCCCTCTAAGTGTCATTTGATGCACAAGCACTCACTTGATCCCCCCAGTGCTCTGGGTCTACTTCCCCCACCCATCCTCACCCTCACTCTGGGGCTTAGAATCAAACTTGTTCCCAAAGCCAAGAGATTTTCAAGGAAAATGCTGTTTTCTGGAGTCGCCACTTTCAGACTGCTGCCCCAGAACTCTACCTCTCACAGATTCCTGCACCTTCCAGCACATGGTCAGGAAGGTTCCTATTGCTTTTTTCTCTCTTCTGAGCTGTTCGACTTCTTCGTGCCTCCACTCCAGCAGCTCTGTCATGTTTCTCTGGAGCCATTCCTTTTTCTCACTTGGCTGTTGCTGGTGCTCTGAAAGAAAACTCACCTGTAGTCACAAAGCAGACACTTCCCAGGCCCTGCACCCTGACTCAGGTTGGGAACTGCAGAGTCACAAACTTCACAGTGACAACACAAACTGCAGCTGGGAGCTCCCTGCCCAGGCCAAGGGACAGCACTCCAAACTGCTGGAGCACCTCCTGAGCCTTCCTAACCCCTGCAGCCCCTCCTGAGCAGGCCAGCATCACTACAATGATGCTCCCAGCCAACCATGCCCCCTCTGAGCCCATCTCTTACGTGTCTCCCAAATGTACATGAACTGTTCCTTGTGCTCTAAAATCTTCACCAGGTGTTTCACAAGGATGCAGCCGCTCTTGATGTCATTGGTGACACTTGTAACCACAGAATTTGCTCTGCCCATGACAGCCTTTGCTTCATTTGTAAGTCTGTTCAGAAGCTTTCTGTTTTTTCCTGTTCCAGAAACAAAACTTGTCATGTTTCCCAAAAAACAGGCAGAATCAGGAACCTTTCCATGCCATGGCACAGAGTCCTTCCATTTCTTACTGAACCCCTACCTAAGAGCCTGTGGACTCACATCACCCTCCAACCCCTCATGTCCTTCTGAGCAAAACCAGGACCTCGGGACAGCAATTTGGAAACTTTCCATGGAGAGCCCAGACCCACACCCTGTGGGGCAAATGAAAGCCATTTGGATCTCTTCACCTGGCCAAATCTTTGGTGTTTTTAACGCCAATAACTTGTGAGAACTTCTCAGGGAAAGAAGTTATGGTCCACAAATCCTGAGGAAGCTGCAGTGAATTAGCACAAGAGGAATAGTGGCTCCCTCTACCTTGGCGTTCCCTCTCCAAACCCAAGCTGAGTAGTTCAAGCTTTGAGACAGGGACTAAAACAAGAGCAGGACAATTTCTCTCTGCTGCTCTGTGCAGTGGCAGCAGTGAGGCAGAGAAAAGCTTCTCGGGGCCTTCTAAAACCCAACTACAGACCTACCATTAAAGCTGAAGATATGTTTGATGTCAGGCCACGTGAGCAGGTGGTGCAGAATCTTATCAAAATCCTCTTTAGGCTGCCCAGTGCTGACTGGCCATGACTTCACCATGACAGCAGACACGAGCTGGCTGAACTTGCCCATGTTGTAGGCAGAGATCTGCTCCAGGAGATTTTTCTCCGTCTGCCAGGACACACAGAGAGGGCAGGGGTGGGTCAGACTCTGGGGTGCCACTCTGTCTGTGTCTCACAACTGGCACTGACGCCAAGGAGTGCCCTCCAGGCTGAGGAATATTCCAAACCAGCCCTGTGACACAACTGACACCAGAGCTCATGGTGGAAACACATTACAAATATTCCTCAGACCTCATTTCCTGTTGATATTTTTTGTTGTTGGTTTAACAAACAATCCACAGCAACTCAAGCAACATCCACCTCCCTTTCCACCACAAGGCACATCCTTGTGCAAATGAATTGCTGTGAAATTGCACTTTTCTTTCTCCTCCCTTCCCTACCTTTCCTTTCCCCTACCAGGGCACACACAATACCTGGCATGCTGCAGGTACAGCCTCTGTGGCACAGTTCTGGAAGCAGTCACTGATGGAGGAGTTCAGCCGTGTGATTTCATAGTACTGACAACAGTACACCAAGATTTGGTTCACTGGAGGCTCCTAAAGGGCAAAAGGAAGATTTCTCATCAACTCAAAGTGTTTCTCCTGGCAGCATGAAGCAGTGCTGCTATCAAGACAATAAAAGGAACCTGAGCATCAGCCCATTTCTAAGGGCCTGGAAGTGAGATCAAACAATAAATGCTTGGAAAATATTTTAATGATTTCCATCTGTCCTAGTGTGTGATTGCTTAATATCCACCTCTCCAAGCCAAGCTCACAGCAGAAAATATTTGTTTCCTGCCTTCACTATGAAAATCAATGGCTTAAAGAAATGTGTAACTGCTGCAGAAAGGAGATGAGGAGATATACAGGGTCAGTTTGGAAGGGACTTAAACATGTGGGATTTGGGAGCCTGAACAGCACCATTTCTGCACAAGGAATGAAAACAGAAGCATCAACTTGGCTTCTCTGGGCCCTTGGGCATTTACTTTGCACTCTCTGGTTCTTAAATCTATAGAGGTGACAATTGCTAAGAATGTGGGTTTCCTCTGAAGCACCAGGACCTGCAGCCAGGCCAGTGACCAAGATTACAGCGTGGGATATTGTCATGGCCAATTGCTGAGCCTCCAGGACCTGGTTTATAACAGCAATGGCAATTGTTATGGCCAAAGCCAGCGTGTTTCCAGGTGCTCCTGCTCCAAGCACAGCACAAGTCACTCCATCTGCTCTGCACCACCAGCCAAGACAGCCTGGAGTCTCCCCTACCTGCTGGATTCTCTTCTTCAGATCTGAAAGTAAAGTCTCCCTCCACGTCTGGGTGAACTGCTCATCTGGAAAGGGGATATTCACCAACCTATCCCAGGCCTGCAGGGGACAAGCAAACAAACCCAAACCACTGAGTGCTGAGATTTAATACAGAAAGGAAATTAAAAGAACAACGTAGAAGAGATGCCCCACATGCCTCAGACAGTCTGCAGCCCTTCCAGATGTTTCCATCCTGAGCAAAAGGAACACTCCCAGAGCTGCAAAAGGCAGCTTTTAAGCCCAAACAGTGTGTAAATGTCTCAGCTGAAGGAGACATTTGGATGAGCCACTTCCACCCTGCTGCTGGAAACTGTCCCAGGGAGGGCTGGGAGCAGCAGCTCAGGCTGGCAGGGCTGCTCTGAGCTTTCCCTGCTGGAAGGCCTGAGGACAACCAGTGGGACACACTGGGAGCAAGACAACACCAAGGGGCAGCTCCTCACCCCAGCAATGCCTTTAGGAACAGCCAAGGAAGAGCAGAACTGAGGTGAGCTTCAAACACTGCCCATTGCCACCCCATTCCTTACCCAGCCACAGCTACAGAGCCCAACAAACAGCCAGCAGACTCAAGACCCTGGCTAAGCTACAGTAAAGCCCCTTTTTATTGACATTATCAGAAGATGACAAACCAAAAGCTCAGGGGAAGAAGAGAAGATCATGTGGTCCTTGTCTTTCATCAGGAACCTGTGTTGTAAAACGTTTCTGAACCAGGCTCGAGTGTCCCTCAGAGCTCCATCCAGCAACTTTGCCATTGGACCTTCCTGCACAGCACCCCCTGGAACCTGCCCCACATCGAGGGGAAGGCAACAAAATAAACACAGTTCAAGCAGGACAGCAACAGACAACTGATTTAAATCAGTGTTTCTAAAGAGAAGGCCCAAACACATCCAGAACACACAAGAGCCCAGCAACAGACCCAGCACTGCTTGAACTAAGAGCAGAGAGAGGCTGGGAAAGTGCAGTGCTTACAGGCAGGTTGTGCTTGAGCTTGTTCCAGGAAGTAAACACAACAAATGTTTAAGGGGAAACAAAACCAGACTTAAAACAAAGCTTATCACAGCAAACCTGAGCATCAGACCTTATTTTCAATAAGAACCAAACTCATTAGGTGACTCCACAACACTCTGAAAGTACCACAGTCTTGCTCAGAGTGTGAAATTCTTCAAATTGAGAGGGATCTGAACTAAACCCAGTCTGTTGTACCACACTTGTGATATTTCTGGGTACCTTGCTTGTATCAAGCCAAGAGCTCCTTGGTACTCACTGCTGGGGGCCGAAGCTTGGCAGTCTTGGCAATCAGGATGGCAGCAGTGGCAGGGATCAGGAACAAGCCCACTGTTGTCGTAGCCTTGCAGAGCCTCTCGTGCAGCCTGAGGCAGCAGGACAAGCAGCGCTGCCAAGAACCAGCCCCCAGAGCTCTGCAGGGCAGCAACACAGAGCGACACTTAATTTTCTGCTCCGAGGAAAAATAAAAAATTAAAAGAAAAGTAAAAACCCCACCAAATTCAACAGAGTGTGGCAGCTGCCTCCCTCAGATGGATTTAAAAAACGGGACAGAACTCCAGGATTCTTTTCTCCACAGAGATTTCAAGGTGTACAAGCACGACCCCAGCCCGGGTGCAGAGGCAGACAATGCTCTCACAAAGGTGCACTGCACTTACCCGGCTGGGGACTCATCCAAGGCACGCAGCACGGTGTTTAGAAGATTCTCTACCATCTGAGAATGGAAAGACAGAAATATGAAACTGTGGAAGAAATTTTACAGACTGATTTCTGATCAGCTGAGGAAGAGGGAACTCACTATTCTTTCGTATCTTTGCCAACATTTTCATAAATACACTATAAAATAGTAGAACTTATTTACTGGATTTCAGAGCCAATGCCTGGGCAACTTTTATATGGACAAACCCAACCTGTACTTCTTACAATTTGGAGGTTTCAAATCTATTATTAGTTGCAAGGTCCTAACCCTGCTGTCCTCACACAATTACAAAGGTTTTCACAACAGCAGCAAAACCTCCCAAACCAGCAGCCCCTTGCCCAACCCTGCTGTGCACAAAAACCAGCTTCAGGTACACGTCTGAGGAGGTTAAGATTAAAACATTTGCCATCAGTAACCAAGAGCAAAGCCAGCTAAGAGCACCCTCCTCTCATCAATGCCAATACCACTTTTCGCTGCAGATAAACCCCCAACTCTCCCCCTGAGTAGTCTCTGACTTCAGAGCAACTGTTTTTGCTCTTAGCTAGGTTTGAATCTCTTTGCGCTGTGACCTGCTGCCAGCCCCAGTCCCCTCAGTGATGGTCAGTTCTGCCAAAAGACACCCAGGAGCCCAGTTTGAGCCTTCATCCCAGAGCTGGGTAAAGCTGCCAGAAGACAAACCTTAGAGTTATCCCACGAGAGCTTAACATTCTGCAATCTGTAGAAAACACCTTGAAGAGTAGCTAAGAGGTCACTGGAGAAGTCTTCTATGAACTCAGCCAGGCTCTCCACGGGCAGCACACAGAGCCAGGACTTAACCAGAGTCACATCAAATTTCATCAAGTACTTCTTTTCTCTCATTCGTTTCAGCAGGGTCTCTCTGGAGGGGAGACAAAACAAAATCCTCAGGATTCCAAGGAACAAAAGGCCATGAGCTCGTGCAGCCCACAGAGGAGTCTCCTCCTCATTCCAGTGCTTTTGTCACTGCAGCTGAGGATCAGTGGGAGTCCCCAGGGCCCTGGGGTGGCAGAGCAGAGCCAAACCACTGAGCACAAGCACTCAGGGAAAACAAACTCCAGGTCTTGCTCAGACTCTACACAACACGAGCAGCTTCAGCTCCCACCTGCTCCCTGGCTGGCAGAACTGGGGGGTTGTGTTTGAGGGGTCCCACAGTGCCCAGTACACTCGGTGACCTCTGAGCCACCAGTGTGGTTGTGCCCACATAGCCCAAACATCCTCCCTCAACACACAACATCTCATACTCCTTAAAAATGAGGGAGGGAAGAAACAAAAAAAAAAAAAAAAAAAGAGATGAGGAGGGCACTGGGTGTAACTGGGAGCTCTGGAAAACTCACCCATCTTGCTTCCTCCTGGTTTCAGCAAATGAGAGCCCCCCCAGCCCTGCCCAAACATCCTCCTCCACCAGCTCGGGCTCCTGCTGCAGGGGATCAGCAAAGGAGTGCAGAAGGGGGAGGATCCACAACCACTGCTCTACGTCACATTCAATGCACTTCTGGCACAAGTTTGTCAGGTCAGCCTTCAAGCTAAATAAAAAAACAAAACAAAACAAACACACTGAGTGCAAGAACAGTTTTATCCTGGCCTTGAGAAGGCCCTAGGGCTATGGGAGGCTACGTTTCAATCTCCTCATTTACCTTCAATTAACCTCTGATCATTATTTTAGCTCCATCTACTCTTCATTGCAGTGTACCTGTCCAGGTTTAAGACCCAGAGCTGCAATGTTACTGAATCTCTCTGCACAGACCTTGCTGCTGGAGCACTGGGAGACCCAATCCTTTATCTACAGTCTCCCCATGAGCCCCCCCAGCCCTGTGACACTCACACAGAGAAGGACTCCAGAAAGAAATGCAATGGCTGCAGCTGTGTGAGTGAAGACCTCCGAATCCAGCCAGGTAAGCAGTCAGATTACAATCTGGTGAACAGGCCCTCCAGGGGAAAACCAACCAAGAAGTGTGGAATGATGCACTGCAACCCTGCCTGGATGTTAGCCCTGCTTCAAGCAGGAGGCTGGAACTGAGACCTCCAAAGATACCTTCAAATGTGACTTTTTCTCTGGTTCTCTGGCAGTAGAGAGCCTGTTGTTTGATTTATCAAAGGGTGCTACACCTGAGCAACACCAGCCCAGTCAGTTAGAAGGTACATGGAGCACTTACTTGGTAACTCCTGCAAAATCCTGTTTGATGTCATGAATTGTATTCTGTACAACCTGTGGTGGCACCTGATGCAAGCACAAGAGGCTACACAGGTCAGCCAGGTCACTTTTAAGTGCTGGGAGGGAACGGTCCTCAACTACCCCAAGAATGGCGAGCCCCAGAGCCAGTTTCTTTTGCATGGCACTGCTGCCTAGAGCTGCTTCTGGAGCAAGGAAAGGGAGAGCCATTTTCCTCATGTAGTTTAGCAGCAAATCATTCACCTGGGATAAAGAAGAGAAGAAACAAACCAAGCACAGCATTAGTCTTTCTCTTCTGAAGCCATTTTCTTCTGCCAGCTCCAGCGAGGCCACAGGACAGGAGCAGCCTCAACGACCAAAAAAGACAATGCGGCATTTCGGTCACATTTCCTAATTCTGTCAAGTAAGAAATTTTGGATTCCAGAAGCCCTGCTGGCATCACTGCTTAGAACAGGATCAGCAGCCTCTCCCAGAAAGCAGGCAGGTTTGGAGCAAGAGATGAGTGCAGAGAAGTTGTTAGTGACAGAACAGCTGGCAGCAAAACTTAATGGCGAGGCTTAGGAAATTAATACCCAGACACAAAACCCACTGAGGTATGAAGTCACCACATCACAGCTCTGTGCTGACCCACATGGGGTCTCAGAACCACACCAAGGTGCACAGGTTGACTGAAGCCCCCAGGGCAGCAGTGACAGCCCCCCCAGAAGGATCCCCACTGCTTCTGTACCTGAACTTTGACCAGAAGAGCAAAATTAACCCCGCGAGGTCAACAGCAAAATTAAAGTGTGGGCTCAGTAACAGAATGTTTTTTGTCTCTGTGCAACAGAAGGGATTACCTGCTCTACACCAAAGTTTAACTCTCTCCATGGCATTGGCCTGCCATCAAACACCCGCTGGGCTACTGCAACATAATGGAACTGCTTCAGCTGGCAGAAGAAATTCCTCAGATTGTCACGATTCCAGGTTCCAAGAATGCTGAAGATACTTTCTATCATAATATTGGCAGCTATTTTCTTCCCTTCCACCACTTCCTTCTTTTTATCAAAAATCTTCTGCTTTATGTTATCCACCGTGGAAGGCTTTAGACACACGATGTCATCGTACTGGTGCCACTCTGCAACAGCAACACAGGGAGAACACAGGAAAACAACCATTGCAATCAGGTGAGTTCTCCCTTCCAGCTGCCACAGCAATGCCCCCAGCAGCCCACTGAGCTCCCAGCTTCAGGCAGGGCTGTCTGGCAGGAATGCTGGGCCACAGGACAGCAGGGATCACCCCAAGGTGCAGGTCCAGCCAGCAGAGCTCACCTCCATTGTTGAGAAAGGCCTTGTTTATCGTTAAGCAGCGATTCACGGGCTGATTGGATTCTGATTTCTTGTAAATGAACTCATAATCCCCCTTCCCACAGGTCACCCAGTACTTGTAAGGAATGTATTTATCCAGGATTTCTTTGCTGAGAGTTACAGCACCTTCAATGAGGTATCCATGTTGTTTCAGATTCCTTGGAAACACAAACACAGCAAAGGTAGGCAAAGGACACTTAGCTGATCTACAGATCTTTTCCATGCGTTCCTCCTTTTCTCAGTTTTTAATTCGCAGGGTGACTGCTCTTTCCCAAGAACATTTTAGAAGAGTTTTCTTCACTGTGACACCCTCTGTTGCAACCCCCACCTGTGGGCACAGAGTCACACCTTGCACAGCAGCTGAGGCCCCAGAGGGACCATTCTCAGAGCAGGGAATACTCACCGGGTGCAGTTCAGCTCACAGATGTTGTCACTCCAGTTGCTGTAGAAAGGAATGCCCTCAGCCCTGATGAACACTTTATGGGTATCGGGGTTGAGCTTGAAGTCTTTGGATAATATTGCATGGAAATACACTCTAACCCACTCACTGTGGCTCACAGAACTGCAGGAAAGAGTTGGAAGGGAAACAGAAAGGATTCTGTTGGAGTTTTTTAATTGCACAAATCACTGCAGACCTCAAATCAGACTCAAACCACCAGCTGAGTGGCTGTAAGAACCATAAACTCTGGCAGCAGTTCACTCAGACTGATGCTTGAGCAGGCCTAGTGCAAAGCCCAGTGCAAAAAGGAAAGATGAGCTCCTAAAGGTAGCAGGAGATGCTCTGGCCCAGCAGAGTCACCTGGAATGGCTGCACTTTTGACCCCTTCCAGCTCATACACATTAAGCAAAACACCAAAACAGCTCTTCACACTGTTCACCTAAAGCGCTGTGTGTGTGAAGCACATGGTGCTCCTAAGAGCAAGAAGTAAGAGAATAATCTCTTTTTTATCCATCAGATGCTCAAGCAGGTTTGACACATCACCCAGAACACCACCTATGCTGCAGCTCCCGTTCAACAGTGGTTCTGTCATGCACAACCACTTCACCTCAGTCCAAGGTACATCCTGACCCAACCCCAGCACCTCAATCTGGAGTCCTCCTCACAGCAACTCTTGTTAGTGAAGAATGCTGGGAGCAGCAGGGCTGTTCTCACCTTCCTGTAATGTTTTCCACAGGTTTCTGGTTCCTTTGTTCCTTTTTGTTCTTGGGCCTGTCTGCTGCAGCCACAGCACCCTCCTTTCTGGCAGCCTCAGCTCCTTGGCTCAGACTTGTCTTCTCACTCACCTTAGGCATTTTCTCACCTGGGGTCTGATTTTTCTCTTTTGTGTTTGCATTCTGCAACAGGGAGACAAACAATGCCCAATGAAACAGGAGACCCTGGAAGCACAACATCTCCTCCTGGAATGTCAGTGATTGAGAGATGGGACTCCTGGTGCGAGCAAGAAGCCATTTACTGTTTCTACAACTTGGTTTACATTACTCCGACAGCTTTAGGTAAAGTTTTTCACTGCTAAGCAATAACCACATTATTCACATTTCTTAGCTACATTGCTTAACCACAGACCTGCAGTCTTGCATTACTTCTTTTAAACAAAACACGATTTCCTTTTTGCTTCCTCCCTTACATTTCTGTTTGATGTCCCAGGGCTTCTGGCCCACCAGAGTCAAGATGCCCACATCCTCCATCAACTGTGCAGTACCTTCTGCTCTACTACCCATCTGCCTCCCAACACTGGTGCACCACCAGCTTCATCCTCCTGGAAACACTGATCCCTCGCTGAGGGGAGCCACTGGTTAAGGAAAACAACCCATGATGGAAGAGAAGCCCAACCCTAACACACTGCCAAGCAGTCAGGCCAGTGAGCCCCAGGTCCCAGAGGATGGGGCATAAACAAAGTGAAAGAGAACCCACAGCAATGTCCAGCTTACCAGGCCTGTGTATGAACAGAGCACAGGCACCTGCAAAACACAAAATCCCCTCGTTCAAGGGGGTCCCAGAGCTCTCCAGAGAGCATAGCTGGCTGGAGAAGAGACACCTCCCAGTCCTGGGGGCAACTGAGTGACTCCTGAGTGAGAGCTAGGCTAGAACTGACTCCTAGGAGAACAGAACTCAAACAAAAGCCTCCCTAATTCATCCATGTATCCCTGGGCTGGTGCTCCTCAGCCTCACTGACAGCATGAGCAAGTCACACTGGCAAAGGGAAGCTGTGCCCACTGGAACACTCACCAGAGCTCACTCATACTCACCTTGACAGTGGAACTGTTCCCTTTTTGCTTGGGCTCCTTCACAGCCTGCGGGCTCTGAGCCCCAGGGAGGTCTTGGTCTCAGGTTTGCTTTTTGGGGCTCCCTTGACAGGAGGCAGCCCCGAGGGACTCACTCCCTGCCCTGCTGACTGCAGCTCCTTGCTGCTGCCCTGGGCCTGGGAACCTGCTGTGGCTGCTGGCAGCTGGCCAGGGGCACCACTGCCCCGTTCCACATCAGCCCTGGCTGTTCCATCCCCCACCTTGTCCCCTGGGGCTGCGGTGCTGGGAGCTGGGGCAGCCCCCCAGGCTGTGCTGCTCTGCTCTGCAGGGCTCAGCCTCTCTGCTTCGGGGCTGCCAGCTTCCTTCCCCACCTGTGCCAAATCCCTGCCACCTTTAGGTGTGTCTCCACCGGCATCAGTAAGTCCATGAGTACCTGGGTTTGCTCCCTCACCACCAGGGGTTTGGATTCCTTGAGGAACACGTGTGTCAGGCAATTCTGTGGTTTGAGCTGGGGCTGTGCTTTGAGGAGGCAGAGAGTCCTGCTCCCTGGAGATGGATGTATGTTTCTCTGCTTTACTCTTGTTCAAAACAAAGACCACAATGTCTGTTTATTCACTGCCAAAGGCAAACTCTTTGTTGCCTCCTCCATTGCAGCAAGTACCAGCATCTTCCTGCTACACAGGGCTAACAGAGAACCATCAGGAAGAGGAGGGACAAGACCAACTAGTGGAATGCAAATAACTCTTGAGAACTGTGTAGATTAATATTCAAGACTTGCTCAGCAGGAGCACAGAGCAGCGGTGCAGTGTCTAAACTGACTCATGTAATTTGTGGTTTTCCCCACGGCACCGCAGCTCCGCATGCACAGAGCAGCGTCAGCAAACACAGCTCCTGGAGGCAGCCAGGCAGCAGCTCCCCGACGTGGCCAAAGGGATGTGGGGGATGCAGCCTGCCCTCCTCACTTCACACAAGAGAGCAACAAGTCACAGCTGCTCCCCAGCACCCAGCAGGAACCTCACCTTGTTCAGCAGAGGAGCCACCTCAGCAGAGTCACCAGCCCCGCGCTGAGCCGAGGGCTTTGTGCTGTTCTCTGGAGCTGTGGCACCCTTCTGCAGTGAGGAGCCCTCCTTCTGCTCCCATGTCTTAGCAGAGTTGGGAGAGCCACCTGCAGTGTCAGGTGTGGTGCCTGAGGTGTTGGGTGGAGCTCTGGCTCTGTCCATCACCGACTCGCCCTCTGTCTCCTTTGTTTCAGCGGTGGAAGAAGGCCCAGCAGCAGCTTCTCCCTTCACCTCTTCCTCTGCATCAGGGACTGGAGGGACCTGCACCTCTCTTCTCTCTGCAAAGGAGCGAAATTAATCGTTAAACTGGAAACTCACCCCCCAGTGGGGTGGCAGAATGGTTTGGGCTGGAAGGGACTTTAAAGCTGATCTCATTCCACCCTTGTCACAGGCAGGAGCACCTTGCACTAGACAAATTAATCGTTAAACTGGAAACTCACCCCCCAGTGGGGTGGCAGAATGGTTTGGGCTGGAAGGGACTTTAAAGCTGATCTCATTCCACCCTTGTCACAGGCAGGAGCACCTTGCACTAGACCAGGTTACTCCAAGCCCCTGGATGGGGGAGAGAATCGGAAAAAAAAGGTAAAACTTGTGGGTTGAGATAAACGCAGTTTAATAGGACAGAAAAGGAAAATTACAATAACCAGAAAGGAATATCCAAAGCAAGTAATGCACAGGGTGCTTGCTCAGCACCCACTGAGCAGTGGCCGTCACCCCTCGCCCAAATCCCCCCAGTGTTCCCTTCAGCACCATGCCCTGTGCTCTGCAGCATCCCTCTGGGCACTGGGGCAGCTCTCCTGGCTCTGCCCTCTCCCAGCTCCTCGCTGCCTGGGAGCCTGAGAAGTCCTTGGCTTAGTGTAAGCACTGCTCAGCTGCACTGAGCCTTCAGGCTGTTATCAACAGGGGTCTCATCCTGAACCCAAACACAGCTCTGGACCAGCTCCTGGGAATAACAAACTGTCCCAGCCATGAACACACAGGAGCTGTCTGCTGTTCCCTGTTCAGCTCCCACCAGCAATGCCGCCACTCTCCCTGTACAGCCTCCTACCCCCTCCAAGGTCCTGCCAGATGCAGAATAATTAAGGACCTACAGCACCGAGAGAGCTCCATTCCTGTCCCTCCTGCAGACACAGATGCAGCAGCAGTGCTGGCACAGATGCAGCTGCCTGTGCCAGTGCCTGGAGCCCAGGATAAGCAGGGACAGGACAGTGGCACCTCCCAGCTGGCACAGCCTTCTGGGTGGCACTGCGACTGCTCCCACTCAGCTGAAGCCTTTCCAGGAAGGCAGAGGAAACTCCCTTTTTGTCTTCACAGCTTTATCCAGACCTTAAAAAACCATTGGAAGGGCAGCTCCAGGCCCAGTCAGGCAGCAGAGCTGAGCTCTGCCTTCTGCAGGGGTTTCACAGGCTCCTCCACACTGCCTCTACCTCAATTCTGAGAGCAAAAGCTTTGAAGCTCAGCTACTTTGGATGTTCTTCCTACAGCATTTCAGAGCTGGAGATCCCAGGTTTGTTACCCTGCCATGCTGGAGTGCAGAGGGATTTGCTAAGAACCAACCCTGCTGGGACTGCAGCAGCTTGATTCTGATTTAGTGTGTTTTTCCAGGATCCCATTCACCCTGGCAACAAACCAAAAGCCATTCTGGTGGCCCAGGTCATTCGGTGTCAAACAAGTAAAGAAAACAGGAAACATTTCCCCCAGTATAACCGTGTTGTGCACTTGATTCTGTCTCTGTTCAGCAAGGCAGAAATAGTGTGCTGTCAAACACAATTCAGGGCTGAGTTCTAAATCTAACAACAAGCTGTGAACCGGAAATTCTGTGTCGAGAAGGACTCAACCAGTCTTTTAACATAACAAACAGCATTACTTCATTGGCAAGACAGAAACTAGTTCGACACTGGGGAGCCGCGTGTGGAGACTGCGTGTACGATGTGTCACCAACTGACTCGCTTCTCTGTCTCCCGACTGTCAGTACACAGTGAAGAAAACTGTCCCTGGACAGGAACGCCAGGGGAGGTTGAGATGAGAGGTTGGGAGGGGAGTTTGGGACGAGAGCCGTGCGGAATGACCCGGGCAGAGCAGAGTCCAGAGGCACACAGGCACCAGAGGTGGCTGCGGCAGCCTGAGGGCAGCGCGGCCCGGCCCGGCCCGCCGAGTCCCGGCCCCACAGCCGCTGCAGGAGCCGGGCAGGGGCACACACAGGGACACAAACACCGGCACAGCGTGAGGCAGCACAGCCGTGGGGCGTCCTCCCGTGCCCGGCTGCGTCTGACTGCCAGCGAGCAACCGGCGGCACCGGAGAGCCGGGCCGGGAGCGTGAGGGGAACCACAGCGCTGCAAGGCCAACAAACGCAAACAGCGAGCGCTGCCCGGCGCCGCGGCCCGTGCTCCCACCGAGGGCCCGGCTCCCCTTCCCCGAGCACTAGACGGGGCTGCTCCGCCGGGCTGGGCCGCGGCCGGGAGCCTTCTTCCAGCGGCGGGGCCGTGGCCGGGAGCGGAGCTGGGCCATGGCCGGGAGCGGGCCCCGGGGCCGTGGCCGGGAGCGGAGCCGGGCCGTG
>VWZP01002677.1:290859-320259 GCA_013396995.1 Dicaeum eximium
GCCGCCCCGGTACGCGACTCACCGAGCAACAGGGCACGGGCACCGGCAGCCCAGGCACCCGCTCCTCTTCGGGCGGCTCCCGCGGAGAAAAGTTTCGTTTCTCCGCCGAACCGCTAACTTTCGTTTTTGGTGTTACGGCCCCCGCCCAGCCCCGGACCGCTCCGGCCAATCCCGGCCCCGGCTGCCGCCCCCGGGTGGCTCTCGATGGATCCCGCCCCGCCCGAACCCCCATCCCGCCGGGCATCTCTGGGGGTTCTGTCCCGGTACCCCCGAGCATCGCCCCAGCCGTCATCGCCCCAGTGCCGGTGTCCCCCGGCGGCGCAGGGGTGTGGGACGGGAGCGCGTCGGGCTGGACCCCACAACCAAAACCGGGCTCCACGGTCACAAGTGGGGACACGGCTGGATCCCATCCCGGCACCAAGGCCAGGACGGGCTCCAGCAGTGCTCACACAGCTTTGAGCGCACATTCTCCTGAACAACCAGCCCGTTTTACCCCCGCGGCCCCGGTTTCCCCTCCCGGCACCCGCATGGCCCAGCAGGGAACTCATGGCTCTCAGGGCAGGAGCCGGAGCCCTGCCAGGTGTGCGCGGCTCCCGGGCACCTGTGCAGCCCTCGCAGCTCCTCTGGCAGCAGGAGCTGTCCCAGAACGCGCCCTGGGGCTGGGCTCACCCGCACAGCCCCCGCCTGCTTTCAGTTTCTTTTCCGTGGCACGCTCAGCATTTCCCAGAAGATAATCTCCCCTTCCCACACGAAAGGAAAAAGCTTCCCCTCAGGAAGGCAGAGATGACACGGACTCATTAGCAATTTCTCGTTTATTACACCCTCGCTGTCGGCCGAGGGCTGTTCGAGGAGGAAACAGAATTCCCGACCCTGCCCAGCCCCACCAGGTGCTGTCCCCATCGCACAGCCTGGTGTCACCGTGCCTGTCCCCTCGGCAGGGCCCAGGCCAGGGGCTGCACCCCGGGGTGACGCCCCAGGGCACTGTTTGGCACAGCACCCCACAGACAAGGTAGGCATAAAAAAGGTAAGGATAAGTAAGGATAAAAACCAGTAAGAAGCACAATCCCAGACGTTTTCCCTGTGCCAGCAGCTGGAGGCTGAGCCCCTGTGTCTGCTTGGAGGGCAGCACCAGCAGCCTGAAACAGCTTTGAGAGCTGACCCTGTGTCACATCGGAGCAGCCAGGACATGAGAAAGGTTCAGAATTAAAAGACTTGTTTAAAAATGACAGCTGCTCCCAAGAGGAAGGATGGCTTTGCACTGGTCACTGCCACAGGGAACAGTTTTGTCCCACAGCCCGTGTGGGGTTGGGCTCTGTTGGTGCTGCTCAGTCCATCTCGGTGTGGGACATGGGGACCGTCCATCCCCGCCCCCAGGAGGCCTGGCTGGGGCGGGTGGGTCCCACAGAGGGTGTTGGTGTCGCTGGGGTGTCACAGGACCTTCAGCCCAAGCTGGTCTCACTGGATGAGCCCCGTGCTCTCGGCAGGGCTGGTGAAGGGCTCTGCCCTGCTGCCCCCCAGCTCTGCTCCCCGGCACCGCTCTGGGACAGCAATGGGGAACCAGGGTCAAGGCAAGGCTCATGTCCTGCCTCTGCCTGGCACAGAGGAAATTTTTCTCCCAGGAGCTGGTCCAGAGCTGTGTTTGGGTTCAGGATGAGACCCCTGTTGATAACAGCCTGAAGGCTCAGTGCAGCTGAGCAGTGCTTACACTAAGCCAAGGACTTCTCAGGCTCCCAGGCAGCGAGGAGCTGGGAGAGGGCAAAGCCAGGAGAGCTGCCCCAGTGCCCAGAGGGATGCTGCAGAGCACAGGGCATGGTGCTGAAGGGAACACTGGGGGGATTTGGGCGAGGGGTGACGGCCACTGCTCAGTGGGTGCTGAGCAAGCACCCTGTGCATTACTTGCTTTGGATATTCCTTTCTGGTTATTGTAATTTTCCTTTTCTGTCCTATTAAACCATCTTCATCTCAGCCCAAGAGTTTTACCTTTCCTCTGACTCTGTCCTATCCCTCTGTAGGGGGAGTGAAGGGCTCTGTGGTGCTGAGCTGCTGCTGGCTTGAACCACCAGAGCTCACCATGAATCCCAAAGCCTGGGGAGACCCAATTCTTGGGAGGGGCTCCAGCTCGCCCTCCCAGGAGCCCCTGCAGCCCCCACACTGCTGCTGTGCAGCTGGGCAGGTCAGATCCCATGGGTGTCCTGCAGAGCCACACTCATCCTGGGAGAGCAGCCCAGAGCCTCACCTGCCTCCTCCCAGCTGGAGAAATGCTGGAATCCTTCTAGGTCTGCAGACAGGAGCACTTGGAGAATGGGGTCCTGAGGGCAGAGAAACATGGGCTGGGGGAGTGCTGGCCCCTTCCCATCCTCCCATATGGGAAGGGCAGAGTCCCCAGCCCCCCCAGCCTCCAGCTCTGGGAGATGAAGGTGCTTGGGCTGGTGACGGCGCCACCAGAGAGAGGCCAGCACAGAGCCCGGGCAGGGCAGCAGGGCTGAGCCCATCAGACCCTCCCAGGCCTGGGGGGGTGGCCGAGGTGCCACACACCTGCAGGCCACAGAAGGCCAGCGAGAGGCCGTGCCTGTGCAGCTCCTGCAGCAGCTCTGCCAGCCCCAGCACCGCTGTGGAATCGATGCTGCTGACGTGGCAGCAGTCCAGGAGCACAGAGCGGGCTGGAGATGCTGCTGGAAGAGCACAGGGTCATGTCCAGCGAGCCCAGAAATGACCAGCCCAGGGATCACAGCCCTCAGAGCCAGGGCAGGGCTGGCAGGGGTGGCACAGCTGCGCTGTCACCGCTCGCACAGCAGCCCCTGGGGCGGGGCAGCACTGGGCACCCACCCCAGGAGCGATGCAGGCGGTGACAGCCGTGTCCCCAGGACAGACCAGAGCACGGTACCTGCCAGGGCACGGCTGCACACGGTGTCCCGCAGGTGCTGCACGGCTGGGAAGTGCAGGCTGCTCCCCGGCTGCACCAGCAGCACGGCCCCCTCCCACACCTGCAGGGGAGACGAGCACGGGACTCAGGGCTGTCACCTTCCCAGGCAGGGCCAACTGCCCGTGTCACTCTCTGCCCTCCTGGATGGACGGGGAGAAGGAGCCTCCATCCCTCAGGGAAAACCCTCTGGCACACAGCCCGGTGTCAGCAGGGCAGGGACAGCGGCGCCTCCCCCTCCTGCTCTCCTTTTCTCCTGCTCTTTGGAAGGGGTCGCTGTGCTCTGCCCGTGGCACACTGGGGACAGCCAGGACGGGTCAGGAGCGTCCTGCACTCCAGCACCTCACCGCCCGCAGGAGCCCCCTCCCAGCTGCCTGGCCCTGCCACATCCAAAGGGGTGAGAAATGGATTTGTAAAGAATTCTCAAAATCTGACTGAAAGCTCACACAGTCTTGTACATCTGAATGCAAACTCTGAGATGAGCTGTGCTGACTCAGGAAGGCCATGGAATAGAGATGATGTTGTTGAGACAGAGATTGAACTAGAAAAAAATTTCAACAGGTTTCAAAATACTGCCTTGTAAAAAGACCAGATATTTTAGAGAATTAGAATTGTGAAAGATGCATTGTACAGGACCACATGGGGTAGAAGTATAGGTGATTGCTGTTAGAAGTATAAGCAGCATTGTGTAATCAACAGCCAATAGGCTGATAAACATTTGTAAGGTATTGTAACCAGGAAATAGGTTGGCTTCTGATAGAATGGCGTTGAGTTTTACATCTCTTATGTCTCACCCTTCATCGAGACTGATAATGGAATAAAATCTTTTAAAACACCTCTCAGTTGCCCCATGTGAAAAGCTGGGAAAACCAAGACAAGGGGAGGGGTGAAGCCCACCTTGATTGGGGGCCTGGCAATGGAGTAGAGCAGGAGAACCCCAGAAACCAGCACCCCAGCCACGATGCCGTACTGGACCTCCCAGAAGCAGAGTAGGAATGTCACACACAGGGGCACGAGGTCCAGCCCTGCAAGAGAGATAAGCCAGGCTCGGCATGACAAAGGACTCAGGCACCGGTGGGCAGCCACATGATGGGACACTCAGAGACAGCGATGGGACACTCAGAGACAGTGAGGGGACAGAGACAGCGATGGCACACTCGGAGACAGCGAGGGGACACTCAGAGACAGTGAGGGGACACTCAGAGACAGTGAGGGGACAATCAGAGACAGCAATGAGACACTCAGAGACAGCGATGGGACACTCAGATACCATCCCCAGACATCCTCATGCCTATGAGGGGATAAAAGGATAAAAGCTCACAGGCTCCTTTGTTCTGGATCCCTCCTCAGAAACACCCAACTCGAGCTGTTGTTCTGTTACTTAGTTATGGCACCGTGATTAAATGACTTTAAGGACCTGGACGTCTGAGACTCTGCTATGGGAATCCTGGGGCAGAGCCGGGAGGAAACCTGGGGTGTGTGAGTGGGGCAGGGGGAGCCGCGAAGGGACCTCTGTCCCAGCTCAGGGGGGCGATGTGACTGCCGGAGCGGCTCCTGGATGGCTGGACGGGGGAGTTTCCTTCACAGGGGAGGGGACTGCCCGTTCCCCGCGGATGCCCTCACTCTTAACCCGCCAGAGCGTCCGGAAGATGCCAGCGTCGAACATGGGCACCACGGCCGAGATGATGACGGCGGCCAGCGCCGCTTTGGGGATGTAATAGAAGAGCGAGGTGAGGTACGCCAGGGACAGCAGGACCAGGGCACCTGCGGGAGGGGGACCCTGAGCCACGGGCCCCTGGCACCCAGGGGTCCCTGGCACCCAGGGGCAGGGCAGGGGCGGGGCAGGGCTTTACCTGTGACGAGCCCCCCCGCGGGGGTGCAGACCCCTGACTGAGCATTCACCGCCGTCCTGAAATGCAAACCACGCGTCCCAGGCTGGGCAGGGCTGGGGGCTGGGTCCTGCTCGCTGCCCAAAGATCCCACCCAGGAAAACCACCCGTCCTATCAGGGATGAACATGAGCAAGCCCTTGGCTTCCAGGACCCGTCCTATCAGGGAGGAACACAGCAAGCCTCTGGCTTCCTTCAGGGAAGGAAGGGAGGTGGCCCTCAACACAAGGGAAGGCGGCCACATGCATAGCCCGGCCACCAAAGAGGGCTGCTGGGGACCAGGACACGAGCTCAGGGACCCACTGGGGACAGCACAATCTTCCACTCAGGATCCTGCAGAGCTCCCTCGGCACGCAGCCCCAGCGAGTGCCCGGCTCCCCCTCCTGCTACCCACCGGCCAAAGCTGCCCGTGATGGGGAACGAGGAGACGAAGGAGCCCAGGACATTGGCCACGCCTGAGGAGAAAAAGGAGAAGGGCTGGGGAGGCACTGCTGTGGCTGTGTCCCCCCCTTGACCTTCTCCCTTCTTGCCCGGGGCTGGACAGTGCCCAGTCAGCCGTGCAAGAGTGACTCAGCCTGCCTGGGAAATTCCTGAGCTGTGAGGTAAGGAAGGGAAAAGCTCAGGTGGAGGCAGGACTGCCCGGATGGGGCTCTCAGGCAGCTCAGGGGCTGTGGGACACCCGGCAGTGCTGGGAGCCCCACCCCTGCCCCCCTGAGCAAGCAGCTCTTACCCAGAGCCAGCAGCTCCTGGTCGGGGTCAATCCTGTAACCATTCTGTGAGGCTGAAAGGAGATGTTGGTGTCGGTCTGAAGCTCCCACAGGCACTCCCCACGCACAGGGAGCGGAACCAGCAGTGACTCGGGCAGAGTGGGCCCTGTCCTGGCACCCCTCGGGCACAGGAGCAAGACAACACCCACCTCCTGGGCAAATTTCAGCTGTGCACCCCCCAGGACCCCTCCATGAACTGGAGGCAGTCCCTCCCAGTGCCCCAAAAGGACCAGCACCTCCCCAGCACCCCGAGCCCCCGCAGAGACCCCTGAGAGCACCGGGAGGGCCCTGGCACAGCCCTACCGAAAGCCTTGGCGATGGCGATGGTCTCCAGCAGCCCCATGAGCGGCACCACGGCCAGCCCCACCCCCATGTCCTGGGGGAGAGGGATCAGTCAGGGGGGGCAGGACCCAGCACACGCAGGAGGGAGCAGAGCAGCCCCTGGGAGCTGCCAGCACCCACCTGCACCATGCTCTGGAAGGGGACGGTGCCGTTGGGCGCTGCCAGCGAGAAGCGGGGCGGCCGGAAGGCTGGGAGGCCCCGGGGGATGCTGCCAGTGAGCCTGAAGGGCTGGGAGCCCATCACCTGGAAGGAGTAAGCCACCAGGCCAGCAAACAGGACGACGAGAGCGTTGCGTGCTGCCAAAGTGGAGAGAGCGACTGTGGAACCTGCCCGGAGCCAGGGCAGCAGGAGGAGGGCAGGAGATGGGCATCTGACCTGCTGAGGACTTCCCAGCCTTAGGAAGGGCCACAGTGGCAGGGGGACAAGTGGACCCTTGGCACTTTGTCCTCCCTGACCCACCTCCAGGTCCTGGCTCCTGCCAGCCTGGGCTTTACCAGTTTCAGGCTCTGTCTTCCCTGACCCAAAGAGACCCAAAGAGATGAGGCCCCGGGAGGGGACGGGGCAGGGGACAGCTGACACACCCGTGGCAGAGATCCAGACGATCAGGTGGCTGATCCTGACAGGCAGTGGTGCTGCAGGGGCAGCTTGGGGCAGGCGGCTCTTCATGGCCCGGAGCCCTGCCAGCGCGGCCAGGCAGGTCAGCCCCAGCACAGCGTCCCCAGCCCTGCAGGAGGCACATCAGTGCCACCCCAAACACGCCGTGGGCACAGGGACAGCTCCCACAAAGCCCCAGGGGAGGGGGGGGGCTGTGTCACAGCGCTGGCAGAGACTGAGCAATACCGGAGATGGGGAGGGAAGAGCAGAGCCCAGGACTGCAGGGGAGGGAGCAGGGCAGGGCGGTGCTGACCTGGTCTCCCCGACCCTCCGCAGCGTCTCGTAGACCTGCAGGAAGAACTGCCTCGGGATGCCCTGCAGCCCCAGGATGTTCTGTGCAGGAAGACAGAGCCCGGTGACAGCCCCTGGTGACCGCAGCCATTGGCCAAGGCCGGCCCGGGGCTGCTGGCAGAGGCTCTGATTTGGGGTAACCACAAAGGAAGTGCGGCAGCCCAGCAGAGCCTCAGCTCCCTGGAGGCCAGCCCTGGAGGGGCTGCTGGGGCTGCAAACCGCCCTCAGCTTCCAAATTTGTGAGCCCACCGTGCCAGAGAATCGCCCAGTGCCTCCTGCAAGTGACCAAACGCCATGTCCTGGTTTCACTGGTGTCCTGCATGCCACCAGCTGGCCACCAGCAGAGGGTGTGTTCAGCCCGGTCTGCTCCCAGCAGAGCGCTCAGGGACCCAGCAGAACCACGGCCAGGGGGTCCCGTGAGCCCTTTGGGGCTCCTTCCCCCAGCACCAAGCACATCACCCAGTCCCGTGCTAAATATCCCAGTTCCACAGCACTAGAGAGAGCTGAGAGGCAGCCAGGACAGGGCTGATCCTACCTTGATCTGGTTGAAGCTAATGGTGATGGAAGCAGCTGAAGTAAACCCTTTGATGACAGGGCAGGAAATGAAATCCAGAAGGAATCCTGCATGGGATGGGAGGCAGTGATTACTCTCCTGACCCCAGTGGGGCCTCGTGTGTGTGCACAGAGCTGACACAAGCACTGCAGGACGATCCCAGTGTCCTGGAGAGCAGAGAGGAGGAAGGGACAGCTGAAGGCTGTGCAGAATATCCTAAACATACATCTGTGCCCGGCAAGAGCATCTCACCGAGGTGCAGGAGCCCCATGGCCAGCTGAATGCAGCCAGAGAGGAAGGCGAGGAGAACGGCATAGACGGGCTCGTGGAAGGCGTAGGAGGAGACCAGCAGGGACATGATGGCCGTGGGACCCAGCGTCACGTCCTTGGCCGTGCCCAGGAGGCAGTAGACGAAGCAGCCCATGAAGGAGGAATAGAGCCCGTACTGTAGGGGGACAGAGGGGACACTGGCACAGCCCTGGGAGCTGGGAGAGGCCGGGCACCTCCCGGACTGGGCGGGCTGGGCTGATCTCGGGTCACTCCAGGGCTCTTGGCACACGCGTGGCATCCTGCCCGGGCAATGGGCGACTGCCCGGCGCCGGCCCCTGGTCACCCAGCCGAGCCCAGCCCAGCCCTGCCCCGCACACGGCCAGGCTGCTCCGGGAGGGGGATCCGGGATGGCCGCGGCCGGCGGCACTCGGGGCAGGGCGGGTCCCGGCCCGGTCCCGGTCCCGGTCCCGGCACCTACCTGCAGCGGCAGCCCGGCCAGCTCGGCGTAGGCCAGCGCCTGGGGCACGGCGGTCAGGCCCACGGCCAGCCCGGCCAGCAGGTCCGGCGGCAGCCACGCCCGGGAGTACCGCGGGAGCCNAGCCGCCGCTGCCAGCCCGGCACAGACCGCGGCTCCGCCCGCGCCGGATCTGAGCGGCCGGGGCGCCTCATGTGACCGGGGTGAGGAGGAGCCGGGGCGGCCGGAGGAGCCGCCGAGCCCCGCTGCCGGTGCCGCTGCCGGTACCGGTACCGGTGCCATGCGGCCCTGGGCGCTGGTGCTGCTGCTGGGCGCGCTCCGGAGCGGCGCAGCCCCGGTCCCGGCCCGCAATGTGCTGCTGCTCCTGGGTGAGTGCGGCCCGGCCGAGCCCCGGAGCCGGCCCGGACCCCCCTGCCCCTGCCCCGGGCTCGGCGCTGCGCGCATCCCGCGGCTGGCAGGGAGGGAGAGAGGGAGAGAGGGAGNGACACTGGCACAGCCCTGGGAGCTGGGAGAGGCCGGGCACCTCCCGGACTGGGCGGGCTGGGCTGATCTCGGGTCACTCCAGGGCTCTTGGCACACGCGTGGCATCCTGCCCGGGCAATGGGCGACTGCCCGGCGCCGGCCCCTGGTCACCCAGCCGAGCCCAGCCCAGCCCTGCCCCGCACACGGCCAGGCTGCTCCGGGAGGGGGATCCGGGATGGCCGCGGCCGGCGGCACTCGGGGCAGGGCGGGTCCCGGCCCGGTCCCGGTCCCGGTCCCGGCACCTACCTGCAGCGGCAGCCCGGCCAGCTCGGCGTAGGCCAGCGCCTGGGGCACGGCGGTCAGGCCCACGGCCAGCCCGGCCAGCAGGTCCGGCGGCAGCCACGCCCGGGAGTACCGCGGGAGCCAGCGCAGCACCGGCAGCGCCGGCGGCGGGCAGCGGCACCGCGGCATGGCCGGGACCCCGCGGGCCGGTACCGAGCGGAGCGGGACCCCCCCGGGCCGGGCAGGAGCGGGCCCCCCCCGGGAGGGTTCTCCCCGGGCCGGGCACAGGAACGGGTTCTCCCCCGGTGGATCCCTCCACGGCCGGTTCTCTCCCGGCCGGGGACAGGAGCGGTTCTGCCCTGGGCCGGTTCCCCCCCGTTGTCTCCCCCCGTTGTCTCCCCCCGTTGTCTNCCGCCCGCGCCGGATCTGAGCGGCCGGGGCGCCTCATGTGACCGGGGTGAGGAGGAGCCGGGGCGGCCGGAGGAGCCGCGGAGCCCCGCTGCCGGTGCCGCTGCCGGTACCGGTACCGGTGCCATGCGGCCCTGGGCGCTGGTGCTGCTGCTGGGCGCGCTCCGGAGCGGCGCAGCCCCGGTCCCGGCCCGCAATGTGCTGCTGCTCCTGGGTGAGTGCGGCCCGGCCGAGCCCCGGAGCCGGCCCGGACCCCCCTGCCCCTGCCCCGGGCTCGGCGCTGCGCGCATCCCGCGGCTGGCAGGGAGGGAGAGAGGGAGAGAGGGAGAGAGGGAGAGAGGGAGGGGCGGTCCCGGCTCCGCTCCATGCCTTCCGCAGCCCGGGGATGCTCCCGGTGCCATCAGCGTCCCCCGGGCCGGGACACCCCCGGGCTGACCCCGCACCCGTCATGCAGCCGACGACGGCGGCTTCGAGAGCGGCGCCTACAACAACTCGGCCATCCGCACGCCGAACCTGGACGCGCTGGCCCGGCGCGGTTTGGTCTTCCAGAACGCCTTCACCTCCGTGAGCAGCTGCTCCCCGAGCCGGGCCAGCATCCTGACCGGCTTACCCCAGGTAGGGGCACCTGCCTGCGCCGGGCCGGGGCTGCCAGCCCGGGGGAAGTGTCACGGGCACGGCTGGACGCGTTTCGGAGCCGGGCTGGCAGCCCTGGTCCAGCGCTGTGTCCCCCCCTCCCCTGCAGCACCAGAACGGGATGTACGGGCTGCACCAGGACGTGCATCACTTCAACTCCTTCGAGGGCGTGCGGAGCCTGCCCCTGCTGCTCAGCCACGCAGGTGTCCGGACAGGTCGGGAGCCCAAATTCCCCTGGCTGAGCTTGGTGGCCAAACTGCCCGTGGGCCAGGGAGCGCTGCCTGTCCCCGCAGAGAGGAGACAGCAGCAGCCACATCCCCCCGGCACTGCTGCTGGCACAGCTCCTGTCTGCATTTCACAGGGATAATTGGGAAGAAGCACGTGGGGCCGGGGACCGTGTACCCCTTTGACTTCGCCTACACAGAGGAGAACAGTTCGGTGCTGCAGGTTGGGAGGAACATCACCCGCATCAAGGAGCTCGTCCGGCGCTTCCTGCAGAGCCAGGACGAGAGGTGAGGCTGCCCCCGGTTCTGGGAATGGCCGTGGGAGGAGGGAAACTGGCTTCACTGAAGATCTGACAGGAAGGGGGCCCTTGTCCCCGGGTCACCCCATATCCAGATCAGGTGGGGGGAGTCCTGCTGACCCCAGCTCACCTCAGCACAGCCCACGAAGGTCTCCGGGCAGTCCTTTGCTTCACCACCTCCACATCCCCCCTTTCCATCCCCAGGCCTTTCTTCCTCTATGTTGCCTTCCACGACCCCCACCGCTGTGGGCACTCCCAGCCACAATATGGGGCCTTTTGTGAGAAATTTGGCAATGGAGAGAGCGGGATGGGCTGGATCCCTGACTGGAAGCCACAGATTTATCGCCCAGAGCAAGTGCAGGTGAGAACCTGTGTGTGTGTGTGTGGGGCTCTCTGGGGCTGTACACGATGACAGCCTCTATGGGGCCAGGGCTGGCCCCCACCTTGTCCCTGCCTCCAGTGTCACACAAGAGCTGGTGAGGGCACAGTGGGCTGTGCCAGCCACGTGCCCCTTTCCCTGTCTCTGTTCAGGTCCCTGCCTTTGTCCCGGACACGCCGGCTGCCCGGCAGGACCTGGCTGCCCAGTACACGACCATCGGGCGCATGGACCAAGGTGGGAGCCGTGGCCAGGCTGGGGCTGGGGCTGGGCGCTGCAGCCCCTCCCTCCCCGCTGAGCTCTGCCCCTCCTCTCGCAGGGATCGGGCTGGTCCTGCAGGAGCTGCGCCGCGCCGGCTTCCTCAACAGCACCCTGGTGATCTACACCTCCGACAACGGCATCCCCTTCCCCGGGGGCAGGACCAACCTGTACCGCTCGGGCACGGCCCAGCCGCTGCTGCTCTCCTCCCCCGAGCACCCGCAGCGCTGGGGGCAGGTCAGCCCCGCCTTCGCCACCCTCCTGGGTAAGAGCTGAGGGAGGGAGGGAGGCAGCCCAGCTGTGCCCGGGGGTGGGGGCTGCTCCCCACCCTCCCTACACCAAAACTCCGGGTCCTTCCCTACGGGCTGCCCTGAGCCCTCAGCATTGGCAGGGCCAGTGCAGGGAAGGGAGAGGAGGGAGGACAGAACAGGGTCCCCTGCAGGGACACCATCCCTGGGGACCTTTCTGCCCCTCTCCGGGGCTGAGTTTCCCTCACAGTGCCTGTCCCTCCTCTCACCCGTTTCCTCCCCTCCAGACCTGACGCCAACCATTCTGGACTGGTTCTCCATCCCCTACCCTGCTTACAGCATCTTTGGCACGAGGCAGGTGCAGCTCACTGGAAAGTCTCTCCTGCCAGCCCTGGAGTCGGAGCAGCCCTGGGCCACGGCCTTCAGCAGCCAGAGCCACCATGAGGTGACCATGTACTACCCCATGCGAGCCATCCAGCACGGGCAGTTCCGCCTCGTCCACAACCTCAACTACAAGATGCCCTTCCCCATCGACCAGGACTTCTACGTCTCACCCACCTTCCAGGACCTGCTGAACCGCACCAGGGCGGGGCAGCCGACCCACTGGAGCAAGACCCTGCAGCAGTACTACTACCGGGACCGCTGGGAGCTCTTCGACTGCAGCCGCGACCCCGCCGAGAGGCAGAACCTGGCGCCCGACCCGCGCTACGCCGGCGTGCTGGGGCTGCTGCGCGCGCGGCTCCGCGGCTGGCAGTGGGACACCGGGGACCCCTGGGTGTGCGCCCCCGACGCCGTCCTGGAGGAGAAGCTGAGCCCGCAGTGCCGGCCGCTGCACAACGAGCTGTGAGTGCCACCTGTGCCCTGGCACAGCCCCGTGCTCACGAGGGCTCCCAGCGGGGTCACGGACAGGTCCCAAATCTTGGGTGACACCACGAGGCTCTGCCAACACCGCCTGGCCCCACGGCACTGAGGGATTCCTGGAGCCTCGACTCTCAGAAGGGCCAAGCTGCCCGTCAATAAAGCCTCTGGAGGAGAAGGCTGCAATTCCCCGGGAGCTGAGCACACCCTGCAGCAGCCCCAGCCTGGAGCCAGCAGGACAGGCCAAGGGCCTCTGCAGCACAGCCAGGGCTGCAGGAACAGCTGGGGACCCCCAGCGCTCTGGGAAATGGGGCAAAGCTTCCAGGGGGGCCCACTGGAGACCTCCAGGCAGGGACAGAGCTGGGGTGTCCCAGGCAGGGGCAGGGGGCTGAGCACATTCAGGACCGGGAGAGGGGACGAGGACACGGCTGCTCCCAGCAAACAGCAGCTTTATTCCCAGTACTGCTCCCTCAGCCCCTGCACATCCCCCTCCCCAAAACCACAGGCAGGAGACTCCCTGCAGTCTCTGCCCAGTTACCAGTCCCCCAGAGTAACTGGTTTGCTGTCTCATAAAGCACTTGGGACTTTTCTCTGCTGATTTGATGATGATGAGGTTTTCTGTGTCCCTGGGGGCTGTGCAAGGCCCCACTCCCTCTGCCAGTGCAGTGCACACCCCCCATCAACGCCCAGCAGCCAGAGGGAGAACAAGGCCCAGGAGTGTGGGAAGAGCATGGATGGGACAGATTTGGCCTCAGATTCCAGGGGAGCAGCGTGGCCTCTCCCTGTGACTGATGCTGGCTCAGGACCAGGAGATCACAAACTGCTCCCACATGGGCAGCGACACAGGCACTCTCAGCACCTGAGGGGAGAAGGAGAGTGAGAGCCAGCCAGGATGGAGCCCAGGGGGGTCCTGCCCTTCACAGAGCCACAGCCTGGCACAGTCCTGGTCCCACAGATCCCCTGGGAAGGGCACCCATGGTGCTGTGCCATCACCGGGTCCCCTCCCGGCCACCAGCCCTTCCCAGGGTGGGAACAATCACTCACCTGGGTGTCACTGCGGTAGGAGAAGTCACTCACGATGGCCCCGTTGGCCAGGACTCGCCGGGGAGGGCTGGTGACCCCCAGCACAGTCACAGCCTCCAGCAGGACCCCGTCGAGGTGGGCGCCCACCCGCAGCAGCTGGCTGAGCACGGCGTCCTGGGGACAGCAGGGACATCACCGTGTGCTCCAGCCCCAGCCACCCCACGGGCACCCAGGGCTCCTCCAGGTGCCCCTCTGCTGGCCCCTGAGCAGACACAGCTGTGCCAGGGCCACCAGGAGGCCCTGCCCAGATGCCCCCCCAGCAGCTCCCCGTGCTCACGTGGGAGGCCAGGAAGAGGATCTCGGTGTAGTCCCCCCTCTCAAAGCTCTCCCAGCTCTCCCCATCGTCCCAGAACAGGTCTCCCCTGGCGAAGCCGTCCGGGGTCAGCGCCACCACCAAGGCCATGCCCTTGCCCCGGGACTGGGCAGTGCTGAAGGCGGGCTCCTGGGGCACAGCAGGCACAGCTGGGGCACTGCCACAGCCGTGTCCCCAGCCCTGCCACCTCTGACAGGTCCTGTCAGCGCTGTGGGCACAGCCAGCTCACCGTGCCGTCACCACAGAGCGGAGGGGACGCACCTGCAGGGGCAGGATGTGCCCTGCACGGACGTGGACGTTGATGGTGTCCAGGGGCGCTGGCAGCAGGACCCACTGCCCTTTGCTGTGGATGGTGGAGTCCTGCACGGGGACAGAGAGGGGAAGAGCAGGCACAAGGTGCCACATGGCAGGGGGGGCCGGCCCAGCGCCAGAGCCTTGAAATGGCCACCAGCAAAGGCAGGTGAGGCACGAGAACCCCCCACAGCCCCAGGGGGCTGGTGGGACACAGGAATGTGCAGGAGGTGCCACAGCAAAGCCCCCTGTGCGACACGGCAGGAGCACCCACCCCTGTGAGGCTGTACCACGTCCCTGCTGGGAAGTAGCCGCTGACTTTGGTCTGTCCTGCCTCCAGCACGGGGGTGACGAGCAGCCCCCCGCCCCACAGCAGCTGGCGGTCCACGGCCCAGGTGTTGGGGTCTGTGGGGAACCTGGGGAAGGAGGGAGGGCAGTGCCAGGAGAGCTGCAGCCCCTCCCTGACAGCTGAGCCCGGCAGGGCTGGCACTCACTCCAGGAACAGGGGCCGTGCCACGGTGTGGCCGGCGCTGTGGGCCCGGTGGAACAGGGTGTAGAGGAAGGGCAGCAGGGAGTAGCGGAGGCGCAGGGCGTCCCTCATGGCAGCCTGGGCGGGCGGGCTGAAGGCGTAGGGCTCCTGCGGCTGCGGGGAGAGGAGAGGCCCGAGGGCGTGCTCAGGGCAGGGATGCAGGATGGACTCTGCCAGCCCTGGGGGCACACAGCCCTGCAGCCCAACCAGCCCCTTCCCAAGGGCAGGGCAGCCCTCGCTGGGCCCAGAGCCCCCCGCCCGTGGGGTGAGGGCTCCCGGGGCTCACCCGCCGGCCGTGGTCGTTGTGGTTCCTCATGAAGGGGTAGAAGGCGCCCAGCTGGGTCCAGCGCACGCACAGCTCCTCGCTGGTGTCGCCCAGGAAGCCGCAGATGTCGGCACCCACCAGCGGCACCCCGAAGAGGTTGAAAAGCAGCACCTCTGCGGAGGGCACAGAGGGCATCAGAGCTCTGGATGGAGCCTGTGGAGAAGCCCCTGGCTATGGGGGCAAGGGGGAAGCAGGGGGGTGGATGCAGGCCCACTGCCCTACCTGGTATGGAGTAGTAGAGCTGCTCCCAGTCGCTGCCAACATCCCCTGTCCAGTGCCCGGCGTAGCGCCCGTGCCCGGCGAAGGTGGAGCGTGAGATGATGAAGGGACGCTTGCCCCGCACCCTCAGCAGAGCACTGGCAGTGGGAGGGGTCTGCTCAGCACCCCCCAGCTGGGGAAGGGGCTCAGGGCTCCCACAGTGCTACACACCAAACCCTCACCCAGCACCCAGTGCCCGCCCACGCTGGGTCTGTCCCAGCCCTGCATCCCCCAGGATGTGCAGGAGCTGTGGCAGGAGCCCCGGGCTCACCTGTGGGAGGCCATGGCCTGGGTCAGCCCGTACAGGCTGTGCAGGTTGTAGTGAGAGGACAGGTACTGCTGGCTGGAGGCACAGATGGTCCCGGCTTGCAGGCGTCCCCCAAACACACCTGCAGGGAGAGAGAGGTGGAGCTCAGAGCATCCCCCGGGCTCCTCCCGGCCTCCCCACGGGCCTGGGCAGGGCTGGAACCCTCCTGTACCTGGCACATAGGGGGGATGCTCCAGGTTGTTGTTGGGGCAGCCATCCTGGGAGCCCTCCACGAAGTTGGATGGCTCATTCATGTCCTGGGGAGGGAAGGACAGGACGGGATGGCCCCGCTGCTGCACCGGGGCCCAGCAGAGGTGCAGGGCAGGAGCCAGGGGCCACAGGGCCACTCACAAGCCACATGCCATCGAAGGGCACTTGCTCGTGGAAGTCCTTCACCATGTCGTGCCACCACTCGTGAGTCTCTGGGTTGGTGAAGTCCGGGAAGGCCGTGGGGCCTGGCCAGACCTGCAGGAGGGAGAGTGTTGGGCAGAGCCCCCAGCCCCACACAGCCCCCACCTTCCACCAGGGCCCCTGGAGGTTTCTCTCCCACTCCTGGGGTTCTGCTCCCACAGCCCCAAGGAGCCCTGTCCGTGGGCACTGGGGCTGCTCCCCACACGCACCTTCCCGATCAGGGGCTGCCCCGTGGCGTTTTGGATGAACACCCCTCGCTTCAGGCCCTCGTCGTAGGGCTTGTACGTGCCGGGGGGCCCCGAGCTGCTGATCCCAGCGTCCTGAAGGGCACAAAGCCAGGGCTTTACCTGCAGCAGCAGGCAAGGGCCAGCTCTGCCTCCATCACCCCCCTGGGCAGCTGCAGGCCAGTGCCAGCCTGCCCTGTAACTCACCACGATCATGATGTACCTCAGCCCGCGGCCGTGGAAGTCCCGCACCATCTCCGGGTAGTCCTTAAAGCTTTCCTTGTTGAAGGTGAAATCCCTCTTGGCATCTGCGTAATCCAGGTCGTTCCACTGCACATCCTGTGGATGGAGGCACCGCAGCTTGGGGAGGAGCAGGGAGCCCAGGGGCTGTGTGGGACCCCCGCCCCACGGGGCTCCGGGAGCAGCCCAGACCTACCAGGGGGAAGCGGGCTGCTGTCATGTTGGCCACCACCTGCCGGGTGATGGCGGTGGAGGAGTAGCCCCAGCGGCACAGGTGGAAGCCCAGGCCCCAGTACGGGGGCATGAAGGGGAACCCTGCAGGGCAGAGGGTGGGTGCTGGCAGGGGTGGCCCAGCCTTGTGCCACCCCAGAGCCCCGCTGTGCCATGCCACCCAGGGCATCCTGGCAGAGCCACCCTGGCAGAGCCATCCTGGCAGAGCCATCCCGGCAGAGCCATCCCAGCAGAGCCATCCTGGCAGACCCAGCCCGGCAGAGCCATCCTGGCAAAGCCATCCCAGCAGAGCCATCCCGGCAGAGCCATCCCAGCAGAGCCATCCTGGCAGAGCCATCCCAGCAGAGCCATCCCAGCAGAGCCATCCTGGCAGAGCCATCCCAGCAGACCCATCCCAGCAGAGCCCCCGGCTCAGCCGTACCGACGACATCCAGGTACTGCCGCACCACGCTCTTGGGGTCGGGGCCCAGGAAGATGTAGAAGTCCAGGATGCCCCCGGTCGTGCGCCAGGTCAGGGCCGGGCTGGGCTGCAGGAGCACGTCTGGGGAAGCACAAGAGCCAGGGGAGGAAGCTGAGGACGGGGCCAGGGCCAGGCCCACGCCCGGCGCCTCCGCGGGACTCACCCATCGCGTTGCTGTTCAGCAGAAAGACACCGTGCGCTGAACCGTCGTCCTCCATCACCAGGTAGAAAGGGTGGGAGCCGTAGAGGTTGACGTGGGGCTGGAGCAGTGCACGGTGTGGTGCCAGTGAGGCTCTGCTGGAGACCCCCACACCCACCTGACTGCCCCTCGCCTCCAGCCAGAGCACTGGCTTCAGGTGCAAGCCCAGGGCTTGTGGTCCCAAACTCTGTCAAGTCAGCAGAGCTCTGCCCTGAGCCAGAGCCCTGCAAACAGCTCCCAAGAGCAGCAGAGCTCCTGGGGAACAAACCTGGGCCTGGGGACAAGGGTCCCATGGGCTTGTCCAGTGTTATGGCCGAGGCCCAGAGCTGAACCAGCACAGACTCATCTCCCCAGCCCCAGACAAGACGTGAGAGGCCACAGGGCCACCCCCAGCAGCACAGACGAATCTGTTTCCCGTTCCCTCATCCCGCTTCGTACCGCAGGTGCCATGTCCCGATTCCAGAGGGTGACCCTGGTCCATGCTGTGTCAAGGAACAGTGGTGTCAGGTGCTCCCCCAGCCCCGAAATGAAATGGGAGGGCAGGGAGGTGGAGATCTGCAGGAACTGGTCTGTGAAGAAGAGGGGTGCGACCGTGGTGTTCAGCCTGCGGAGAGAACGGGAGACTCCAGCTGGGAGGGAGGCACCGAGCTGGGGCCACCAGTGCTGGGCAGGGGCATGGATGCTCATCACCACGTGAAATAAGAACAAGTTTCGGCTGAGCTCTGCGATTCCTGGTTCCCTGTCCAGCCACTGAGCTGCAGAGTGAGTCAAAGTAAAGCCCCCAGTGCTGTCAGCAGTGTCGCAGATGAGCAGCAGCGTCCCTGCCGCACCGGGGCCCTGGGGCTGTGCCGGCTGCCAGCCCAGCCCCGGGGAAGCGGGGCCGAGGGCACTCACAGGACTGTCCCGCCGCGCTGCCGGCACACGACGAGGCCGAAGGGCTCCCGGCTCAGCTGCAGCCCGTAGAGCGCGGAGGGGGCTCGGCCGCGCACCCGCGGCGTGGCCAGCGGCACCTCATAGCGCGGCCGGGCCGCGTCCCGGAGCTGCGGGCGGACAGCGTCAGGGGAACGGGGCACCGGGGGCACCGGGGCCGGCCGGGCACTGCCGGGGACAGCCGGGAACAGCCGGGGACAGGCGGGGCGCACCGTGAAGCGCAGGCGGGCCGGGGTCTCCAGCGCCAGCTCCAGCCGCACATCGTCCACCGCTCCCGGCAGGAAGGCGGCGGCCACGCGGCGCAGGCGGGCGGAGAAGCCGCTCTCGGTGGCCGTCAGGTTCTCGGCGCGGTAGCTGCGGTAGCCGCGGGGGAAGAAGCACCAGGGCGGGCCGGGGCCGGAGCGAGGCCCGGGCCCGGGGCTGTAGCAGCAGCCCCGCGCCTCGCAGCCCGCCCGCGACAGGAGCCGCTCGGGGCCGCAGTCGAAGCGGCCGCCCGGGGACACCTCGCAGGCGGCATTGCCGGGGCCCCGCGCCGCGGCCGGGACCAGCAGCGCCAGCAGCGCGGCCGCCAGCGCCGGGCCCGGCCCCATGGCACCGCCACCGGCACCGCCACCGGCACCGGCACCGGCCCTGCCACCGCTGCTCCCGGGCCTGCGCCGCCCTCGGGAATCGGGGCGACACCGGGGCGGGGCGGGGAGGCGGGGCCCAGGAGCTGCCTGGGGCAGCCGAAGTGAAACGTAAACAGAAACGTACCGACAGTATTAGAGTGGTACGTCTGAAATAAACATTATACCCGACAAAGTAAATGTTATACCCTGCACCTGCTTATATATCTATTTATCTATTTATTTATTTACAAAGTCTCCTGTGGAAGAATATAAAAGACACTAGATGTATTTTCTATGTTTCTGTCAGGTTTTTCTTTGCCCGAAGCTTGGATCTCAAGTAGCGACGGAGCCACTGCAGAGCCCTTTGGTGCTGGGGCTGCTCCTCCTGGATCTGCTGCACGATGGTGCTAATGGTCTGCAGCCGAGCCTGCAGTTTCTCCTCCTGGTTCATGCAGGCCTCTTCAGTGTGGCACAGGGCCTTGTACTTCCCTTGCTTCAGTGCCTGCAGCAGCTTCTGGTGTTCCTGGTGGGCCACGATCTCTAACAGGTTCTGAGAAAAGCAAGAAGAGAAGGGGCTGTGAGCGCAGGAAGAGCATGGGCAGGACTCATGTCAGGTGCTGCGTGTCACACTGGACACAGGAAGGGCAGTGCTGTGAATTCCCCACCATAACAGCCAAACAGCACCCCCAGCCCAGGCGTTGGAAGAGTACAGATGTCACAGATTTCCATAAATCAGAGAAATTCCCACATACGTAAGGGAACCCTTGCCAGGACAGGGTTTCCATATGTCAGGTTGGCTGTTGGTGAGCCCCCAGAACGTGCTCAGTTAATGTGTTGCTGTAACACCACACTGAGCACACCCAGTGAGGACAGTGCTGGCACCAGAGGAAGCAGCAGGCTCTGTCTGGCTCACGTGCTGGAAGGGAGTGGATGTGCTCACCCATCGTTTCTCGTTCTGAAGACATTCCATGTCCCAGCTGAGGCTGTCGGTCTCAGCCTGGAGCTGGAGCACTTCCTGCTTCTTTTCTGAAAAGTTGTCACTGAGGGACTCTTGGATGGTCTCCAGCTCCTGCATGGTTTGGTTGCATTCATAAATGTTCTAGTAAATGGAAGAGAAGGGAATGGCAGATTTCAGTTCTCTAGTTGAGCTGCATTCCTGAGCATCCTCCCAGAACTGGGTTTTGGGGGATTTTCAATGAATGATTTTCAGAGCCTGCCCCTGTGCTAGTGCAGGGTCTGTGCATGGACACTGCTGTGCTCACTGCTGCTCACCACCAGGCCAAGCCCAGCCACTGTGTGAGCTCCTGCAGCCCCACTTTCCTTGCTCACCTCCTGGGTTTCCCTGATCTTCTTCGTCAGCTCCTGTTTCCTGCTTTGGAAGTCGTTCTTGGTGCTGTGTTTTAATTTGCTCTGAGCCTCTGCCCGGTCCGTGATCGTCTCTCTGTGAGAAACACACGCCTCCATGGCCCGAATCAACAGCTCCTGCTGCTTCTGCAGCTGCCCATAGCGGACCTGCCAAGACACAAACCAGCCTCAAAATACCAAAGGTTTACCAGTAGCACCAAGGGAAGCTGTCCAGGTGGCACATCCCACCAGCATAAACCAGGTATGTGGGACGTGAGTGCCTGCAAGCCAGATTTGGTCTGAATCCAAACCTGTGTGTGGATCTGGAAGGCAGAGGCCTGGATTATCAACTTGTCTACACCAATATCAAAAATGTTAGTCTGAACCTCATTAGCAAGAGCAGAAGCAGAAAAGCAGAAGCATCCTGAGAATGAAGGGGATGAGCTGCTCTGCCAGGAGAGGGAACACTTCCCTAAACCAGTGATTAAAGTGATGCAATGTTTAGTAATCAACATTGCACATAAATCAGGGCCACAGAATCAGGTGGCATACATACTGCAATTTAAATAGATTTCTTGGGAGTATCCAGATTCTGCTGAGGCTGGCGTGGAGAGTGCAAGATGTGTGGGCTGGATGTGCTCAGTTCAGTCGAGCTGCAGCAGGTTTGGAGTCCCACCCCGGGCCCTGAAGATGCCACTTCTCCAGCCTGTTTCTCATCTCCTGCCTCATGTTTCAGCCACTCCAAGGCTGAGTACCTTGGGTGGCTTCCCCTCCTCAGCCCTCTCTCCCAGTGCCTTACTTGCATCCTCCGAATCTCTGTTTTCATGTCGTGGATTTCGCCTTGCTCTATCAGAGCATCTGTTGTTTCCCGCATCTCTTTTGCCAGCTGGTACTTTTTCTCCCACAGCAGGATCTGATGCCTTCACAGAAGAAAAGGGAAGGAAAGAGAAAGCTAGACCCCCAAATACCTGCCCAGTGCAGCACACTCACTGCCAGTTACTGGCAGAGTCTTCCCATAGAAGATCCCAGCTGGATCTTGGCAAGGTCCAGCTCACGCATGCTGGAACTGTTAAAGCCAACATCCTCCCAGCACCTGCTGCTTCCAGAGACTGCTGAAACACCTTTCAGTTTCTGTGTTTCAAACATCCCCTTCTCCAGGAAGGTTAGAAGCACATTTGCTGGTGCCAGCTTTGGTGACTGGAGGAGAATGGGAACAAGGACACAGCCACACAGGACTGTGGCACTCTGGTACCTACTCTGCTTCTACCAGGCCGTTCAGGAGCCTTTCCTTCTCCTCAGTCAGTTGACTGTGCCTCTCCTGCATCTCCAGGGATTCTTTTTCTGCTGCCTAGATTTGGGAAGAACAAAACAATACAGAGTTGTCAGGCTGAGAAGGTTTTCCAGGGTCACTGCCTCTGATCTGCATGGGAGGCTGAGACCTGGGAATGAGGTGCCTCAGTACCTTGAGAGACTGCAGAAACTCGTTCTCTGTGACGATTTTGCCATTTTGCAGCTCCTCAACACTGCTCTTGTTCTTGTTGATCAACGTGTTCAACTTTATCAAGTCATTTGACATGGTCTTCATGTGCCGTTCCACATCCTTCTGTTCTTTTATTTCCTGCTGAATTTCATCTATAGGTGAACAAGAGAAAAGTCTTAGAATTCCCCTGAGCACTGGGTTGAACACAGACAAGGTGTGACAAACGACTACCAGAGCTGGCAACACCTCAGGCAGAGCCACCCATGTCCCATGAGTCCAGCCAAAATGATTTTCCACAAGCTCAAAAACCAAAAGAAGGTTTTGAAGGAGACTCCTGTGGAAAAAAGTTGGGTTTGGCCAAGGACAGTGCAGTCATTGCTGAGGACATTTACCTACCCACTACTTGCAAACTTTATTTAACAAGTGTAAGAGGTGACATTGTCCCTTAGGATCCAACTGCCAGGACAGTAGGATCAATCCTGCTAGGAATAAGCACATGCCATCAGCAGGAGTGCCTGGGCTGTTGGGATTCCTGCTCACACACAGCCAGGAGCACCCCTTGGGACAGGTCCAGCTTTTCCCATCTGTGACCCTCCTCTCCCTTTACCCTCCCTCCACAGAGGAACATTTGAAGGCAGAGTCAGGGAATGACGGACTTTCGACGCGCAGTTTCCTCTGCTGCATGATGATGATCTGCTTCTGGAAGGTGTCCAGGGAGGATATTTGTTCCTCCCTCTCCCGTGTCAGCTTGACCAGCTCCTTCTGCTCATTGAGCCAGTACTTCTGCAACTCCATTGCCTCAGAGTTGCATTCTTCTATCTGCTTGTTGAGCTTGTTGATCTCAATTTCCAGTGGTCCCAGTTCTTGCCCCTGTACAAGAGCAAAGCTTGGGATAAATCAGGCAGAAGTTGCCTGAGTTGTTTACAGCATCTGGACATTCCAAAGTTTGCAGAGGATGTGCCACAGGACTCATCTCCCCATGGGTGTCCATAAGGGCTTACACTGCCAGGGACAGATCTGGGACTCATCCCAATAGGGCCAGCCCTCAAACGACTGAAATCTCACTGCCTGTCCCATTCTCTCCCTCCTCAGTATTTGCAGATTTTCCCAACAAGATCCTATTTACTCACTGATGCCATTTGACATTTTCATCAGGTGCAGGCAAGTCCCTGCAGGGATCTGTGCCAGGCACACCCTCATTTCACAATTCCCTTCACTGCATTATGAACTGATAAACATAAACACCTGCCTTAACCAATGCAGCTTTTAAATCACAGTGCTGGTACCTGAAAGTTTGAACTACCCAACACTTAACACAGTTACATTGACCAGGGGCATCTGTGGCCACCACAAAGAATAAAATCAAAATTGGGACTGAAACACAGAAGTACCTACCCCCTGCTGAGAAAGAAGCATCTCCAGCTTCTGGTTGTACAGGCAGATGATCCCTCCCTTCCTGTCAGACAGGAGCCTGGACTTTGCAATCTCATTTTCCTGGCAGGCAATCAGCTCATTCATATTTTTTATTTCCTTGTCCACCTCACAGAGTGTTTTTTGGTGAACTGTCAGCCTGCAGCTGGTATTAGTTGCATTCAGAATAATCTGGGCCACGTCGTTCTCAACCTTGTAAAAATGCAGCTCCTGAGAATATCAAGAGAGAGAAGACATCACTGTCCCCAACAGCCCTCGTTGAATTGTAATGCCACTTGTCCAGCACAGGAGTCAGGGATTGAGATTCTACTCCCAGGTCTGTACTACAAGCCATAAGCTACTTACCCTCTGTGTATCTTTGCTTCTCCATCAATTGCCAGGTAATACAATATCTACCTCTCCCATACAGCTGTTGAAAGGCATTAAGGAGCCTAAACATTCCAAAAACCTTTAAAGAGACCTCACTTACCCCTTCTGCAATGACCCCTGGCCCAGCTGTCTCCAGTTACCTGCCACCAGTACCAGGACACCACTGTATTGTCCCTTCTCCAGCACACCTGGCACACTCCCCTCACCTAAGAACAGGCACAGAACTCACACAGGTGTGAGAAGTGCTGGGCTGAGTTTTCCAGTTCTTCTAAATGATCCAGTTATACATTCCCAGAGAGAGCAACTTATCATGGATTAAAGAGCTAAGGGTAAGGTTGGACTGTTCCTTGGATGTTCCTCAGAACTGAGAGCAGCCTGCATCCCATTCCATGACAAATTACCGAAACAAAAATTAGTTAAAATCAGATTAGAGAAGTACCACGTGGCCACTGTTTTTATTTAGTACATAAGAAATGCTAATAGTTTATAGTAAATACTCTCAGGATTCATCATGTTGCTTTTTTTTTTAAGTAGAGGACAGTGTGTTTTGTGTCAGGCCTTTTTGGCCAAGCTCTCCCACATACACCAGAATCCTGCAATAAGATCACAGAGAGAACCAGATTAGAGAGGCAAACTCAGCAGAGCTTCAATGCAGACCTGAAACCAGAGCAAAGTCACTGACAAGCCCTGCTGGGGACCCTGGGGACACTGCTGCAGTGGCTCCTTCCCTGCCCTCCCAAGCTGGGGGATGCCATACCAGGTCACTTCTTCTGTTCCGAAGCTTTTCAGCCAGCTGGGAGAAGTGCTTTGCAACTTTGCTGGATAGCCTCTGGTCCTGAAGCTTGGCCATGATTTCACTCTCCAGCTGCTCATTGGCATAAGTTCCCTTCTCTATACCCTTCCTGATGGACAGCAGCTCATTCAGGTGAGCAGCCTGGTCCTAAGAGGTTGGAAGACAGAGGCAGGATCAGTACAACTGTCTGAGGAAGGGGATTCAATTTAGGTATTCAAAAGGATTCACTTTCCATGGACTCTCCTCACCATCTTGGTCTTGCTGAGGGCCTCCTCTGTCTCATGGAGAACACGAGTGTAGGTGCCAGTCTGAACCTGCAGGGCCTCCTGCTCCAGCAGGCACTGGGCAATCAGCTTCCTTGTCACACTGGCATCATTCTGGGAGCGGTTCAGCAGCCTCACAAGGTTCTCATTCTTCTCCTCCTCTTTCCTGATGGACTTCCCACAGCCATGGATGTCCCCTTCCAGGGACTTGAGGTCACGTCTGTAGTTGCTGGAGGGGCAAAGAGGATGGAAAGTCATCACAGGGATTGGTGCTGGACAGCCACCCACAAATTCCTCCTTTCAAACACATTATTCCTTCCAAGAAGGAAGATGTTTGTAAGGGCTCAGCTGCTGTGACAGTGCAGAGTCAGCAGGAGATGGATGGAGACATTAAGATTTAAAAGTAAATGTGTGTAGGAAAATTGATTCCTTCTTTCAGTACTGTCCCAGCCCCCATTCTGACCAGGATGTCACCATATAAAAGCAGATTGATTGTTCTCAGAGAATCAGTCAAACTTTAAGGCTCATGAGCAAATAAACACTTCCTCTGGCAATAACAGGGAAGTTTTCCTGAACATTTCCAGAGGCCTCACAAAACTCTGATAAATGAGAGATAAACCCTTCCTGACATCCAGCTCTTTGGTGTAAGAGATGTTGCAAAGGTGAGGTAACTCTTTTAAAGGACTAAAATACGATCATAAAAACCCTAAACAGCTTCAAGAATGCCCCACATTCGGAGGAAGAGATGTGGTTAGGATAAAGAAAACAGCAACAAAGAAACGTGCTTCTTATCCTTTAAATTTATTGTGCACTTTAGAGCAGGAAACTTGTTCTGCCTGACACACCCTGCCCACACAGTGCTGAACCCCACAGCAGACACACTGGAATCCCCTTCTAGAATCCCTCCTGCCCAAATCTGAGGTGTCCTCAGGGTCTGGTTTCAGACCATACCTCAGCAGCTCCTGAGTGACAACATAGGCCTCGTCCCTCTGCTTCATTCCAGCCAAGCTGCTGTTCCAGTAGTCCATCAGCTTCTTTTTTTCCATGTTAATAGCCTGGACCTCCAGACCAGCCTGGGGAACAGAGAGATGACAGACAGGATAAATTTACACCGTGTTAAAAAAAAAATCGTGTTACAATACAATTTTATTCTTTTCTTGTTCATAATGTGCTGAGCAGGATCAGCTTCAACTCTGTGGCTGGTTCATTCCTCAGCAGCCCACAGAGCACAGGTCTGCAAGAAAAAACTGCTGAGAAGGGCAGGAGGAAGTGATTTACAGGCACTTCTTAAGGACAAAGGAAAAGAAAAAAAAAAGTCCTCATTCTTCCAAACAGGAACAAACTGTGAAACTCTGTCCCACATTGTGCACACCACGTGAGCACAGGCCAAAGGGGTCAGCCCTGCCAGAGGGAAATATTAACCACAAGGGACAAGTCCCCTCCTACCTCAGTGACTGCCTGCCGGGTCACTTTTGTGTCCTCTGCCTGGGCCACAAGCTGAGCTTCAAACAGAGCAATTTGTTCCTGGAGCTGGTGGGCTCTCCTTGTCAGCTGGTCCAGGAAAAGGTCCTACAGAGCCAAACAGGCCAGGGTGAGCCACGGAATCTCAGTCTAAACCAGCTGTATCCTACAGGACTAATATCAGCTAAAAAAGGAATTAAAGCTGGCAACTGGATTAGATTGGAGTCCTACAGAAACTTCCCCATTCATGTACAAATGGCTCAGGACTGCAGCAGGGATGACTTGCAGGAGAATGAAGCCTTTGCTGACTGTTTATAATTCCAGTTGCAGCAGCAAATTGATAGGTCAGCTCTGAAGCCACAATCCCTCCTGCCAGCATTGAGTCCACCTGTCCAGCTACTGAGAATCTCAATAATGTATATTTGAAAATCCTTTGTTAAAACCCTCCTAAAGCCAGTGTATTCCAACAGTTTGCAGGGATTCTGCAGGAGCAGTAGCCTGTGGATTGTGTCCTGAAGGCAGCAGAGGGAGCTCCAGCACCAACCAGCTCCGCTCATTCCCAAAGTTCACCTTCCACTGCCAAATTCGCTGCGATTCAGAATTATTCTCAAGACCTGTACACATGGTATTTCTTCATTAAATATCCTCCTTCCCCCACACCCCTCCTCCTTGAGTGAAGAGGGATTTACAGTCCTAAGGCTTGCAAACCCTCTGAGCAGTGCATGCTGCTGTTGGGGGTAGGCAGGGCTTCTTCTCCTTTTCAGAAAAGCTTCTGGATTTTTTTTTCCAATTATTTGAGAAAAATATCCCCACTCATCTTCCGTGACTCAATCGCTCTGGCCTTCCTCCTGACAAGGTGGCACATCCTCCAAGACTGACTGCTGGCACCTGCATTTATTTATTTCAAAGATAGCTTTTCTTGGTACCTGTTTTTTCTTTTCCACCTCAGCCTGGATCCTCTCTGCCTCAGCCCTCTTTGCTGACTGTTTCATCAGTAAAAGCCTGTGATGTAGGTCCTGGTCCATGTTCTGCACGTAGAAGAGCTCCAAGGCCAGGTTTTCAATCTTGGTCTGCATCTCAGAAACTGGGGGGACAAGAGGTAAAATAGTTACAGAGAAGTTTGTCTGTAGGGTACACCTCAAACAGAGATAAAAGAGAAAAAAGTACAGAAGCTCCCAAAGCAAAACCTCCCACACATCAGCCAAACCAGCCCGCCCTAGCACCCATATTTACATCAGCTTTGGAGTACAGCTCCACAAGCAAAGCTAAAGATCCTGGCCAGCAATTCCTGGGCTCCCAGCTCACAGAATTCCAGGAGTATCATTGAAACTTTTGAACAATTATTCCTGATTAATTCTTTTGCTGTATTTTCAATCCAGCGCTTGACTGAAATCCCAGTTAATTTCTCCACACCCTAGAAAAGTGGGAAACACTAGAAGTGCCCTGGAAATGGGAAAGGCTGCCAGGGCTGCCTGGCTCACCCTGCTGCCGTTGCTGCTCTGTGCTGTGACACATTTCCCTGTGAGCACCCCTGAGGCCCAGCAGCTCCTGCTCCAGCTGCTGCCGCGCCGCCGCCGCCTGCGCCCAGCGCTCCTGGCTCTTCTGCAGCTCCAGCTCCAGCTGCCCCAGCTGCTGCTGCGCCCCAAACAGGATCACCCCGAGCTCTTCCCTCTGCTCCTTGCTGCTCTTCATTGCTGTTCTCTGCAGACACAAGAGGGGAGGAGCTGTGTGCCAGCAGCTGGGACAGGAGGGGCTGTGGGAGGGCGAAGGAGGGGCTGGGTACCATTCCATGCAGGTCCAGGTTCAGCTGTTCTATCTGCTTGGTCAGGTAATTCTTCAGGGCAGCCTGGAACCTTGTCATCAGGGGCTGGAAAGGACAGTGTTCATAAGCTTTAAGGTACTTGTGTAAATAGATGATGAAGAAGCCTCACTGCTACGTCCCCCACCCAATAAAACATTTTATTTCTGCCACAGACTCTCGTGTGCTTATTTTAGCTACACTCACTGTGGCAAGTGAGAGATGTTAGAGAGTGGGTTTTTGCTGATGCCCAAAAGTGAGAATATTTGAAAATCAGAAGCATGCCAGAAGAGCTCCATCTGAGAACCCAGCCTCTCACTCTTGCTGCAAGGACTTCCCTTTGAGGGGCACTGGAGGGATCAGATTTACCCACTGCACTGCTCCCTTCTGAACCTGCAGCTCTGGGCCAGCACTGAGTGACACACTCAGCAGTTTGTACTCTGGCAAAGCTGATTTTCACACGTGCAGCTGAACAGCCACTGCTTACAGCTCACCTCACACCTTTCACAGAAACACAAACACCAACCCTGCAAAGAACAGCAAGATCTGAAGACTTCTCACATGTTCTGGATCCAGGACGATCAGCTCTGTCTCATCTGTTTTCCCCCTGCGTTTCCTCCCCTGCTGCTCCTCAGCTGCCCTGTCCCATCCTGGGTCACTGGGGAGCTCAGAGCCGGGCCCTGCATGGTGAGGGCTGGGCTGTCCTTTGCTCCCTGTGCCACAAAACAGGAGAAAGGCAAAGCAGCAGGGTTAAATTTCACAGCAGTTGCCTCTGCTTGGGTTAACAGCGGCCAGAAAGGAGAAAAGCAGAGGCTGTGCTCGAGGGGAGCTGCACAGAGGGGGTACCTGGCATTGTGGCCGTGCCTGGCTCTGCTCCAGCTGCTCCTGAGGGATGGGGAGGGGCTGCTCCTCCCGGGCCTGGCTGCTCCATGGCACCCTGCTCAGGGGGACAAACCCTGCTCACATTCTGCATCGCCTGGCAGAGTCTCAGGCCATGTTTCCTGAAACACAAACCACCTTTTCCACCTAACTCTGTTCACCCCTGCACATCTGCTCCCTTTTGTCACGTGAACAGTGCAAAGAAGGGACCAACACGAGGGCCTGGCTCTGCAGGCAGCACAGAGACGTTCCCAAAATGCAGTGACAGCGTCCCTGCAGCCAGAGCTCTCCTTCTGCAGGGGCAGTGACTCTGTTTGCTGCTCCTGTCCACTGTCACTGCCATTCCCATGGCCTGGCACGGCACAGGGGCAGAGCAGAGCAGCACATTGCCATTTCCATTTCATTTCAATGCTATGGCATTTTTTTTGCCACAGAGTGAAGAAGTTTAATTTGGAAGTTTAATCTCATTTGCAAAAACAGGCACCCAGCGAGCACTGAGATCCTGACAAAACTTCTCCACGCCACTTACAGTTTCACGTGCTTCTGGTTCGCATCTATTTAAAAAAAAGTCCTTGCTGATTTATTAAAGAAATTCTTCCAGCTAGAACAACATGTAGCCAAATAATTATTTTTCTTCTTTCTCTCTTTATTTTTAAAGAGAGGGTGGGCACGGGGCACGCACGGGGGCCGGGAGGTACCGGACGGTACCGGGCCGGCGGTGGAGGGGACGGGCAGTACCGGGCAGTACCGGGCTGTGCCGAGCTGCGGCGGAACCCGGACCGGGCAGTACCGGTCGGGAACCGAGACGGGACGGGAGGGGAGGGGACCAGACGGGCGATCCGGGGCGCGGACGGGCGGTCCCGGGACGGGCGGTTCTGGGGCGGGATGGGACGGGACGGGATGGGACGGGACGGGATCGGATGGGACGGGATGGGATGGGATGGGGCAGACGAGCCCCGGACAGG
>VWZP01002677.1:324400-365380 GCA_013396995.1 Dicaeum eximium
CCCCAGCACTGCTCACCCGTGAAGCTGAGAAGTGCTGGCACCGACTGGGAGAGCAGCCAGGGCTGTGTGAACAGACACAGGAGCTGGAGCGAAGATTTTTAGTGGCAACAGTTGATGTGTGGGAGAAGAAAATGTGTGTGTGCTTAATAAATATTGGCACTCGGCAAGAGCTTATCAGCTAACGCAGTGCTTCAGCTTCTGGAGAGCTGAGCTGGCTCTGCCACACTCAGAGGAATCCCTTCAGATCAGCAGATAAATACAAAATTAGTATGAAAACAGGGTTTTCTGAATGGTGCTGATTTAGTGCTGCCTGAGCTGTGGGACGGTTCCTGCTGCTTTCCCAAGCACACACAAGAGGCAGTTCCTGCCTCTCCCCACGACCCAGGCCCCACGGATTGTGTGTGCAGATGTTGTCACACGTGGGAAAGGGCTGAGAATAGAGCAAACCCTGCAAATTTGGTCTCTGTGATTTGTTGCTTTGTGTTGTATGAACTCCTGTCTTTAAGGAAGGAGGTGCACTTTCCCAGGCTGAGTTTCAGGGACTTTTGGGGTTTTACCAGTAGCCTAGATGACATTCAGAGGTCCAGTCCACCAGCTGGTCCCCACTGGGACTGACTGGGTATTTATTTCTGTGGCCTTTGAAACCCCAGCGCTGTAAATGGCCCTTGGGGTTCCCTTTTCTGGTGCCCCATTGTCCCAGCCACTAGAATGACAAAACCAGGTATTCCTTGCCACAGTTCAGCTGCCTTACAGCCTCTCCTGTCCTTCATCAACAGCCCTTCCTTTCTTTGGCAGTGACAGCTCCCATGTGTGAAGACTTCTAATACATTTCCCTCACTTTTATCTTCCCTTGGCAATCTCTTTCCCTGGCCCAGATAACTCTTGTCACCCTCCCTGAAGCTGTCCTGTGACTTGCATCTGTTTTTCATTAATCCTGCAACGAAAGCTACAAAGAATTCCCTGGCCTGTGAGAACAGCGAAAGGATTGAGTTTCCTGGTGATATTTTTATATCCCAGCGTGTCTGGCTACTGTCTGCAGCACTGCAGTGGTCTCTGATTTCTGATGTGCAGCTCTTCTGCAAGGCAAGTCCAACAGACTGAATTTCTGAGCTGTCAGGACACCGCATTGCGAACCTTTGGTCTTTTTTTTTGGTTTCCTCTTCCCAGCCCTGTGTGTACCTGCAGCACCGTCCACCTGCACATGCAGGCAGTGCTGAGCAACAGGTGCTCTGCAGGATCAAAGCAAGGCTTTCCCTTTAAATTCCTCTGGCTTTGCAGGGAGCAGCTTTTGATCTTTACCTGTCACTTTGTTCTTTCTGGGCCTGATGAAAGCTCATTAAGAGGTGCCTCTGTTGGCACCTCCTGACCCTCCCCTGCCTTCCTGGGAGCACCCAGAGCTGCAGCAGGGTGTCACAGCACCTCTTGTTCCTCATGTGCCTCTGCAGCTCCTGTCCCTGTGCTTCCTGAGGAAGCCAGCAGAGCCAGCTGGTGCCTCCTTCCCCCTGTGCATCCCCTGGTTTTTGGGGTTCTGAGGAAGTCACTGACAGGGATGAAGGTCTGTGCTGCTGTAGCCAGTGTTGTGCTGACAGGTGACCCTGCCCAGGTGTGCTGGAGGCTCCGGCCAGGTGGCTCCACATCCCTGCCCCTGAGTCCCCTGGCCCTGTTTGCAAACAGCATGTTGTAACTCCATGTGGGGAAGGAGAAGTTTCACCAGAATTTACTGTCTGTTCTTGCAGGGTGCAATGAGAGGAAAGGTGATTTGCTCCTTAAATGTGGTTGAGGCAAATTACTTTCTGCCAGGTGTAACCCAGAGCCTGAAACTGGATTTTGGCAGTGTGGACAAGAATGAGCTCAGGGCTTGGCTGGTGTTTGGTTTTTGGGGCTGAGACATGAGGATGCACGTGTCTGGTGCTAGAAAGAGACAGCAGTGTGCAGGGCTTGCAGAGTGACTGTCCTGTGCTGGGCACTTGCTGGTACAGAGCAGGGTTGAGGCTTCTCCATCGAGTCCCAGCAGAGGCTGAAATGCAGAAACCACCTCTGCTGTGATTGGAGCTGCCAAATGTGGCAACTGCCAGTTAAACCAGTAGTTTGTCCTTTAATGAAGGCTCTGTCAACAGCTTGGCAGTCTCATTTGCAGTCTTGTGCATGTACCAATCTGTCAGAGGCAGGAGAGCTTTTTTACTTCCCTCACTCTGCCCTTTGGGAAATGCCCCTTTGCCATTTCTGCCTTCTGCCCTCCTGGGCTGCCTGGATTTGCCATCAAAACCAGATTCAGGAAATCAGAGCTGTTCAGCATCAGACAGTGCTTGCTTAGGCCCTTCAGTATTTCCTCAGAAGGTGCCCCAGGCCAGGGCCTGTCTGCTTTATTTTCCTCCCTGGCTCTCGTGCCATGCCCTGCAGCCCAGCGTGGGACTGGTCCCCAGGAACAGCCTGAGCTGAGCTCCCCTGTGTGGGGTGTGTGGGTCACACTGGCCTGTTCACAGCAAGCTGGGCTGTGTAAACACAAAGGAACAAAAGTGGGAGTTTCCTCTTCTCCTGTGCTTTTGGCAGAACAGAAACTGCCGTGGTTCTGGTGCTTCCCAGCTGAGGATGGCTGCAGGGAGCCCGCTCTGCACTGGGGTTGCTTTGTGGGAGACCCTCCTGCTCTTCCAACACGTCCTGGCCCATCTGCTGGATGCTTTATAACTTGGGTGACCCCTCTGGGTCCACTGCAGAGCTCCTCATCATCAGCCCCAGCCAGCAGCACAGCTCATTTCAGCGCAGAGCTAATTTGGGGGTGAGCTGGGGATGGTGCTCCACAGTTCTGTGAAACTCTGGGTGGGTGAAGTGTTTGCCTGGAGTTGGTGTGCCACGCTCTGTGCCCGGGCTCTGCCCTTCCTGGTAAACACAGGGCTTTCCAGCCTCATCTCTGGCAAGGCTCTATTTAACCATCACTGCTCAAAAGAGCCCAAACCAAACCAAAAACAACCTCACAGAAAAAAACCCCGACCCCAAAAACCTCAAACACGCAGAAATGGCAAGCAGGAGGTGAAGTGGGTTTGGTTGATGTTGTTTTTGGAGATGCTGTGGCTGGAGCAGCAGCCCCATGTTCAGTGCTGTGGTCTCAGCCATTTCTGTGCTGAAGGAACCTCTGGGATCAGCTCTGGCTCTGTGACACCAGTGACACATTGGGCAGGTCCCTCAGTGGGGGATTCCAGTGACCAGCACTGCCGTGCTGCTTCCTCCCCACAGGAACTGTTACCATGTGGGGTTTTGCTGCCTTCACGTTCCTTCATTGCAGAGGAAAATGTCCTGGGATTCTGTGCCTGAGCACCTCTGAGGCACGAAGGTGATGTTACAGAGCCACAGCGTTTGTGGGCTCTTGCTTGGGGTGTGCAGTGATGGCAGACTTGTCCTCAGACAGCGGGTGGCACGTGCTGTGCTGTCGTTATTTTGGTTCTCACTCTGTTTTTCCCTCCTTCTTGGCAGATCTTCTGAATTTGGCTCCTGACTAGAGCTGACAGATGATGGAAACATTTCCCTGGCGATGTCTCTGGGGCGACTCCTCCGTCGAGCCTCTTCGAAAGCGTCCGACCTCCTGACCCTGACTCCCGGCAGCGCTTCCTCCCCGCTGCTCCATGGGGACATCATCTACTCCAAGAACAATGTCTGTGTGCACCCCCCTGAGCTGCTGCAGGGCAGTGGGGAGCACCACCCAGGTGATGGCAGACACTGCCCTTCTCTCTTTTTCTCTCTCCTGCCTGTTGCTTCTATCAAGTTCCACCCCTGGGCTCTAAGAAGAGGTGATAATGGGGGACAGGGCAAGGCAGTTTTGTGGCAGGCTGAGGAAAGCCATCCACAAGCTGATCCATCAGCTCTTCTTTTAGTAGGAAGATTAGTAATACTGCTCCTTTCTCTTGTGGTCCAGCATGGATTTACCTGGTTTGGTAAGTCCTTTTGTGCAGTCAGAAGTTGTCATGTGAGGACAGTAACTTCTGTTGGTCATTGACATCCCTGAATTATTCAGGAAATCCAAGTATCCTCTTGTGACTGTCATTGCTGGAGTGGCCTCGGCAACCGCTGGTAAAGGGAAAATCCAAAAAGCCTGATTGTGGCTGCATGCACTGGAGTAAATGAGGATAAATCCTGCTCTTTTATTCTCATCTGTTCCTGTGCTCTTTCATGTTCTCATCAAAGACCTGCGGCTCTTGGCTTAGCTTCACAAAAGGAATTATTCTGTGAGCACTGACCCTTGCTTTTCTTTTGGTGTGGGTGACTTCTTTTTCCATTGGCTTCCCATAAAAACTGTAGCCCTTTAGCTACACTAAGGTAAATATTCTTGAGAAATCAATGTTCAGCTGGCACTTGAAGTCGTTTAACTAAGAAACAGCAGAACTTTTTCATGTGGGAACATATTTTATAATTTACTCTTGATTAATAAATCTGTCCAGGAAGTCCAAGTATTTGCATGTCATTTCCCTGTTCACTTAGGCCAAAGGGAATTCAGACTGTTCAAAAGCCACATGCAGACTTGAAATGATTTGCAAATACTGAATAATGCTGAGCACTCCACAATTCCTTTGATGGAATTCTGCCCTGGTAAATTAAAGGGTTTGTTTTGCCCATGTGTAGTAGAAATCACGGAATGGTTTGGGTTAGGAGGGACCTTAAAGATCATCTCCTGAAAAGGTAAAGGGAAGACCCTAAAGATCCCCTCTGCCATGAGCAGGAGCACCTTTCACAGAGCCCCATCCAGCTTGGCTTTGAACATTTCCAGGGATGGAGGGACGGGGAAAGGGAAATGTCAGGGTTTTGCAGTTGCCTTCGAACGACTCCGTGTCACAGCTGGTGCTCCTGTGCTCTCTCTCTCAGGCTATTTGTGCTTGTACATGGAGAAGGACGAGCTCCTGGGCAGCACGCTGATCCTGGCCTGGGTGCCCAACTCGCGCATCCAGCGGCAGGATGAGGAAGCCCTGCGCTACGTCACCCCCGAGAGCTCCCCCGTGCGCAAAGCGCCCCGAAAGCGCGGCCGCCGCGCCCCCGAGCAGAGAGGGGCACCGAGCCTCGGGGGGGACAGGATCCCCACGGAGCAGAGAGGGGCACCGAGCCTTGGAGGGGATGGGATCCCCACGGAACAGAGAGGGGCACCGAGCCTTGGAGGGGACAGGATCCCCACGGAGCAGAGAGGGGCACTGAGCCTTGGAGGGGACGGGATCCCCACGGAGCAGAGAGGGGCACCGAGCCTTGGAGGGGACGGGATCCCCACGGAGCAGAGAGGGGCACTGAGCCTTGGAGGGGACAGGATCCCCACGGAGCAGAGAGGGGCACCGAGCCTTGGAGGGGATGAGATCCCCACGGAGCAGAGAGGGGCCCTGAGCCTCAGGGCAGACGGGATCCCCACGGCACAGCTGCCCAGGGACGGGGCCCCCTCCTCGGAAGGGGAGAAGCTGTTGCAGAGCGGCGCCCGCAGCGACTCAGGGACCCTGTCCACGGTCAGCTCCCAGGAGGAGCACAACAGGTCGGAGGGCACGGAGGAGGGCCTGGACTGCAGGGAGGACGAGGGCTCCTTGGAGCTGTCTGCTGACGATGTGAGCAGGGACAGCACCTTAGACTCTGATTCTGATGCCTTCTCTTCCCCCTTCTGCCTCTCTCCCATCAGTGAAGCCCTGGGGAAAAGCAGCAGTTCCGTGTTCCTGGACAGTGAAAGCAGGTGAGTGCGTCCTTTCTCTGGGTGCTGGGTGCTGGGCTTGCAGATGCTGAAGGAAATTGAGAAACTTCACAGTGGCATTGAGCTCAATATGTCCTGTCTTGCTTCAGACTCCCATGGAGTTTACAGGAAACTGTCAGCCAGTTCTGCTTCTGCTCAATGAACCCTGGCCCCAGACATCCAGGGCTGTGTATGTTCTCTCAGGTGAACTGTCTTGAGCCCTGGAAGCAGCATTGCTAAATTAAACGGGTCCTTTGTTGGCATAATTGGCTCTGCTGAGGATCTGAGCTCGTTGCTTCTCGTGCAGAGCCACATCAAAGAGCCTGGCTGACTTCCTGAGCCGTGGGCACCTCTCTGGGCCCTGTGCTGACACGAAACCTGCGTGTGGGAGCTTGTTTTGCTGCTGTTCAGAACATGGTCCCACTTCAGACAGATAAATATTCATTCTTGCATGTCTAACCTGGGTATTTCAGTCAGTGCTTCTCAGTGTCACCTGCAGTAAACTCCACATGGGGAAAGAGGGCAGCTTGGCAAGGGAATAATGAGCAGGAGGGCACCTGTACAGCTCCCTGTTTCCAAACCCAGTGGTTCTGACTTTCTGGGCCCTGCCCTGTGGGTGTGTTACTCGTTCCCATCTCAGGGAGGATGGATGTGATGCATTCCTGAAGCACCATGGGGCTGATTTTTAGGCTACAGCTCAACTTTGAAACTACACCTGAAATGAGGAGAAAGGATTTCTCCTTTGTGCACGTCAGCGATGCACAGACTGCACTGAAAGTTGAAGAGATTTTACCTCTATTTTATGGGCTAATGTCAAGCCCAGAGAATGCCAGTAAGAACAAGGTTTGTGAGGAAGTATTCTAATGCATTCAATTCTCTCTGGATATTTTAAAACCCTTCTGTGAGGTGATGTCAGACTTTGTATCAGCTTTGCATTCAGGATGCTCTGCAGCACCCGTGCAATGGGGTGAGTGGTGGCTGTCCCACCCCATCCCATCCCATGGATCCCATCCCATCCCATCCCATCCCATCCCATCCCATCCCATCCCATCTCATCCCATCCCATCCCATCCCATCCCATCCCATCCCATCCCATCCCATCCCATCCCATCCCAGTAATAAAGTCCAGCCTTTGCCAGATCAGTGGGTGAGAGAAACGACAATGACCATGAGTGAAATGTGCATGGCCTGGCATCTTCTGTTCCTCATGGAGGGATTGTGAAGCTCAGGGCTCAGGAATGTGTTATTGCCCCACTGCAGTGGTTGGAAGTGGGAAGAGCAAGGGAAATATTCGGAATAACATCCTGGCTGCTGCAAACCAGGAGGCTGAGCTCATCCTGGGGAAGCCCCAGAGCTGGCATGGGCCACAGCCCACGTGCTGTCCCAGGAATGCTGTGGGCTTGGATTGCTCCCACGAGGAGCTGGTGCAGCAGGGTCCAGGCAGCGTCCAGTGAGTCAGGAGTGTTGTGGTTTAACTGTGCTGCAACACTTGTGCTCTGAGCTGCAAATAGTGTCAGGAAAGGAAGGAAATAGGGTTTATTGCATCTTCTCTGCCTTGTCTGTGAATTCCTGCGGCATTTCCCTGCCCTCTGCCGGCTTTTCCTCACTGCTGCTGGAGCCCAGACAGCTCCAGCCAGGCAGAGCTGGCTCTGCACACACAGCTCAAGGGTTTTGCTTTTTTTCCTTCTTTTTTAACTCCTGTGGTGCCAGTCTGAAGCCTCAGACGGTGCACATGATGCTCATAATGGCAGCAGATTAATAAAACAGAGCTCTGGTTGTTTGGGACTTTTGACTTGAAAGTGTTTTGTCCAGTGTGTGGGTTTTCTGTGCCAATTTGTTCTTCCCCATTGAGCCGCCTTCCATGGAATCTGCAGGATCTTACGAGCTGTTGAGTGGGAGATTTTGCATAGAATCCCTTGGAAAAGTCCAGCCAAAAAGCATCTCGTATTTCCTGCTTTGATCTCATCATTTTGGGGGACAGGAGATGCTGTTTCAGAAGTCACTACAAACATGGGAACAGCTTCCTTGTTTCTTAAGGGTTTGTTTTGGTTTGGTTTTTTTCTGCTGGCTGCTTCCCCTCTGAGCCAGAATTGGAGTGGGAACAAAGTTTGTGCTGCTGGCAGATTGTTTGAGCTCTCTTCCCTCCCCACCTCCCAGTCACCACCTCCTCTCTGCCAGGAGGAACAACTGCTTCTGCTTGTTTCCCTCTGCACCGGGGAGTTCCTGCAAAGACAGCTCTGCTCTTCCCTGTGCTTGCTGCAGAAGCTGAAGGAATGTGTTGCATTTCAGTCCAGCCAGCTTCCTGTGTGATTAGATATCCCCAGAAATGGAGAAGCAGGTCACTGTGGAAGAATTGGGATGTACAGGTACTCTTGGATCAGATGAGATCAGGGGCTTGGCGAGCTGCTTGGCAGAATTTGTGTGTGAGCAGGAGCCCCATCTGCCTCTTGGAGTGTCCCTGAGGAGGTGGCCTGGCCACCTGGGCGTGAGGGAGCCACAGACACTGCAGTGTGTGCAGGACAAGGACGGGGAGCAGGGGGAGGTGGGCTGGGAGCCCTGGAGTTGCACAAGGAGTAAGTCAGTTGTAAGTCACCAACTCGCCTGGTAGAACATAAGGAAATAAAAACGTATCCATTGTTTTTTTTTCCTCTTTGCTGCTCAGTTTGACAGGCTGCCAGGGGTCCCACGCAGTGATCGATGCGTCCTCCTCCCATTTACACAATTCCTTGGGCTGGGAGCGATGGGAGTGTCCCAGAACCAGCATGCACACTCTTGCTTCTCTCTTTAGACCAGCCTGGCACACTGCTGCAGGGTGCCCTCATCCCTCAAGCAAAGGTGGCCTTACTTTCCTGGGGTTTGTGTCCCTCTTAACTTTGGGGACCCCTTAGTGCTCCCAGCGTGTGGTTCCTGCTGGTGTGGGGAATGCCTGCATGGATGGCAGCTTTGTCAGGGTCTGTGTTTCTGTGGAAAAGGAGGGATTCTGGAATTAAAATCATTCTCTTCTGTCCCTTCCCTCCCCTGTCCCCCTTGTTTGTTGGCTGTCAGGGAACATTTGCCTTGTGGCCTGAAGGACACGAGTTCAGGGCAGCTGCTCTCTGTGCCCAGCTCTGGCTCGCTGCTGCCCTGGGAAATTCCTCTGCTTCCATTTCCCCCAGCAGTAAATTGAAACTAAAAGGCTTTTGTTACATCCAGGCAACCAAACAGCATCTGGCACCTCTGTAACATCCATCCACTGATGCTGCTGGAGTTATTGAACTGGCCATGACATCAGATCTATACAGTCAGTTGTGGAAGCACTTAGTGCTCTGTGAGTGGGGCTTGGTTTGGGGTGGGGTTTGTGCTGTGCCAGAGTGATCCTGGGATAACAGGAGCTTCCCTGGGCTGCTGGAGGCTTTTCACTCCTCAGTACTTGACAAGCACCACAACAGTGCTGAAGAGGAGACACAAACGCTGGCCTTGGTTCCTTCGCTCACTTCACCTTGGGATGTTGGCCAATACAGACAAAATTTGGGCTGAGCAGCCTCAGTGCTGGAATTGTATGAGTGGAGCTTGGGGCAACATCTGGCCAGAGGCTGGAGCTCCACAAGGTGCTGGGACAGAGGCCAGCAGTGCTCCCTCAGCTCAGGCTGGAAAGGACGAGCAGAAGCGACGTGGCCAAGGTGGAATCAATGCAGGAAGGAAACATCTTTCCTGAGGCATCGATCGCTTCAGCAGCCAGTAATAAAAATAACGAAACACTGTCATAATGGAGCTGGATGATGGTGAGTTCTCATGTTCTTCAGCAGACATGAGTTCATATGGCAGATCGATCACAGGCAGCCCAGGCAAAGCTCACAGCACAGGGAAGAACTCCTTTGGCGTCGCAGCTGATGCAATTTTTACGGATGTGTTGCACATCCTGTTGTTAAGGCGCTTCCCAGGAGCTCATCAGTAAATGAGCTGCGCCAGGAGCCGGTGGGAGCAGTGCAGGCATTGCATCATCTTGTTTTGGCAGCTCACCTGAAGGGCTGAGAGCCCTTCCGACCTCTGCAGCAAAAACAGGAGGCAAAATTATAAGGGAAATGAGCTGAAATTAGTGTGAAGTGGCAGGAGCTCTGGAGTCATCAAGAGATTGGGAATTCATCGCTGTTGTAACAGAAGTGATTATATTGGGACCAGGGGAATTGGTCACAGAGTTTAAAATCCCTTGTAACTTCTTGCAGCATCTCAGTTTTGAATTATTTTAGCCCTGGGGAGGAGCGAGGTGGGTGCCACTTACGATGTAAGACACCAAAGCTCCTAATTCCATTTGTACCCAAACCCATGCCTGGGAAAAAACATCCACAAATCCTTCTTCCACCAGAAAGATCGTCCTCTATCTGTTCTGTTTGCATTGTGGGGTCAGTGTAAGCTTCCCTAAGGCAGGGGTGGTCTGTGTGGAGCTGGGCACTGGGAAGGGAGCTGGCCTGAGCCGTCAGCAGCACTGTGTAATCAATTAAAGTTGTTCCCGACTGCAAAGCTGAGAAGGTTGGACAGATCCAAGAGATTGCAGAGGCATACGGCTCTATCTTGCTTTATATAAATATTTGAACAGCAAGAACATTAATTATAGCAGGTTTGTTTCTTCCCTCTGTTGGGTTGCTGCCAGATTTCATTGGAAGAAAATAGTGACAGCTAACTTGGGATCGGGAATTGCGGCTAAGGGGGTCTGTGAAGCTCTTTATTTGGGATAATAAGGTGAGATAATAAATGAGGGAGGGAGACCCCAGCGGGAGGGAGGAGGGCACAGGGAGGGTCCCCTCTGTCCCCCGGGCCTCTGGAACACCGGGCACTGTTCAGGCCTGAGCTCCTGCTTCGGGCACGGCTCCGTGGGCAGGGCTGTGGTGGCTTTCTGTGGAGCCGTGGGTTGTGGCTACTGTGGCTTTTTCGTGGCTGTGACCGTGGGTGGCTACCATGGCTGGTGCCTGCGACCGTGACTTTGACCGTGACCGTGGCCGTGACCGTTCCCGTTCCCGTGGCCGTGCCCATGACCGGGGCCGGGGCCGGTGCCCGTGGCCGTGCCCATGACCGGGGCTGTGACCGTTCCCGTTCCCGTTCCCGTTCCCGTGGCCGTGCCCATGACCGGGGCCGGGGCCCGTCGGTGGTGCGGCGGGGCCGCCAGGGGGCGCGCTATGCCCAGCGGTNATCTACTGTCACTTTGAAACCAATCCCCTGTGTCCTGGCTCTCCATCCCTTGGGAATTGTCTCTCTCCACGTTTCCTGTCAGCCCCTTCAGGCCCACACTGAGCTCAGCCCAGCGCCTCTCCTGTGCAGGTGAGCAGCCCCAGCTGTGCCAGCCTCTCCTCCCAGCAGAGCTGCTCCATCTCTCTGCTCACCCTGTGCAGGTGAGCAGTCCCAGCTGTGCCAGCCTCTCCTCCCAGCAGAGCTGCTCCATCCCTCTGCTCACCCTGTGCAGGTGAGCAGTCCCAGCTGTGCCAGCCTCTCCTCCCAGCAGAGCTGCTCCATCCCTCTGCTCACCCTGCAGCAGCTCCAGCTCCCTCCTGGGCTGGGGCAGCTCTGCAGGGCTCTCACCTGGGGGGCAGAGGGGACAATCCCTGTCCCCTGCTGCCCACGCTGGGGTCAGCCCAGGCTCAGGGGGGTTCTGGTCCCAGCACACGTGGCTGGGGCATGGCCAGCTCTTGCCCACCAGCACCCCCCAGTCCTCCTCCCCAGGGCTGCTTTCACCTTTTCCCTGGATCTTCTTACATTTCTTCTGTTATTTATTTATACAATCGCAACGCCCAGAAATCTGAATGGAGAGCAGAGATAAATGGCACTGGCAGGTATCCACAGCTTTGTGAGGGAAGAATTGTGTTAAGTGAATCAAAATAAAGAGCATGTCCCCTCCAAAGCACCACAGTATATGCAAATAAATCTGCACGGCCTCTGTCTCCTTGGCTCGGGCCTCGCAATTATCCCAGCATTAGGCATTTACAATAACTCTGGAACATGCTTTTAGGCAGCGCTCCTCTTTCCTCTCCCTTTTCTGCTACTTGAAGCAAGCTCTTCCCTTGGGAAATCCTCATTGTCTTGTGGAAACAGTGAAATCCTCCCTGGGTGGTGCTGGCTCAGCTCATGCTGGGGCAGCAGCAGAGTCCGGGGAGTTGGTTAACTTTGCCTCTAAAATGTCCCCCTGAAATTCCCAGTTCACTGCTTAGAGCCAGGAATATAAGAACAAAGGTAATCGGCAGGTCTTTCAAGGGAGCAGCGGTTTGAAGGCTTGATTATAATTAGCATAATTAGGGGAGAATTTTATTTTTGCATGGATTGAACTGAAAGGAAAAAAAGCAAAAATAATCCATTGATTTTAAAAATAAAATAAACATGGGGAAGAAAGGTCTCCTTCTCCAGGCTGGAATGGGCTGAAAAGCAAACATTCTTTTTCGGGCTTTGCTGAGAAATCATTTTTTCCATCTAAGGAATTTTTTTTTTTAAAGTGTTGCATTTCAATTGATTTATTAATGAGTGTGAGCCCAGGCATGAGGTGCCCCTTCTCCATACGGATTGTAAAAATCTGCCATTGAGCTTCTGGAACATTTTCCTCCCTTAGACTGAAGATAACATTTGCATCCTTGAGCAGTGTCCGCTTGGCTCTGAGTGATTTGTTGTGTTTGGCTGCTCGGAGCTGTGTGTGTTTTATTCCCAAGCATCAAACTGCTCATTCTGCCCCCTCTCTCTCCCTGCAACAAGAAGTCACAGAGAAAAACAGAAAAACCTCACTTGGGTTTACCTGAGCAGCTCCACCTGTGTGGAAGTGTCAGCTGTGAACGCAGATTGTTTGTCTCCTAGCTGGATGTGTATCACATTCCAGACTTTGGGGAAAAGAGATTATAACACCTATTACTTCACTACAAACTTTGGCTTATTTTTTTTTGCATTTTCCATTTACATTCAAAATAATTAACTCAAGAACTGTGGGTTTGTTTTGCTTTCCTTTTGCTCTAACTCGCAGCACTGGGGGGACCCTTCGAAGTCTGCGGGGCTGTTTTTCTAATGCCCCCTTGCTGGCTGGAGTGGCTCAGCTTCCCCTCCAGCCTCCAGGGCTTGGAGTGATGAATGAGGAGCAGCAAAGTGTGGGGAGGTTTCACCCTCTGGGGCGCAGGGCAGGATGGTGGGTGCCCCCCAGCCACTGCTGTCACCAGGTGTGGGATGGGGACACGTGTCCTACCTGTGCCAGGTGTCTGGGAAGGAGGGCAGGGCGCTGGGAGCACGGGCTGCCATGGCCCCATAAAGCAGAACAGCTCGGTTTGATCTTTATTTCTCAAGGACAAACCAATTACGCCCGTCAGAAGGCAAAGCTGCATAATGGGGTTTCCACGAGCGCCTCGCCGTGTTACAGCGTTTGTTTGTCAGGTTGGCATTGGCAAGGCTGGTGGCAATTCCCAGCCCTGTTTATTTGTCAGGTTGGCATTGGCAGGGCTGGTGGCAATTCCCAGCCCCGTTTATTTGGCAGGGCTGGTGGCAATTCCNTGTCCTACCTGTGCCAGGTGTCTGGGAAGGAGGGCAGGGCGCTGGGAGCACGGGCTGCCATGGCCCCATAAAGCAGAACAGCTCGGTTTGATCTTTATTTCTCAAGGACAAACCAATTACGCCCGTCAGAAGGCAAAGCTGCATAATGGGGTTTCCACGAGCGCCTCGCCGTGTTACAGCGTTTGTTTGTCAGGTTGGCATTGGCAAGGCTGGTGGCAATTCCCAGCCCTGTTTATTTGTCAGGTTGGCATTGGCAGGGCTGGTGGCAATTCCCAGCCCCTTTTATTTGGCGGGGCTGGTGGCAATTCCAGCCCCGTCCCTGACGCTGAACCCTCTGGTTCAGCCCGAGGTCAGAGGGTGCCTGGCAAGCCTGAACACGGCTCGTGGCCACGGAGCCTCTGCTCGGCGCGAGGGGACCGAGGGGCTCCAGCACTTTTCAGATGTAGTCAGGCTGTTCCTTGGGTGTTGTTAACAACAGGAATGCGAGGAGTGAGTAACAACAATGCGCTGACTCGGACAAGGCTGGGATCTGCTTCCCGGTGCCCTGCTTGAAAGGATACAATTATTTTTCGTAGCTGTTTATTTTCCCTTTACAACAAGCTAAGCCAAGCAAGTTTGTCGGAGGCCGAGCGCTCCTAATTTGGTCTCCAGTGACCTCTGGCACCGTGATTGGCAGCCCGGTGTCACGCAGGAACTTGTGCCTGTGAGATAGAAACGAGCAGAACAAATGCCGTAGGACAGCTTGGGTTCCCCGGGGGACACGGGCTCAAAAAGGTGAAAGAAGTGCAATTACAGGAGGTTTTCAGCACAGAAAGTTAATTAGCTACTAAATAGCATTTAGTGCAGTTCAACGTGGGGAAATTTATGTTTTGAAAGCAAACAGATCAATGGAAAGCCTGTGGAACAAGCTCTTGGAAAGTCCACGTTGACATCCGTGTACTTTGTACTGAAACAGCCTGAGTAGTTTTTCCCAGGTTTCCCCAACAAATAGGAGGAATTGTTAGATTTGCTTCCCACGTGTTTGCAGATGTATAGAAATGCTTCCACATGAGGCTGTTTTGACATTTAATTTTAGAAATCCTGGCTAGACTTTCTAAATCCAGGCTACCCAGCACCTTGTTCCCTGGTCACTGTGGTCAGTGGAAATCGATGCTGTTCGGGTTCTCTGAGGCACAGAAACTTGTTCGAAATGTTTTCAGCCAAAGGGTGGATTTAACACAGTTCTTAACCTGGTTATTCATGTGTGCTGGTCAGAGTGCAGCAGCAGCATTTCCCTGTCCGTGCCTGGCTCTGTGTGGCCACACTCTGTGGGAAGCAGGTGCTGTCCTGCAAGTCCTTCTGTCCTGCTGTCCTGCAAGTGTCCTTCCAGCCCTGCTCTGCAGAGTGAGCAGAGACATTTCAGCATCACTTTTTTAATCCTTAAATTACCAATCTGGTTTCCTTTGCATGTTTTTTGTGTCACTGAATTCAGCACGTTTCAGTCTATAATATATGTATATTGTCAAGGACACTTTTTAAATCAGAACAATGGATTTGGGTTCCAGATACTCAATATTACCTTACTCTGTACAGCCACTGCACTAAATTTTTAGGCATTTCAGGATAGCTTTGAACTTTTATTGGCGGATTATTTGTTTGAAGCTGTCTGCCTTAGCAGCTGATGCTGCCAGGAGCTGTTTCACCTTGCTGGGAAGAAGAGGAACCCAGAAGGTCAGTGCCTGTGGGGAATAGTGGAGAAACAGAGAAACGCTAACCCCTGGGGAGGAAAAGGGCCATGTAATTCCCATTACATGGATGCTCATACATTATGATGATACTCATTGTCTGTAAATGATGGTCCCAGGCCGCATGCAGGAATGCTGGGGCTGTGGGAGCTGTTATTAGTGACAGGGTTAGCACGGGGGTGATGGAGAGCCAGCTCCACAGCAGGGCTTGGCTCTGCCAGGAGGCTCCCTGGGAATCAGCTGGTGCACGCTGACAGCTTGGGCAACTGCCACATCAGGGCTGCAGCCTCCAGCCCCTTTCTCTCCCGTAATTGTATTTGTCACATCGCATCGTAAAATGAGTTATTAGGTCTTTGTTGCTGAAATTGGCTTCCCAGGTAATCAGGGCAGGTCTCTGGAACAGAAATAATAATTGGGTGTAAGCTCTGTTCTGTGCCATAGGTGTGTTCCAGGGCTTTGGCACTGTGAGTTGGGTCCCACTGCTGCAGGGTGAGTCTCCCCTGCCGTGTCTGAGCTCCTCAGACAGAGGAGGTCCCACGGGCTGGGAGGGGGATGGTGGCTCCTTGGGGCTACAAAGGCTCCAGGAATGTGGATGTGGTTGGCTGCTGTAGTTGATTGTTGAGTGGAGAAAATACATCAGCCCCTGGTCTTGCTCCCCAGCAGGAATGGGATGTGTTTTGAGACAAGAGTGGTGGGACTTGGGTGAGGGCAGGAGGCTGAAGTGGAATCACACAATCACAGAATCGTTTGGGTTGGAAAAGCCCTCAGAGATCACCGAGTCCAATCGTTCCCCCAGCACTCACCATGTCCCCAAGTGCCACATCCACATGGCTGTTAAATCCCCCCAGGGGTGGGGACTCCACCAGTACCCTGGGTAGCTTGTACCAATGCCTGAAAGCCCTTTCCATGAAGAATTTCTGCCCAGTATCCAACCTGACCCTCCCCTGGCACAGCTTGAGGCTGTTTCCTTCTGTCCTGTCCCTTGTTCCCTGGGAGCAGAGCCCAATCCCCGGCTGGCTCCACTCTTGTGTCAGGGAATGAGAAGTTCCCCCTGAGCCTCCTTTTCTCCAGGCTGAGCCCCTTTCCCAGCTCCCTCAGCCTCTCCTGGTGCTCCAGCCCCTTCCCCAGCTCTGTTCCCTTCCCTGGACACGCTCCAGCCCCTCCATGACCATGAACTGAACACATGAACATGGCCCAGAGTTTCCTGACCCAGGTTTTCTAATCCTCCTTGATTTTTTCCCGTCCCTTTTATTCCTGTGGCCCACTGCACTTGTTGTTTTGCTGACCAGTGCTGTGTACTAGCTGGTGCTCTATTTTTCCTGGATCCCACAACCCAAAGTCTCTCTGGAATGTTCCTCTGGCTATTTGTGTTGCAGTGCTTTAGCTCCTGCTTTTACCTGGTGCTCTAGGATAAATTCCTCATCCAACAGATAGAATAGTCTGACACACAATAAACTCTTCCCCTGCATTTGTCTATCTTGAGTGCCTGGTTAGAGGACTCCCCAAACCCCACAAAATTAGCAGAGATCGTTCTGCTTGTTGTTACTGACCTACAGAATGATCTCAATATTAAAACTTTATTTAAAAGTAATCCAGAGATTAGAGTATTTTCAATTTTCATTTCAATCAAAACGCACATGAAAAAGTAATTTCAGACAGAAGTGGGTTTTTTCCGAATTTCCCCGGTGACTCAGCGAGCACCAGCACGAGGTGGTTCTGTCTCTGATGTGTCCTGAGTGTGAGTGTTTGTGTCCCTTGACCCCTGTGAGGGCACAGGTGTCTCTTTGGGATTTCACCCTCGGCATCAGCGAGGCCATGGGAATTTCCCCGGGCTGCACAGGCTGAGGCTCTCTGCCTACCCCTGGTGCCTCTTGCTGCCTGGAAGGGCTGAACCCCCTGACAGAGAGGCTGCCGTGCCCGTGGGGTGCGTGTGCGAGCTTGTCACCGGTGCCTGGATGGGAACTGTAAACATTTGTCTTGGAGAAGCATTTCCAGAGGTTCCCGCAGTGCCAGGACCGTGCCGGGCTCTCCTGCCCGCAGGTCTTGGCTGCTGCTGCTGCATCTGGGGCAGATTTGGGATTTGGAGCAGAGGGAACTGCAGCTGGAAATGCTGCGCTGAGGAGCTGTGGAATGCCCAGCATCAAAGCCACCCTGCCCAGCTCTACTGGTAACTCATTTCCTGGCAGTCCTCTGGACATTTCTGCTGGTCCTTTCATGATGTTCTTGAAGAACTGGCATGTGGACCTCTGTGACCAGGACCTGCATGATCCTCACACCAACCCATCCTCCAGCCCTTTGCCATACTGACCAGCTCGTCTTTGCAAGGGTTTTAGAAAATGGGTTGCCTCTGCTTAGTCTTTGAGTTAGTTTGAGTCATCTCTTCCAGGAAAATCCTGTGTAACCAGCTGTGGCTGTTATGAAGTGTTGCTCCATAAATACCAGCTGCTCCTAGCATGCAGTCCAGCCCAGTGTCTTGCACCAGGACTCTTGTTACATTTGTGTTAATGTTAGATACTCCGTGTTTTAGAAAATGTTACGTTTTGCCACCTTATCAGAAAGTAATGCTTGATTTTTGATAAAGGCCAGTACAATCTTCATGGAAAAATTCTCAAGGCAGGGGATGGTGTACAGCTGTGCCTGTGGTCAAAGGCATGCTGGGTCTAACCTGGAGTGAGTTTGGATGTGTGGTGTGATCCCCATTGCCACATCCCTTCTGAGTCCTCATCCTCCAAATGGCCTGAATGTGAGTTCTGCTTTGCTGATTTCTTCCCAAAATCTGGAGCAGCAGAACTTCCCAGACAGCCACCAAGCTGCTCCTTTAGCTGGACTCGACCAGGTCTCATCCAGAGAGCGCCCAGGAGCAGGAAGGGGCTGGGGGATCGGAGCCCCACGTTGGAGCAGGGCTGGGCTGGAAGTGTGGCTGGGCCAGGAGCCGTGTCCCCCACATGCCCTGGCTGCAGGGAGGTGCTGCCATGAGTTCTCCCCTGGAAGAGGCCCTGGAGCCGGGCGGGAGGCACACGGATGTGAAGTGCATGCTGAGTGTGTGATTTCCAGCCTTCAGTGCCCACATTGTTGGATAAGAGGATTAGAAAACACCACATAAAGTGGCCTTGCAGGGGGCTGCTTTGTACCTGCTCTGGGCCTTGTCTGGCAAACCCCGATTTCACAGCAGAGCCCATTCAGAGCCCGCGCCGAGATTGTTCACGTGCATTGGCCTTTTTACGAGCCAAGGGGTCACAGTATCACATTCACTTAATTCCCAAAGCACTGATATTTTCCTTCTGGCATGGGGGCTTTTTGAGTCTGAACTCAGTTTGCGTTTAAAGCTGGAAATCTGGGGTGGATTGAGAAAGGGTTGGGTTCACTTTCTCTACTTTGCAGTGGGTTGAACAGCTCAGGTGTGATTTCCCAATCCTTAACTCACCCAAGGTTCAAGATTGCAGGTGGAAACCATTTTTCTGGAGTTTATAGACGTGAATCCAGGCTTGGCAGGTCCACTTGCAGTGGTGTAATGAGAAACAAGTTCAGGGGAAACATCTTAGGGTCTGACTGGTCAAAGTGGGAATTTCCCAGATGAGATCCCAGGTCCACGCTGCTGTTGGAATGTGCTCATTCCTCCTGTCCCCATCCTGGTGTGGAGTGGCTGAGCTGGACTCTGAGGGCATTGCTTGAAGTTCTTCATTTTGCCTTCTCAAAAGTTGTTGTTCTGAGGAATGGGTTTGGCTCTCCCCAGTTCTGCATGCAAGAACTTTAGGAAAAGGCCAAAACCAGGATGCTTTTTGGGATGGTAGGGAATTAATTTAAATAAAAATAATTTAATTGGTGAATGAATGCCAGTTTCAGAGCTCTGACTAAAGGTTTTTGACATGGAGCATCTGTGATTGTTGCATGTAGCCACAGCCTCCCGTGGCTGACGGGGTTTTTGTCCCCACGCTCTGTCACAGGGACACGTGTGACAATCGCATGACCTGCTCCACCAGCTCTGCCTCCAGCCTGGACACCAGTGCCCAGTTCCAGGAGAACAACGGGCAAACACAGAGCAGCAGATGGGATGAGCAGCAGAAGGTATTTGCCCTCGAGCAGGTGTGTGGTGTCTTCAGAGTAGACCTGGGACAAATGAGATCCCTTCGCCTTTTCTTCAGGTACTGGATCCTTGTGTGAGCTGTGTGTGAGCTGTGTGTGAGCTGTGTGAGAGCTGTGTGAGTTGTGTGTGAGCTGTGTATGGATTTTGTGAATTGTGTGTGAGCTGTGTGTGAGCTGTGTGTGAGCTGTGTGAGCTGTGTGAGCTGTGTATGGATTTTGTGAATTGTGTGTGAGCTGTGTGAGCTGTGTGTGAGCTGTGGATGGATTTTGTGAATTGTGTGTGAGCTGTGCATGCTCCACACTGGGGCTCTGGGCGGAGGTGATATCTGCAATCCTACCTGGAAGCCTTTCCAGAACAATTGTCTCCAGGAAAGTGAATGTCAGCCTTCCCAAGGAGAGCCTCTGAATTACAGTTACAGAGCCAAAAGGATTTTATTTTTAGTAAAGTAAAGGTTGCTCTTAGCTGTCATACCATAAATGCTTCAAATAACCTGGGGATATGAAAAACATCTTTATCTTTGGTACCTTTTCTTTTGCCTGCCCCTCACCAGGCTCCTCTGAAGTCTTGCTGCTCTCAGCCTCTTCAGTTATCTTTCAAATTATTACAAAATTTATTCCAAATTATTGCAAAAACATTTTTACTCCCTCTTTTTGCTCTCACTCCCTGTTTCTTTGGTCAGAGCTGTGTGTGAGCAAGTCTGAGCATCCCTAGGAGCTGACTTTGTGTACTGCCTTAATGTTTCTGGGGCAGACTTCCTGTGGTTTTTTCTCCACGGAAGACAAAGTTTAATTCCTTCATGTGAAGGAAGAGTAAAAATAGTGCTGTTACCAGGCACAAGTGTAGAAAATTGTCACTATGACCATGTCATACAATCATAAGATGTCTGAATTGAAGTGACCCTCAGGGATCAGTGAGTCCCAGAGATGTAAAGCTGCCTCTGTGCCCTGTTTCAAGGGGCAGTTTGGTGTTGCAGGTTGTGGCTTGCTTTGCACCGTCTCTCCCCGCGGGTCCGTGTCCCTGCTGGCCCCTCCTGGTGCAGGGTGGCCCCTGCAGGTTGTTCTCCATTGTTCCCACAGCGACGAGGCGTGTACCTGCGGGCAGCTGGTGGTGGCGAGCAGGGAGAGCCAGTACAAGATCTTCCACTTTCACCACGGCGGCCTGGATAAACTGTCCGAGGTGTTTCAGCAATGGAAGTACTGCACAGAGACCCATCTCAAGGACCAGGTACCTGGGGCCAGCTGCTGCACACCTGGCTCGGTGTGCTGGAGAAATGAGGCTTTGAGTGGATGTCACAGGTCAGGCTGGAAGCTGCCAGATGCTGGCTGTTTGGGATGGAAGTGCAAGCTGCACTCAGGGTCTCCCTTGGACTTGTCTGTCTCCATCCATTCCTGTTCTACCTGTGGAGTATGAGGCAAGATCATCCAGAAGAGTCACTTAGGTAGTGATTTTGCTATACCTGACAGGTCAGCGCTGTCCTTTAGGCACAGAAGGTGTCTGGAAATCTGCAGAGATAGGTTGGAAATTGTGTCAGAGCCTTTCATCCATCTTGTGAGGCATAACATTCTGTTTGGAGAATGTTTTGACAAGGCATCTTGCCATATTTTGTTCAATCTACATACAAATGTGATAAGAGCTCTTTAATTATCTGTTTAAGATATTGTATGTGCTTATTAGAAACAGTGATTTTTAAATTTCCATCCTTCCCACAGAGCCCCCTGCTGCTTTTCTTATTACGGTCGCATGGGCTCACTTTTTGCATTGAGCAACCTTTGATTTTTAAATTAAATGTCAGCTGCAGCCTTGCACTGGGATCCCGAGTGCCCTCAGAGAGCCTGGCAGTGCAGTTCCCCGCTCTCCTAACAGCAATCCCTTTGTATATGGCCAATCATATGTAATTTATTGCAGGCATTCCTGGCAGGGGCAAGTTTTGCTGTAAGCAGCATTAATTCAGTTTCAGGTCAGGGATAAGATTGGAGGAGGAATGGAAACTATTTTTTTTTTTTTAAGATGAAGCTGTTTCGTGCTGGATTTTAATTATTCTAATCACTCTTGTTATCGTAATGGTTGGAATTTAAAAAAAAAACCAAACCGACAAAACCTCCCCAAGTGCAGCTCCTCAGCGCTTAATCCTACACGAACCATGCAGGGGTTTCCCTGCTCTGGGTTTCACACCGTGCTGCTCTCCCTGGCTCCTGCTGCAGCTGTGGTTTGTTGTGCCCCGTTCAGCAGCTGGCAGATGAGAAATCCTGCATGCAGTTCTCCATCCGGCGGCCCAAGCTGCCCTCGGCAGAGACGCACCCCGAGGAGAATTCCCACGGCCGCCTGGACGTGCCAGCCTGGCTGCGCCACCTCAACCACGCCGGCCAGGTGCAGGAGGACTACAAGCTCAGGAAGGTGAGGGGCTCTCTCTCCTCTCCTGTCCTCTCCTCGCCTGTCCTCTCCTGTCCTCTCCTCGCCTGTCCTCTCCTGTCCTCTCCTCGCCTGTCCTCTCCTGTCCTCTCCTCTCCTCTCCTCGAGTCCCCAGGGGCAGCTGCAGAGTCTGTGTCCTGCCAGGGGCAGGAACTGGGCTTTTGGGAGGGTGGGGACTGGTGAGTGAAGCCTTGGCTGGAGACCTTGCTGTGGTACTGGATTCCCACCTGGACGTGTTCCTGTGTCACCTGCTCCAGGTGACTCTGCTCCAATATCTGCAGGGTCCTTCCCACCCTCACAATCCTGTGATTCTGTGGTGGTGGAGCATTGCTCTGACTGAGGAACTGTCCCACTTCTGCTGCCATTTGGAATCAATAAACCAAAGTGCCCAGTGCCTGCTGTGTGTGCAGAATGTGTAACCAAGTACCAGAGAACACTGGAGGTTGCTGAAAGAGCTGAGATTGTATGAACTGAGATATTGTATGAACCAAGACTGTATAAAGGAGATTTCTGTATGAAATACCAGGGCTGAGGGGAGCGCTGGGCCCAGGCCCTGAGAGAGAAGTTTGCAGTGCAGTGCAGTCTCCAGGATTTGGGATTAAGCCGTGACATGAGAACGACACGTTAATCATAGAGCCTCTCCGGGGGTGGTTATTGACATTGAAATGAGCCTGATTTGTGTCTGGTCTGGGAATAGAGGGCCAGCACTTTCCCTCTAAACATGTGCAAATTGCAGGAGCTTGAATCAAGGCGTCACTTGTCAGGAAAGAGCTGCACAGGCACCAACGCACAGCAGCGGGCAGTTGCTTGTTGCTGTTTTTGGGAATGCTAAAACTGTACCAGCCATAACTTTTGCTCCTTCTTCCAGGCCATTTTCTTCGGTGGGATTGATATTTCCATCCGTGGGGAGGTGTGGCCCTTTCTGCTGCACTACTACAGCTACGAGTCCACCTCTGAAGAGAGGGAGGCACTGAGGCTGCAGAAGAGGAAAGAATACTTTGAGATCCAGGAGAAAAGGTAACAGACCATCATCATCCTCCCCTGCTCATCTTCATCGGGCCGGACATCACAGTGACACCTCAGTCTCTGCATCCTTGGCATCAGGAGAGGCTGGAGTAGAGGGGTGGGAGGGATGGTGAAGGAGGTGTGTTGGGCACTGCTCACTGCTGAGGCTCTGGAGCCAATGCCACAGAGCTCAGACATTTCCTTACCCGGGCTCTTGGGACAGCCCGGTCAGTACCATGCAGGGAAACGTCTCACAGGCAAGGCTCGGGTTACAACACTGAAGGTGAAATTGGGATCTTATATTTCTTTATGAATTAAATGTACATAAAAATAAGGGATGAGAAGGGTTATGTAATTCAAGAAGGTTGTTAATGCAAGAATTGTGTGTTGTTAAATGGAGGTGGAGAGGCATAGCACTGTTAATAATCAGGAGACAATCAAACCAGAGCGGTGAGTTCTGGTGTGCTGAGTTCCAAGGAGCAGTGGAGAACAGAGTCTGGTGCTTCTGAAGTGTTTATTGCAGCAAACACATCGTGTCATCCCATTTATAACCCAGGAGGCTCCTTCCAGTAATCCCTTGGGACAGACAGCCCACTGTTCTGGACAGCCCTGCTGGTCTGTTTTTCAGGTGCTGAGGAAACTCAGTACAGGAATAGTTTTTCTCTGCAAGCTAAGACTGAAATGAGGCCTTTTGTTCATTGTGGCAATCACATTGCTCTCTTGGCAACCCTGTGCTGTTGCTGCGTGGTTTGCAGGCTGTCCATGACTCCAGATGAGCAGAAGGAGTTCTGGCGCCAGGTGCAGTTCACGGTGGACAAGGATGTGGTGAGGACCGACCGCAGCAACCAGTTCTTCCGAGGGGAGAACAACCCAAATGTGGAGACCATGAGGTGAAGTGTCTGATTCCAGTGCCCTACAAACCATGTCCTGCTCAATGTAGAGACAACTTGGTCAGTCCCCAGCCCAGGCTGCCTGGGAATGCTGCACAGCACCCACCGTGCACCTGCAGCCACAGGATGCAACAGCAGGGCCTTCCCCAGTGCTCCCACTGCTGCTGTGGTTCCCACCTCCATCCTATAACCCTGCTCCCATCCCTGAGCTTCCCTGCACACACAGGCACAGCAAAGGTGCTGTGCTAGGGCAGTGGGCAGGTGCTTGGGTCTGTGGTTCTCCTCATGGGGTAGAGGACAAGCACACCAGAGTCTGCTCCATGAGAGTGTCACTTGTGAAGGTGTGACCTCAAAGGAGTTGGGTTTCATCCAACAGCATGGCTTGGAGCTTTGTGGATGTGCTGGGCATCATCTCTCCTTTCCTATGGGCCCTTCATTTCTGTCCTCTTAATCTTTCTGAATTCTCATTTTCTGTTTATATTTTGCTGTCTGTGAATGCCAAACCTTTTCCTGAAGTTTATGCCGCAGGACTGGGATTTGCAGCAGGGTTTCCCTGACTGTGTTGTAGCACCTCACATGAGGCCCTGTGTCTTTGTCCCTGAGATGATGCTGTCACCTGCCCTCACCTGTCCCCTCTGCATTTCTGTCTCTGCTCCAGGAGGATCTTGCTGAACTATGCAGTGTTTAACCCAGCCATTGGATACTCCCAGGGCATGTCCGATCTGGTTGCTCCACTCCTGGCAGAGGTCCTGGATGAGTCGGATACTTTCTGGTGCTTTGTTGGATTGATGCAGAACACGATCTTCATCAGCTCCCCCCGGGATGAGGACATGGAGAAGCAGCTGGTGAGGCTGAGTGCTGGGCCCCCTTCAGCCCTCTCATGGCTTCTCCTCTCCCCACTCCTGGGCTGGGGGGTCCAGCATGCCAAATCACACTCCAAAGCCACTACATCCTTGGAGTGATCCTTGGGGTTGGCATATCCAGGGCCAGGAGCTGGACTTTGGTGATCCTTGTGGATCAGTTCCAGCTCAGGATATTGAGGATTCTATGATTCTGTGCAGTAGCTGGAGGGTAGAATGGATCCCGGGTGACTGAGGCACTCCAGAGGCAGTTACATCCATCCCTCTTGTGAAATGGCAGCTGAGCTCAAGGGAGGAGCTCTCCAGCCCTGGCTCCCCGGGGTGCTGAGGGCTGCTCCATGCAGGGCTGAGCCCAGGGCGTGTTTTGCAGCTGTACCTGCGCGAGCTGCTGCGGCTGATGCACCCGCGCTTCCACCAGCACCTGCGAGCCCTGGGCGAGGACGGGCTGCAGATGCTCTTCTGCCACCGCTGGATCCTGCTCTGCTTCAAACGCGAGTTCCCCGAGGCCGAGGCGCTGCGCATGTGGGAAGCGTGCTGGGCTCACTACCAGGTGAGGCAGCTGCCAGGGCGTGGCACAGCCCCCCTGAGCCCTCACCCTCAGCACTGAGCACTTCCAGAGAGGCTCTTAGCAGCAAAGCAGCCACAATGAGTCGGGTCTGTGGCTGTGGCTGAGGTTTATCCATAGCAGGAGGATGGAGCCCTGCTTGCCTCTCCTCTCCTTCTTGGGGATGTCTGGGCTTCACAAGGAGGTGTTTCAGGAAATGCTGAACACCCACTTCTGAAGTTCAGGCTTCTCTTACACAGCTGGGAAATGTCTTCCCAAAAATCTGCTCTCTGGTGCAAACACTGGTGGAGACCTTGCTGCTGTGCTGTGAAGGAAAGAGGCTTTGGCTCAGCTGTGGTTCAGAAGTCACCAGTAACTCACGTTCTCTTCACTGGGCAGAGCTGAAGGGAGCAAAATCCCTCACCAAGAACCCGCTTGTGGAGGGTGGGAGGTGAAGCCAGAGCTCTGCCTCCACCTGCTGTACACAGCCCCTGTGTTCCCATTGCAGACAGACTATTTCCACCTCTTCATCTGCGTGGCCATCGTGGTGATTTATGGGGACGACGTCATCGAGCAGCAGCTGGCCACTGACCAGATGCTGCTGCATTTTGGCAACCTGGCCATGCACATGAACGGGGAGCTCGTACTCAGGAAGGTAAATGGCCAGGAGCCCATGTGGCACGAGGTCCAGAGATGAGTCAGAGTATTCAGAAAACCAGGGACTGCTGCTTCAGCTTTGCATCTCCTGTGTCCCTGTGGCTGCCGGGGTGGGATGCTGCTGTTTGCCTGGAAACAAGATTTGCAGCAGGAGGACATGCTTGGGAGGAGGAGGTGCTTGGGAGGTGGCAGTGTGGTTGGGATAACCCTTGTGTGGATAACCTGCTCAGGGAAGTGGAGACAGAGCTGTTGGTGCCTGTTCCCTTTCAGCTGGCAGTGACTGGGCCATGGGATGAGCTGTGGTGAGTGGGAGCCCCTGTGACCTGCCACTGTCCCCAGTGCCTCAGTAACCTCAGGTGTTTGGCTGGAGCCCAGGCAGGCAAACAGGAGGATTGGGTGGGAGGCCACCTCAGCCCCCCGTGTTGGTCCCTGGTGAGGGATGACTGCTTTCCCTCTCTCTCCTCTAGGCCAGGAGTCTGCTTTATCAGTTCCACCTGCTGCCCCGCATCCCCTGCAGCCTGCACGACCTCTGCAAGCTCTGTGGGACAGGCATGTGGGACAGCGGCTTCATCCCCGCCGTGGAGTGCTCTGGCCACCACCCAGAGTCCGAGAGCTGCCCCTACGGGGGGCTGGTGGAAGTGTCTTCTCCTAAACCAGGAAGTGAAGGCAAGAAGGGCCTGAAAACACGGGATGTCTTTGCCTTCCGAAAATAGCCGAGAGGAACAGGGTGCGACGGCGGAAGGGCAGGGCAGGAAGGATGTGCATAGGAAAAAATGTTAAAGAAAGAAATGGAGGAATACCTTGTCAAGACTCCTGAGAAGACTGAAAGGTGTGCAATGGAAGAGGAATTAAATTGGTCTGTAGGGGAAGTTCCAGTGCATGGGTGATGGAACCTGAGAGAAAGGCATCGACCCAGGAACTGTGTTTGGATTTGATTTTGTTAGAAACAAGCTTTTCTAGGTTTTAACAAGGACTTTTTATTCTGCCTCTGGGACTGGTTAGCAACCAGAACTTTCTTACTTGCTGGTGAGAAAGGAGAACATTCTGGAGAGCTGAGGCTGCCCAGAAGTGCTGGTGGGCAGGTGGCAGGAGCAGAGCCAAGGCCACTGTCCCCTCAGCCAGAGCACACCGCACGCTCTCTGCTTCAACCAAAACTTCGTGCAGCTTCGTGGCTTCTTTTTAAAGCCATAAAAGCCATTTTAATTATAATCTGCCAAAAATAAAACTGCAGACCGTTGGGATTGCAGCGAAGGTGTCTGCTTTGTCAGCAAGGAAGGACCAGTCACCTCCAAGTCTTGTCTCTGGCCTTCTCTGGTTTTATAGGACACGCTGGCTGGCATGATTTTTTTCCAGTTTTATAGAAAATGGACTGCCCCAGGTCTCAGAGCACAGCTGCTCTGAGTCAGGGTATTTCACAGACACTGCCCAAAGTTTCCTTCTTCATGAGATATTGGGAGGGAATTCTTCCCTGTGAGGGAGGGCAGGCCCTGGCACAGGTGCCCAGAGCAGCTGTGGCTGCCCCTGGATCCCTGGCAGTGCCCAATCCAGGCTGGACAGGGCTTTGAGCACCCTGGGACAGTGGAAGGTGTCCCTGCCCATCTAAGGGGTGGGAATGGGATGGGCTTTAAGTCCCTTCCAACCCAAACCATTCCGTGATTCTCTGACATTACAGCAAAGCTGTTTCTTTATGCTGACAACTGCAGACTTTAATACTTTAGTCTGTTCTTTCCAGTATGTTTCCCATTGTGTTTCCTTTGGCTCTCCTCAATTACTGAATATTTACTGTCCTTGCCTGTCACTGCCTCAGCCTGTGGCACTACACTCTGTGTGGGTTTTGGACTCCTCACTCAGTGCCAGGGGTGCTCCCTGTTCCACATCCCAAAGTGAAAATGAAACTTGCCTTGCTGCAGTCGATTTTGCTGAGCTCTGTCTGATAAAGGTTTCCCTCAGGGTGTTTTTGAAAGGACAGTGTATCTCCCCATGTCTGCTATAAATTTTGCCAGCCACAAGTGGAGCTGGGGCCTCGAGCCCTGTTGCCAAAGGTTCTCACCAAATTCCGTGGCCTCCAAAGGCGTGTCCTGAGCCAGCGTTGGTGCCAAACGGAGCCAGGGGAGCATTTTCCTTCCTGGGGCTGGAAAGGAGTCGAGGTGGCAGCGGGCTGTGCCTCCCTGCACCTGTCTGCAGCCTTCCCTGGCTGTCCTGTCCCTGTCACTCCCTCCAGTGATTCCCACCCCGCTCCCAGCCCTGCCTCAGGAATGTTTGTGCTCTCAGCAGCACGAGCGGAACCGCCGCGTCCTCGGGCAGAGCTGGGTGGGTTCCTGCACCTGACAAGCACATTTCTCTCAAAATCCTTCTGCAAAGCCTTACCCACAGCCTGTCCTGGAGCCCCATTCCTGCTGGGAAGCGAGGCTGGAGCTCGGGTGCTCCGTGTGAAGCAGCTCCAGCCAGGAGCACGCGGCGTTCCTGAATGGAGGGAGCCTTGACCCACTGAAGGCAACGTGCCAAGGGCTGGCTGTTGATGGCAGAAGGACAGTTCAGCTCCTGATTTGTGTGCCTTTAATCCAGAGGATGAAAACCTTCCCCTGGATGGGAGCAGTGGGGATCCCACCGTGTCAGAATGGCTCAGCTCCGAGTGGGCCGAGGCTGCAGGTGTGACCTGGGCTTTGGCAAGGGACACCTCGTGTGAGGGCTGGGGCTGCCTTCCCTGGGCCAGGGAGCTGTGGAGATGTGTGTTCAGTGTTAATAAAGGTTGGTGTGAGGCTTTTGTGTGTCCTTTGCTGTGCAGGCTGGGGACAGCAGACACCGTGCCCCAGCTTGGGCCACCCCTTTGCAGCCACTCGAGCTGTGCTGGGTGCCAGGGCTGCCTCGCTGTCCCCAGGCTCTGCTCCTGGGCACCCCTGGCAGCACTCGATGGCTCCATCCAGATGGAGGTTCCACGTGGCAGTGGCTGAATTCAGGTCAGGAAAAGCACACGGCAGAAAACGCCAGAGGGATCTTCCTGCAGAGCGAGCTGGTGGCACGGGCACAGGTGCCAGCTCCCCGAGGGGACAGCAGAAGGCAGACACTGCCACCTGCCCCCTGCCAGCCCCGTGTGGCACGGGCATGGCCCTGAGGCCTCGGCAGCACCGGGGCTGCTCCTGGGGCTGGGGCAGCCGGAGCCCCCGGGAGCGCTGCCAGGTGTGGAGGGGGCACAGGGAACAGCCCCTGCTGGGCTCATGGGGTGATGGGCACAGGGAACAGCCCCTCCTGGGCTCACAGAGTGCTGGGCACAGGGAGCAGCCCCTCCTCGCCTCCCCACTGCCTGCCATGGGCTGGGAGGCACCAGCAAACCCCTCCCAGAAGGGCCAGAGCTGCTTTTGCTGCAGCACTCGTTCCCAGCCAGTAAAAGACAATAGGAAGAGATGAAGTAGATAATTTGGAGCGTTATTTTTCCACTATTAAAATGTCATTCAGCAATGTGGAAATCACTCAGGATTGGTGTAGTTAAAGACTCTGCAGTGCAGCTTTCCAGCGTGTGGAATAAGCTGGGTGCTGTTTGAAGCAGGGCTCAGCTCTGGGTGTTCATCCCCGGGACCAGGTGCCACCCTTGGTCACTCTGCCATGCCTGGTGTGCCCTGAGCGTCCCTCTGCCAGCAGGAGGCTTCAGGTGCCTGTCCCTGTGTCCCCACTGGAGCTCCCCACGCCCCTGGCACACACTGACCCCACTTTGCCATAGTCAGGGACACAAAGGGATGGAGCTGGTGCCCAAGGACCAGCAGTGCTCACATCCCAGTGACTCAGTTCCAGTCTCAGCCTGTCCATTGACTTGTGATGCCATAATTTAACTCGGACTGAAGATCCACAACCGTCTGAGCTTGTCTGGGGGGAGACAGTGTCGCTGAAGCCAACCTGGAGGCTCTGGCAGTGCCCTGGGATAGCACTGGAAGACACCTCGGGATTTCCCTGCAGTGCAAGGATGGACACGAGTCACACATTGGCCAGGGCAGTGCATTTGAAAGGTCCTTCTGACCCATGCCCGAGATTCTCCTTTGTGACACTCTTTGCCATCTGAAAAAAAAAAAAAAAAAAAAAAAAAACAAAAAAAACAAAAAAAAAAAACAAACCAAAAACCACCACAAAAAACCCCAAGGAACAAAAAAGCAGCCAAGCTTCGGTCCCTACCGAGGAGGATCCTTGGGGCAGTGACCCTCACGTGGCGTCTCCTCAGTCACTGCCCTGAGCGCTGCATTAGCGCAGCTGAGAGCCGAAAATAGCCCCTCGCGAAGGTAAATAGTCAGTGTAAGCCTCTTTAGCCCTGAGCCGACACATCCTGCTGCCTCCCGCTGCCGGGGGAAGGGGAGCGGGCAGGAACGAAAGCCGAGCCTCCATCCCTGGTAACGCTGCGCTCCTGATCCCGGCGGGAACCCGATCCCGCTGCTGCAGCCCTGGGGAGAAGCGAACTGAGCACCGCACACACCTCGGGATGGACACCGGGCCGGGCCGGGACACCTGGGCGGGGAAAGGCGTCCCGAGGCTGGCAGGGGTCAGTGGCTCAGCTTCGTCTGTCCTTGGCATTGAGCACTGACCCCACAGGTGTGGCCAAGCTGCCCCTGGAGTTTGCAGCACCGGGGAAATCGTCCTGGGGCGGGGCAGGGCCAGTGGAGAGGTTTGGAGCCACGTCCCAGGGCTGGGTGTGTTTGGATGTGGCTCTTTGGCTCTTTTGTCAAGGGACGCTGCTGTCAAATGAAAAATTACAGCTCGCGAGAACAAAGGGACTCACCTGAGTTATTATAAGCGCTAAAGAATTCCAAACCCAACGTAGCCTGTCCTCCTGGGCTGGCTGGTTAATCCCCGGGTCGCCCTGCTTGGGCCATAAAAACAGACCAGTCGGGCCGGCTGGAGCTCAGGGGCACCTCCTGCCCCGGGCACCGGCCCTGCCCGAGCTCCGCACGCCCGTTCCTTGGCTCATTGAAACACCAGCACAGCTCGCCAGGGGGTTCAGGGCTCCTGAAGAGCAGCAGAGGCTGGGGCAGCCCCGGCAGAGCCGGCGGGAGCTCGGGCTCGCCGCGGGGACTGCAGCAGGAGCGGCCGGGCTGGAGCTGCCCGCGCTGCCAGAGCCACCCCAGGGTGTCAGGGCCACCTCACGGTGTCAGAGCCACCCCAGGGTGCCAGAGCCGCCCCAGGGTGTCAGGGCCACCTCACGGTGTCAGAGCCACCCCACGGTGCCAGAGCCACCCCACAGTGCCAGAGCCGCCCCAGGGTGCCAGAGCTACCTCACGGTGCCAGAGCCGCCCCACGGTGGGCACAGCCCTGCTGCAGCTGCTGTGGCTCAGCCCCACCCCCATCCTTCCCAAAAGCACCGGGGTGAGCACGGCCACACCTCAGCATCCCAGCGAGGGGACCTGGATCCTCTGGGGCCTTTCAGTGGTGCCTCTTGCCAGCCGGGGGGGATTCCTGGGCAGCCCCCGGCCCCCCCTGCCCCACCCACCGGGTCCCCCCGAGTTCAGCAAGCTCAGGCCCTGCCAAAGCTCCTGCTCCGTGTGGCAAAGCAGCAGCAGGAGAAGGAGCAGCCTAAGGACTCTTCCGGGGGTTTTTGATTTTGTTTGGCTCGCGTTTGTCTTTCAGAAACCACAAACAAGTTCGGCTCCTTCTGTCTGCAGCCGGGGCTGGACTAACCCTGGCGGGGCAGGGGAGGTGCCGAGCGATGGGGACCTGCCAGAGCCCTCTCTGCTCTCCAGAGGTGTCTGCAGGGGACACACGGGGCTGTCACAGGGCCCAGGGACAGGGCAGACACCCGGCACGGCCATCCCAGCCCCTTCCTGGGCACAGCCCGTGCTGTGGGTGAAGGCAGCACCCTTTGGTGCTGCTCGTGCTGCTCAAGGCACCTTCCAGGGGGGCTGCCCGGCCCAAATCGGCTCCAGCAGCCAGGTCCTGGTTTCGGGAACCCAATTTCCACAAATTGCAGGTGAGGGTGGGCAGTGAAAAACTTCCAGCCGTGACTGGAATGGCTGCAAACAGCCCAAAGAGCAGCTGGCCTTTAGCCCTGTGCCAAGGTGAGAAAAGTGCCCCGTGCCGACGCCGGCAGCAGCAGCAGCGCGGGGAAAGCGCGGCCGCCGCTCCCCAGGGACCGGGAACAGCGGACACGGCTCATCCCCGGCTCTGGAGCAGGGGGGTGCCACGGAAAGGGCGCGGGAGAGCCGGGGGTGCAGGGCTGGGGATGCTGCGTCCCCCCCGGCAGGTGTGGGGGACAGGGCAGGTGTGGCTGCCGCAGCCGGAGGGTCCCGGCCACCCTCCCTGGCTGCGGCTCCAAGGAGCGCGTGCTCGGGGTGCCAGGAAAGGGTTAAGGCGCTGCCGGAGCGGGAATGAGAGCAGGGAATTCAGCTGCTGACGCAGGTAGGATCTGCCGGCGCATCCCCGTGCAGACACAGCAGCGTCACCCTCAGCTCCCGAGCGGCTCCAGAGCCCTGTGAGAGCGGGGAGTGGGTGCCAGAGCCAGCCCGTGCCCCTCCCTGGGCTGCCCCCCCTCCACGGCACTGCCCGGGTCACCCCGGGATGCCCACCCCTCTCCTTGCTGCCCGAGCACGGCCTGACCCAGCCCTTCCCCAGCAAACTGCGGCTGGGAGGACGCTCCGTGCTCCAGGATGCTCACGGGCACGGGGAGCGCTGGGGCAGAGCAGGGCCGGGGCACTGCCAGGACAGCGGCACTGCCAGGAGTGTGGCACTGCCAGGACAGTGGCCAGGACAGTGGCCCTGCCAGGAGTGTGGCACTGCCAGGACAGTGGCCAGGACAGTGGCACTGCCAGGACAGTGGCTCTGTGGGGCAGTCAAGGAGGGTCCACACGTGCCAGCCTCTCTGCTTGTGAATAATTGCTTGTCAGCTTTTGGATCATAAAGTGACCGGGAACAAGCAGGGCTGGAATAGGTGACACAGGAAGAAAGGGACAATCAGGGAGGGGATAGAGCCCTGAGGGAAGCTCTGAGGGACAGAGAGGACACAGCCCCCAGGTCTGTGGAAATGGCTGGAGCAAGGCCTGACCTCGGCAGAGCTGGGATGGCTCCGAGAGCCCTTGGGACGGGGAGGTTCCCCTGACCGAGGACCATTTCCTGTGCAGGTGCACCAGTGCTGGCACCTGGCTTCTGCCACTCCGTCCTGCCAGGGGCAGTGGCCAGAGGGGACCGTGGACCCGGGGACACCGGGGGCCAGAGCAGAGCCTGGCAAGGGGCCCCTGCCAAGAGCCCTGGGAAGTCAGGCCCGATGGAAATGTAATGGGATAATCGATGGCCCATTGTTGCTGGGCTTAATTTAGCTGCTCAGGCAGGGAGTGAACAGACGTAAGCAGGAGCCAAGGCAGGAGATGAATCAGCCCTGCATCCTCTGTGGCCCAGGGGACAGGACGGGCACGGGCACCTGCCGGGCCCCCAGACCCCGTGGCAGCGGCCCAGGGCATGGGGAGGAGCCATTAATGGAGATTTACTTTGTTTTGTCTCACACCGGGTCTGAAATGGCTGCACTGGGCTCAGGGTTACCCACCTGCATCGCCAAAACTCCCTTGGAAGTTGCAGCAGGAGCAAGGGAGCTGCTGGGACAGGGAGCTGAGTGCTGGGGCCACAGCTTGGGAAGGACACAGCTGATGCCAGGGCTCAGGAAGGACACAGTTACTGCCAGGGCACCTCTCACCCACGGCCCAGGGGCCCTGCAGCCCTCCTGCCCCCCTCCCTGTCCCAGCAGAGCCTGCCAGCCTGTGCCCAGCCCAGCTCGGAAGGCTCCAGGGGATGTGATTTGGGGACAGCCCTCCCACCCTGTCCCAGCGCTTGGCCTCAGCTCTCCAGCCTTCACACCTTGCCCTGCAGCTCAGTGGTGCCCACCCTGATACCTGGGGAATCGCCCTTCCTCCTCACTGTTTGTCCTCCTCGCATTCCTCCCGGCTGGCTCACACCCACCCGGCCCAGCAGCTCGGGCTTTGTGAATCAGCCACAGCGGGTGACAGCGCCGGTCCTTGTCCCTGCCCCTGTCCCTATCCCTGTCTCTGTCTCTGTCTCTGTCCCTGTCCCTGTCCCTCTCCCTGTCCCTGTCCCTGTCCGCAGGAGCAGGATGGGCTCTGCTGCTCTCTCCCCTCTGCCCGGGCTCCTGCCCCATCCATCCCGCCCCTCAGGACGCCTCCGAGCCCGAGCATTCCCGAGGAGGGATTTGCAGCGTGGCTTCAGCCTGGATTTCATTTCCATGCTGGCAGCCCACGCCGGTCTCTCCTGGAAGCGCCGATTCCTGGTCCTGGCATCCGGGACCGTGCCCAGCAGGACCAGGCGGTGCCCTGGGCACCCACGGGTGTCGGGGTTAGGGTTAGGGTTTGCTCACGGGGCAGGGGCTGCCCGGCCCCCTCCCAGGGCCGGTGGGACACGGACCGGGCAGCAGTGGGCTGGGGAGATGCAGAGCGCGCTGGCCATGGGGTGGCCCCGGGGCCAGCCCCGGTTGCCGGTAGCAGCTCCCGGGATGCCGCAGACGCGGAGACCCGCGGGCCCGGCCCAGCGCCCTCCCCACGCTGCCTTTTATGGCCCTGCAGCAGGCAAAGCCCAAACATGGGCTGAGTGCGGCTGGAGCCTCCCCGGGGCTGGCCCTGCCGCAGGGAAGGTGGCCCTGATGTGGCCGGGCTCCTGATGTCCCCTCCAGCGCGAGGAACACAAGGAGAGTGCCCGTGCCGTATTTCCTGGCCGCAGGCAGTAAATCCTGGGGGCTCAGGACAGCTGTGGTGACAGCAATGACAGAGCCCCATCAATCAGCACTGCCCTGCGATCCCGGCTGCCTGGGCACAGCAGCAGCACCACCCTGGCACAGGAGACACCCCCAGTGCCCTCGGCAGTGCCAGGGCTCTTGGGATGGCACCTCAGCCTCGTGCCCGGAGCTGGGGCGGCTGCGGGGCAGCGGCAGAGCCAGGGCAGGTGCTGGGGAGGGAAGGAGCAAGCCCAGGAGCTCAGCATCTCCCGTGCTGCCCCAGAGACAGCTGGAGCTCCCAGAACCTGCTCGGCATCCCCGGGGGAAAGCAGACAGCGAGCAGCAGCCTAAAAATAGCTGCCCAGGGCACAGGCAGTCGGCTGAGAGAAGGGAAAGTGAAAAGGAAGATGGGCTGCAGCTTCCCGAGGAGCAGCTCCCAGCCCTGCTCACTGGCCATCCCCCACGGGTGAACTGCAGTCTTTGCTGCAGTGCCTTCAGCTGAACATTCGGCACGGGGAACCAGCCCAGGGTCAGGCACTGACACCTCAGAGCCCAGGACAAGGTCCCTGTGGGATGGCACCGCTGGGCCAGGCAGGAGCAGGCAGGATCCTGTGAGTCCCCTACCAACAGCTGGCTCTGTATGAGCAATGCAGGCAGTTCCAAGGAAGGGCAGAGGTTGGAGGAGCCAGTCTAACCAGTCAGTGCCCAGTTTTGTCTCCCAGTTGTGCTCACTCAGCAGCCCTGGCTGCTCCCCGGCTGTTCCAGGCACACAGACAGAGCAGAGCAGCTCGCCCGGAGCCCAGGGCCAGGCCAGCACGGGGAGGGGGCTCACACACCGCCAGCCTTTGGCTGGAAGGAGTTCATGGGCCACGGCAATGCCTTCCTGAGCCAAGCTGAGCTTTCTGCAGCAGCTGAGTGGCCTGTGCTGGGTGCAGGCGCTGAATCACCCAAACCACGGAATGGATGCCCCAGCCCTGCAGCTCAGCAGGAGCAGCACCATGGGGCAGCCCCACAGCGCCTTGGATTGGGGTTCTGCCCTGCAGAGACCAGCAGCTTCCTTCCCCCGGGCAAAGCACCCATCTCCTGCCGGGTTTAGTGAGCCGGACTTGGGTCAGACTGAGCAGCTTTGGAGATGCAGTGACAGCACAGCCCGCGGTGGGTGGGCAGCGCGGCCAGGAAACCCTTCCGACACCTCTGGGAACAGAAATACCCGATTTAATCTGAGGGGATGAAGTGCCGGGGCAGGCTTGGGTGGGTGGGTGAGGCTGCCTGGCGGGCAGGGCTCAGCAGAACCTGCCGGGGGCGGGCGGAAGGAAGGCGGAGGGAAGGGCTGCGAGCGAGGAGCTGCGCTGGGCTCAGGTGCAGGGCTGCGAAGTGCCTGACCGCAGAGCCGAGCACGCTTCCTCCCTCCCTCCCTGCCCTCCCGGCAGCCCTGTACGCCTGCGGAAAGCAGAGCTCTGCCACACGATGCTCGTGGTGGCCGCTGGACCCCGCAGCGGCTGTGCCGGAGGGAGGAGCGCAGGGTTCGGAGCCTCTCATTCCCTGCAGCAGCACCGGCCGGGCTGGGGCTGCACAGCCTCTCCGTCCATAGCAAAGCTCCCAGTCCAACCCAGCCTGCCCCGAGCAAGGATCCCAGAGCCCAGCCCAGGGCTCTGCAGGAGCCGCAGCTCGTGGTGCCACCAGCCCACAGCCCTGGGGATGGGCCCTGGGGGTCTCGCAGCCCCCAGAGCCCCAGGGTCCCTGTCCTCAGGGCAGCAGCTCAGCCCGGGGCTCAGCTCTGCCGTGCCTGTGATTTATCCACGTGCCAGCTCCGCCGTGTGCCGTGCCCGGGCCACGAGGCAGGACATGTGCTGACAGTGCCTCAGTGCTGCCCTTCCCACAGCTGCCAGCGTCCCAGCCCCTGCCAGCCACCAGCAGCTCTGTCTGTGGGCGATCCCCGCGCTCCTGGCCGCTCTGCCCGGGGAGGGGAGGCCAGGCTGGCACGTCGGGTCAGCACAACACGGCATCAAAGTGCTCTGCCACAGGAGCTGGGCCCAGCCTTGGCCCAGCCAGAAAAGCTCACAGTACCCACAGGTCCCAGCATGAGAGGGCTGCAACAATCCTCAGCTGTAATCTTAGCAAATCTATCTATATCTATCTATCTATCTATCTATCTATCTATCTATCTATCTATCTATTTGTCTATCTATCTATCTATCTATCTATCTATCTATCTATCTATCTATCTATCTATCTATCATCTATCTGTCATCTATCTCCGTGCTTAAATAGCTCGCTGTGAGCTGCCCAGTGTCCCCTGCAGCCAGGGAAGGCTCTGTGGATGCTCCTCCATCCCAGGAAGGCCCTGTGGATGCTCCTCCATCCCAGGAAGTTTTGCTTGCGTGGCTGGGACACAGAATTTGTGTGTGGGGTGAGGTGAGGCGGTTGGGCTGTGCCGCCGGGGGCTGTGGGTGCCGTGCCCGGCTGAACCCCCCTTTCCTGGGCTCAGGCCAGCTCCTGCCCAAGAGGGAGGAGCGGCACCAGGCTCAGCAGGAGGAGTGGCCGAGGTGCCACCCCCCGCACCCGAGGAGTTTCCTGGCTGTCCCCGCTGCTGGGTGCAGCCGCGCCGGGGACACAGGCACAGAGCCAGCTCTGATGGAGAAAATCTCATCATTACCCCGAGCTCCAGGGAACAGCAGCAGCTCAGGCGATAAGAGGGGGAAGAGCTCCAAGGACAGAGCTCTCCAGAGCTGCTCGGGTCTGAGGGGCACGGCGAGGAAGGGGCAGGCAGGACGGGGCTGAGGGTGGGCATCGGGGTCCTGCAGTGCGTGGGGAAGGGTTCTCGTGTCCCTGTGCTCCAGGGGTGGCAGTGCCGGTGTCTCAGGCGGCTGGCATTGCTCTGAGGGTGCGGGGCAGGCAGGACCTGCTCCCTCCCGCTGCTGAGAGCCCCGCGCTGTCACAGCCAGGGACAGAGGGACTTCAGCGCCTCTTCCCTCTGAATTTCTCCCGACTTGCCTGGCTCTAAGAAGATTAAAGACAGATGGTCTCTGAGGCTCCCTCACTGGCACCCATGCCTGAGGTTGTGGGGGGAAGGCACAGCAGAAAGGAGCCCAGGGGAATGGGGGTCGTTCCCAGCCGAGTTCCCGAAGGATGGAGAATCCTGGGAACCTGCTCTGGAGCGCTGCCCTCCCTGCCTGTGCTGGCTGCGGCTCTGGGGCTGCCTCATTCCTGGTGAGCTCCAGCGCTCAGGGCAGCCCAGCCACGCTCCCAGCTCTGGGTAAGGCTGCCCTGTGTGCCTCAGCCCCTCCATCACCCACATCACCAGCTCCGTTGGGCTGTGTTAAACTGCTGTGTGCCCCTGCAAGTGTCTCCTGCCTGAGGATTCTGCTCACAACCTCCTCTGGCTCGTGCTGGAAGCAGCAGCAGCAGAAAAAAGCGTTCACCTAACGCGGCCCCATGCGCACCAGCAGCAGCAGCAGCAGCAGCAGCGATGCACTTGTGAAGCCATTTAAATTTCCACGTGATGACCCAGTTCAGGGTGGTTTCGCCTCTGGATTTTCCCACTGCTGCTGCCTCTGGGTGGGTGGTGGCAGCTCCAGACCTTGCTGCTGTGCTGGGTTTTGAGGCCACCACACTGACAGCCCCAGCTTAGAGCGCTCGGGCCCTTCATGGTGCTTTCCTAAGCATTACAAAATGCTGGGCACTGTCTGAGGACACCCGCGTGTGCTTCGTGGCACTGATGTTCTGCTGGAAGCTTTAAAGGGTGAACGGTTTTCCAAAGGGTTTTTTGCTGCTGCCTGTTACACTGGGGGCAGGGCACGTGTCACTTCAGCTGCTGCAGTGGAGGTGGTGGGGATGCTCCGGGGGGTTTTAGTGCACGTGTTGGAGTAAATTCCAGCCCAGCTGCCAGGCTTGACTCTTCCCTCACCATTTTGAACCAGCAATCCCTGAGCTTGCCCACACCAGCACCGGGGCTGAGCTGGAAGGCAGAGGGGCAGTCTGTATTTAGAAGGAGACAATAATTGCAAGTCAGATTTGCTTGTTCAATACTCTATTGACAGATTTGCCTTGGCAACCTGGAACAGGGTTTCATTGTTCACATCGTACTTCATGGCATCCTATTGATTGGGTGGGTGGGTTTAGGTTTTTGTGGATTTGCTGTTTTTGTTGTCTCTTTTTCCAAGCCTACCTACTCATCCTTTTCTTGTCTTTCTCTGTCACAGTGTTGACCTCGGCAAGGGCTGTGTCATAATCCGTTTTCCAGACTGACCACAACTTCCAATGCAAGCCAGAGCTGACAAAAGCAGAAGGGCAAATCCTGGAGCCCAGCTGGCCAAGGCTGCAGGCGGCCAGGTAGGGATGAATGGGGCCAGTGCCCTCCCCCCTGCTCCAAGGACATGGCAAAGTCGGTGCCTGGCCCCTTGTGAGAGTGGCCTTGAAGGAAAGGCTGTAACTATTCATGAATTAACTTTCTGTTATTATCTGGTGCTCAGCCTGGCGTGCTCCTGGCTTTGCAGACTGAGCAGGAACCGCTGGCCTTGCTGGGGCAGAGGGGAGGAGAAGGTGAGCACCCAAACTGCAGCCTTGGAGTCGCCTTGGTGGAGCTGGGGGATTACAGCTGGAAAAGAATTGCTGGTTTGAATTGCTAATAATGATACAGACTAATGAGCAACATCAGGAATGATGGCATGTGTAATCAGTGCTGCTTGATGGCAAACACAGAGCGGGGCTGCAGGAGCTGCTGGGGCGAGGGGAGCAGAGCATCTTTTGGAGAGGCAGCAGCCACCCCGAGCGAGGCACTGCCGCGGGGCTGGGGCTGGCTCCGGGTTGACAACTCTATAAATAATGGTGAAAAGGATAAACACAGACAGACACCAGCTCTGGGTACATGGAGGGAGCATGGCCAGCAAGTACTGGAGGGGAAATCACCTTGGTGTGGTTCCTAGCACCTGCGGGAAGCCCATCTGTCCCTGCTGTTGGAGGTTTTGTCTCAGAGCTGCACCCCAGCAGCCCCAGCTCGGGGTCAGGGACAGGGGGCTGGAGCCCCCTCCCCACCCGGGACAGAGCCCTCCTGCTGAGAGCAGCAGCACCTATTGCTGTGCTCTGCAGAGGAAGAGGAACCCGGGTTTTTGGCCAGGTGTGTGGTGAAGGAGGAGTGTGAGTCTGTGCCTCGTACCTGCCTGATCCACGGGCAAACCAGCGAGGAGCTGCCCGGGGCCAACCCACTCCTCTCTTCCCTTCAGAGGCAGCACTTGGCTCCTGTTCCTTCTGCTTGGAATCCCTTTTCCTTGTCTCATCCCTGTGATATGCCCCAGCCAGTCAGGAAGAGGCAACAGTTGGAAATGCTTCCCACTTTCCTTATTTAGGCTGTTTTATGTGGTTCAAATAAGGTGTCCTCTTCGGGCCTGACAAAGAGAAAGATGTATCAGTTCATGAACTGCTGCTGCCCGAGCAAGGTAAGAGACAGAAAATCACCACCATTACCATCATTATTGTGAATCATGTGCAATCAGCCCCGTAACAGAAAGCAGATGAAGATCCTACAGGAACCCGAAAGACGGGAGCTGCTGCTGAGCCGTGGGAGCCAGGGGCCAGGCAGTGATTAAAATGCTTTTAATATTGGTTTTCAGTGTTGTTTCACTTTATATATATATATCTATATATATATGTATTATATTTCATCAACAGTCTCTTCTATTGCTCCTGAGGCAGGTTCTTAAAGATGCCGAGGATATTTGGTCACACGTTTTAAAAAATTAAAAAGAAAAAAATTATATATATGCAGCCAGCCGAACTCTGCCCTCCTCGTCGCCCATTCCCGACCGCGTCCTGGGCAGAGCAGAGCTTTCCCAGCCGGGCGGGATCCGGAGCTGGACGTGCTCTGCAGCTCACCCGGGCTGGGGAGGAATCGCACCAAACCGTGCTCGTCCCTGGGCATTTAGTTTTATTGCGAGCATTAGCGGTTTGTCTCCTCTGGCAACAGGAGAAGCTGGAAATGTCAAAGGGGAGGGTTAACAAACTCCGCTGGCATAAATTTCAATGAATGTATGTTTCTTAGGAAAACCGCTAAGTTAAAAAAAAAAAATTAAATCTTCCTGTGTGTGTTTTCCTTGGGCTGCTGTTCACAATGGATAATAATTCTTACATTAAGCCCCTTCGGCCCTCCAGGGAAATCAAAATTGTAATATCAGTTTGCTTTTTATTGGCTCGGCTCTGCGATCGCGGCGGCTGCGTCTTTGTTAGGGGCTGCGGCGCGGTGACATTCAGCGGTGCCTCCCGGTGTGTCCCCCTCCGGTACCTCCGGAGGCCGGGGTGGGACCGAGCCGGGGCAACGAGGAACGTCCTGGGGCCGGGGGTGCTGCCCGACCCCGGAAAAGGCGCCCCGGTGCCGCTCGAGCTCAGCCCCGCCGCTGCCGCCGAAAGTTGCCGGGAGCCTCGCGGGGGCGGCCCCGTGGGGAGCGATCGCCCCGTCCGAGGGCAGGCGGGACCCGCGGCCCGCAGAGCCCGGGGGGACAGGGGCCGGTGGCACCGAGACCCGGGACGGCCCCGTTGTCAGCGAGCGCGGGGGCTCCGGTTCCTCCGGGGGCACAGCCCGGGGACACGGGCGAGCCCCGGGAGGGGTCGGGGGCTCCTCGCCGCTCCGGGCATCACCCCACGCGTGCCCGCGGCCCCGCCGTCCCGCCCGGGGCTGCGGTGCCCAGGGCGCTCCCGTGGCGGCGGCGGGAGGCCCGGAGCCGCCGGCAGCCCGGGGCTCGCACCGGGTCGGTGTCCGGCCCCGCTCCAGTTGCCCGGGGAAGGGAAGGCGCCTCCCGCCCCGGCACCGCCACGTTCCCCGAGCAGCGCGGGGAGCGGCCCCGCCGGCAGCCGCGGACACGCGTGGGCTCCAGGGGCTCCCCACGAGCAGGGAGCGCCCGGAGCCGCCCGCACCGGGCACCCCGAGCGGCCCCGCCGCCGTGCCCTGCGCCTTC